>JAZKJV010003186.1:0-302500 GCA_037367405.1 Ottelia alismoides
TGTATAATCTCAAAATACCTATTATTCATTTTTCTAATAACTAGAAAACATACATCATGATCACTTCAATCATTATCCTTTCCTTGCCCGTTGTCATGTCCAATACCAACAGGAGTGGGACAGATCGCTCACGGAGCAACATGCTACCCCAACATTCCTGACTATACGCCATATCTGCCTTAGGTCAGGATAATGCGATTTGATCATTTTTGTATTTGAGATGATAATCGGTCTTTCAACCGAAGTTATACCATATATAATACTCATCGAAACCTTTTTGATAATATTTATAAGGAAATTTTCTAAACAAATCCCCAATCATATTCAAGCAACCATGTTTGTTGGAATGTTCATTAACCAAATCGATCAAGATCGTTATCTTATCATATTGGTTATTACAATGTCAATTAATGAAATAATCATCATCAATATTTCAAAAGTATTCATCAATAATTATCTCAGGAAATTATACATTAATTTCATTAATTGATTAAATGACAATCACAAGTTTCTTGATTAAGAAAGTAATTTTCAGCAGTGACCCTCACTTACTAAAAAATATATCTCAATCAATGTAAATCCAAATCAAGCGAAATAAGTTTTTATAATTTGCTAATTTGATTTACAACGTAACCCAAGTGATTTTCACGTATTTTTTGGCATTTTAAAATCGTAATTAACTCTTTAATTACGTTAAGATTTGCCATCTACAAATCAATGGATACATATTCACTAAAATGATCATAAATGAGCAAACAGATTCCACATCATACAAACTCAAGTCCCATGATTTCCTTATTTAATGGGTAACATAATTCAAGTGATAATTTCAAGTTTTAATACATTTAAATAGGGTGAAAATACCACACAAAACAAAACTATGTAAACAAAATGCGATGAAAGTTCACACAGCCAAAAATGCTCGTCATCTTCGGTTTAAAGACCATATCCAAAACCTCTAACCTAGATCTAATACTACTTTAAGGATATGAAAGATCCTTAAGCACATCACAGAAGCGTGAGGATCACATCCTATGCGGTCGGGAGCGACTAGTCGCACTAGCTGCTCCAGGCAGCATAATTTAAAATTTTTAAATCAATGAAACCACCTGTTTCAAGAATACTTCTTGGATCATTTCATATAAAACACGAATAAGTATTAGTATTACCTCTTGAAGTATGGTTGTGATCGAGTCTCTAAATGAAGAAACATCTGCCTCAAGTCCGATCCAACGGAGGAGACGCTTGCGAGCGCGTTGATGAAACGTGTGCTCCTCACAATCCATGTTAATGATCCAAGCAGTGCCTCCAAATTTTGTTACATGAGATCCAACATCTTCTTTATGGTGAGGAGCACCGAAGGAGATGAAGATCCATGAGCAGTCGAAGCGGCAGCATGATGGCATGGCGATGACAGTGTTCTTCCCTAGGTAAAAATATAGACGGCCACATGTTGAGAGAGAAGGAGAGAGAGGATGTGTAGATAATGAGAGAGAAATCATGGGTCGTATCTCTTGTTGTTAATTGAAGAGCAAGGGATTTCTCTTCTTATATAGTATTTTGGTAGTCCAGGGATAACACAAAATCAATGATGAGATTGATTTGTGGTCCTTTCAATGGCCATGTGTTTCTCATGATAGTATATTTTAAAAAAATTGAACGATGAAACCACATGATCCAAGAACACTTCTCGGATTATTTCATCTAAACCACAAACTATTATTAGGGTTACCTCTTGAAGCATGGTTGTGATCAAGTCTCTAAATGAAGAGACGTCATGTCTCATATCCGATCCAACGGAGGAGATGCTTGCAAGTGCATTGATGAAAAGTGTGCTCCTTACAATCCATGTTGATGATACAATAAACAAATATCCTGATATCGTCTTAAATATCTGACATCTTCTTCACGAGTGAGGAGCACCGAGGAGGCGGAGATCAACGAGCGATCAAACGATGACATAGTGGCGTTCCTCTCTAGGGTTTAGAGTGGATGGCCACTCTAGAGAGGGGGGCATGTGTAGAGAATGTGATAGTGGCAATTCAATTATTGTGTGTAAAAGAATAGATAAGGGTCGACTCTTCTTTTATAGTATTTTGGGAGTCCATGGATTCCAATCCATGTAAGATACAAAATCAATGGTTGAGATTTAGTTGTGTTTCTATTCAATGGCCATGATTTTGTTGTAAAAACACAACAACAATTATTTTGGATTAAATTAAATATATTAAATAATAAACACAATTTAATTTGAACTATATCAATTAAGATAGAAGGATTAGGAAGGAGACTATCCACCCTCCTAAAAAGGGGGATGACCACCCTTGAGAATAAGTCAAAGGGTGGCCATCCACCATCCATTAAATGGATGGTGTTGGCCTTATAATCCTTCATATATAGTTACAACAACTTTGTTGTAAATTGATTCACAAAATAATTCCGAATTAATTTTGTGATATTGCAGTCATGCCATTAAATATTGTGAATCGCATTCATAACCCAAAACAAAATGTAAATTGTATTTCCAATTAATTTCCAATGTGAATCCAATTCACATCAACAATTAATTTGAAGATATTATTTACAATAATCTCTCTCTAATATATTATAAATCACATTTATAATATATAAATAATATGGATAGTACTATCCACATAATTCATATCCTTGATACTTAAATCACAATTAATTATCTTAGATCTCTATTCTCATGTGCCCAAATAACATGAATCACATTCACATTATTCACATTTTTGATAATTAAATCACATTTAATTATATTAGATAACTCTCCTTATATGGACAAATAATATAAATCAAATTCATATTATTTATGATAATTAAATAACATTTAACCATCAATTTTCCTCAATGCTCAGACACATTATCAACAATGAAATTATCCTTGAACTATTTAAAGAATCATTCGCTTTTCCAGGGATTCTTGGATATAAGGACATGGCAATTGTCTGTTTCACGTATAGTAACTTGGATATTGAGATCAAATCTCAAATCCAGATCTTGGGACCTCCCACAGAAATCAAAGCCGTAAATCTAATCTTCTCATTGTATCTTAATCGTATTCAGACCAATGTCCAACATTTGGACCAAGATTAGATTTCTTCTCAATTGAGAAGAGTCACTAAAATCCAAACCTATTTCATCACTCCCTCAGAATGGAAGCATCATGGTTATACAAATCATTATGATCACATCACCCTCCAGGTATTCTAATACATGTACATCATGCATACTGGATGACCTAGAATAAACCTGAAGTTTTAGATCTTAGTTAGACTTCCTCCTTCAGGGTTTTATCATTAAGTTCTCATTTCATCATTGGGATTTGGTATCGATTATATACTTTCCAAAAGCATATATCAAACCTAGGTATTGATATATACTTCCAAAAGTGTCAAACCTACAATTTCAATCAAGCTTCCAAAGCGAGATGACTGTGCACGGAATTTGATCCCCAATATCTCATGAGTGAGAACATGTCTTCCGATTTAGTAATGATCTTGTATGATCCCTTTGAGAGATCATATTACACATATGCCTTTGTTTGCACATCAGCGTGTTGGTGTATAGACCTTGATTAGATCATCAACCTATCGGTTTGTCAAATGTACATACTCAAACATATAGTAAAACATATGTCTTCGGTTAGAGGATGTGTGCCTATATTGTGAGAGCATAATACATAGGCCCTGACTATCTCGATCTCGTTCGGTCAACTCTTTGACCTATCTTATTTAACACCTCCGAATCTCTATTCCTATACAGAAGACCTCCATCAAGAGGTCGGTTAGATATTGTCCCACAGGCTGGAGATCATCTCTTAGTAATCATTTGACGGTACTTGATGAGTCCTCAATCTAACTCTTTAGATATTCATTCCAAGCACCAGCTCTTTATGATTCAATAATGGAATCAACAATTGTATGATCATCAAGATTTCCATGGTACGTAACCCTATTTTTATTAAGGGACCTATTATGCAAATTAGTTATTCTTCATCTCAAATCAAGGAATGATATTTGCAATAACATCTATTGCATAATTGGCTCACCGTGGGCTCGCATGCCCAACACAAACTCCCATCTTTCCACCATGATTTTGCAAAAAAAAGGAGATCAGATCTCTTCCTCCATCACATGCTAGAGCTCCTCCGCCCACTCCATGACCTAGTGCATATCATCTTCAAACCAGGCCAAGGTGAAACCCCTCGAGCCCCTTGTTCTTTTTCTATAGGTCTATGTGCTCGAGGATCCCTCTAGGGCTAGATTCGAGCAAACTAATTTTTAGCCATGTGAGCCTTAGGCAAACCATCTCTATATTAAATGTTATTGTAATATTGGGTACATCAATATAGGTTATTGATTTATTTCACTCCCCATTTGAAAATAAATAATGAATGCACTTATAAGGTCCCATAATGAATGCACTTATAAGGTCCCATAGTATGATCAAGGTTGTGTACCATGTCCATCTAAATAATCATACAACTGTTAATTCAATGGTTGAATCATATAGGTTGTGCTTGGATGATATCTAAAGAGTTAGAATGAGGACTCATCCAGCACCATCAAATGATTGTTAAGAGATGATCTCTAGCCTGACAAGGGGGATGGAAATCCTTCTTTGAAGGTTGATATCTGGCCTACCTCTTGATGTTTTTCATCCCCATTCTAATTTCGGCCGACAACTTTTACTCACTGTTTTCAGTATTTTTGACTTTAAAAATTCCTAAAAATTAGGAAAAATCTAGAAAATCACAAAAACATTAGAAAAATACAAAAAGACCAAAAATACTTTATTTCCTGATTTTTCCTTATTTTTACCCATTTTTATAAATACTCTATTCCTCTCTCTCTTATATTGTGTATATATATTCCTATTATTGAAAAAGAAAATATAAAAATATAAAATACAAAAAAGAAAATATAAGATCAGTAAATTAAAAATCAAAATACAAAAATATAAAATCCAAAATTAAATAAAAAATATAAAATTAAAAAACCACAAAAACATAGCACTTAGATAGACATTTGATCACATTCACATTTTGAGCAATTTTACCCCGTTCTACCTGTCTGCTCCCTGTGTTCGACCTCTACACATACTTGCACCTATACACATCTTTGTTGTAGAGTTATAATAAATTTTAACTCTGCACATTTACTTTCATTGCTTGAATTACTTGTTGTGGGTTAATTGTTGATTGATTGAGGTTTCGTGAGCGGTCGCCTCAGCGACACTGTGATCCCGCCTTGTGTGGATTACTTTAGACCCTCGCCAAATCTCGATTATCAATTCCCGACCATGGTTTAACCCTTAATTGTGGTTAGTAGGCCATGGTTTTGGACAAAGCTTATCTAAAACTTAGGTCTTAAGTATCCATAAGATTCTAGATTCGTTAATGACACTTAATTATCACTAATCATTATTAACCTTTACTAATCGTAATTTAACCTTTGTGGCTTATGCTTAACTTTTTCTAACCATTTATTAGTGTTCTCTTATGGTCATTAACGATCCTCAATCCACCAACAGTTTCTTCAATCCTGTTTAATTAGTCTCAATGACGACCATTAAGGGTTATAGACATCTTATGTCTCCTTGTCTTTCTTCCAAAAATCATAACAATTTCAAACGAAGTCTGATTCAAGCAAAATAAATTCTGTTGGTTTCCTTTTGTCAGGACGAATCTCACGACTTGCCCCCCTATTCAAGAAGGACGTGACAAAAAATCCAATCATTCTCTTTTTACATCGTACAGAGAGGGCATCAATTCCGAAAATAAATTCCTTTATGAAACTTGAAATCAATCAACAAATGTACTCTTCATCAATGTAAAAGCATCTCTCTTATAAAACAATTGCTTTGTTTACAACTACTACTTACAAGAAGTATTCGACACTCCAATTACACATCATGATTCTTCTAAGATTCATAACTCGATCTTAAAGTACAAAAGTTACCAAAAGATCCAAAAAAATGTTAAAACCTCCCGCTACTTCGGAGTATCCTTGTTCCTCCTAAGATTCTTTCTCGGGTATGTCTGTAAATAATAATAAACAAAGGAGGGCTGAGTCTAAACTCAGCATGAGCGTAGATGCAGTGAATGGATCTCAAGCATTTTAGGAAAAAAACAAGGGCTATTTGAGAAAACAACTTTGCATAAAACATAGAAACAATTGATGAAATTGCTTGAAGAAACCAAAACTTAATACTTTTCCAAACTTTTATTCTGGTAAAACATTCAACTTCCAACAAGGAGTGACTGCACATAATTTAATTCTGGCAGAAAAAAATACTTTATAGTAACTAGTCATAATCATTGCTTAAACACTTATCAATACCACTGTAGCTAATTGTACTAAATCCATGAACGCTGAAACAATCTGAGTCATACGCGTAGACAACCCAAAGGCCAAAGAACATCCTGCATACGGTCCAAAACCTTTATGCATACAGAATGCGGACCCAAAGTCCTCAAAAACCCAAATATAATGGTCGTCATATCCAATGGCTTCGTCATATCTAATGATGTGTTTTCAGGGCCATGTCTAATGACATCACTATCTAATGGCTAGTTCATGACTTCTTTGAGAGCAACTGTGGTGTTTACTTATATGGTGTTTCATTCTTATTCACAAATCATAGTTTAAGAAGAAAAGTGAATGATATTTATTCATATCACTACAGGAAATCCTCAGCATATATCATAATCTTTAAAATATTTTAAAGTACGAATTAGGATTCTTATAGCATAGATAAAACTCGTAGCATTAAAATCTCTTCATTCCATATCTGAATCTAAGAATTTCATGTACAAAACTAATCAAGTCTGATCTCAAAACTAAACAAAACATGAATTCGTAAGTAATTAAAAAAATTAGTTGGAACTTAAACAACCAATTTGGGCGATAAAATAGGGGTAATATTGAAAATATTGCTTGAGAGACCACTCACCTTAAATTTTGATGTTTTTGCTTCAACAAATATATCTCGATCTACCAACGAAGTTGGATTCGCCTCCTATTTAGTAGAAGAAAATTAATGAAATCTAATAACCCAGGTTTATGCATGCTTGTGATGGCTTATCTAAAGATACGCTCTCCCCTTTCCTAAAGTAAGAATCTTAGAATATTTTGGCAGAGTTTCCCCTTGTAAGAGTGATATTTCTTAAGAGAATTTTGACATAGTTTCCCCTTATAAGATTGATATTTCTTAAGAAAATTTTTGACAGAGTTTCTCCTTATAAGAGTGATATTTCTTAAGAAAATTTTGACAGTGTTTCCCCTTAAGAGGTGTTGTTTTATAAGAACATTTTGGAATGGATTCCTTAAAAGGCCCTATTTCTAAAGGAAATTTTGGTATAGATCCCTCTTATATGCTTAGAAAATGAGAAAGAATGGCATGCGTTTACTAACCTTCTTCCTAAAATCTGCAATATGCCCTGCTAGCACTCTGATCCATCCTCTATTTGTTGGCAGGGCTTCACTATGGGCTTCCCAACCTTTCTCACCAAAATTTGAAGGAACTAAGTGTGGAGTGGATGCTTGAGAAGGAGGGGTTGGGGGTATATATAGGCCTCCAAAAGGGGAAAACCGTGGTTTAAGCACACATGGTTTCAGCCCATTGTTTGATGAATACCATGGGTTTTCCCTATACCAAGGTTTTATCTTAATACCATGGTTCTTATACCCATAGTTTTGCCCATGGTTTTGCTCCTTTAAACCATGGTTTTCCTAATGACACTTAATTTGCACTACTTTTGATTACATAGTACTAATCAGGATTCATTATGTTTAGCCTACACTAATCCATGGTTAAGCTCCTTAATCATCGGTAATTTCCTTAATTGTGATTAACTTTTTCCAATGATAATGATTAAGGATTTACTTTGAGCTTAATAAACATCGTCTATTCTACATTCAAAAATTCATAGGAATTCATAATGACATCCGATTGATATGATTCAAAAATCATTAGAATCGTCTCGTCAAGATGGATATTATAACAATCTCTAAGTTGAGATCAATAAAACTTTAATGTGGTATAAATGAGAATTACGGTTCTATTGGTGATCCAACTTTCATAAACTTAATAGCTCTAAAGTATAAGAATGTCACACCGGATCTTATGATCCGAGAGAGGCCAAGTTCAAGGCTTTACAAGTGACTTGAATATTGATATCATGTCTTAAATTCAGACCTTGCAGACCTCCCACAGATGTTTTATTAAATCAAAACTGTAAATCTAATCATTTCATTGAATGTGAATCACATTCATATCATTGTCCGACATTTGGAACAAGATCAGATTACTTCTTTATTGCGGGGTGTCACTAGAATCCAAACTTGTTTCATTACTCCCTAGGAATGGAAGCGTCATTGTTATACAATCATTTATGATCTCATCACCCTTAGGTATTCCTAATACCCGTACATCCTACATACTGGAAGACCTAGAATAAACCCGAAATTTTAGATCTCATTTAGAGTATCTCCTTCATGGTTTCATCCTTATGTTTCTCATTTGATCATCGGGAGTTGGTATCGATCATACACTTTCCAAAAACATATATCATACCCAGGTGTTGATCATATACTTTCTAAAAGCATATATCAAACCTACAAATTTAGTCAAGCTTCCAAAGGGATACGACCATGTACGGAATTTGATCCTTCCCAATATCGCATGAGTGAGATCATGTCTTTCAGTTCAGTAATGAACATGTATGTTCCCTTCGAGAGATAGTATTACTCATATGCAATTATATGCACATCAGAGTGTCAGTGTAAAGACCTTCATTAGGCCATCAACCTATCGGCCTGCCAAATTACTCAGACATATAGTAACACATATGTCTCCGTTCAGATGATGTGTACCTATATCATGACAGCATACAACATAGATCTTTGGTTATCTCGATCCCATTAAGTCAACTCTTTGACCTAACTAACATGACACCTCTGAATCTCTATTCCTATGCAGAGGACCTACATCAAGAGGTCAGTCAGATATCAGCCAAAAGAGAAAGGATTGGCATCTCCTATTCAAGCTGGAGATCATCTCTTATGCTTGATGAGTCCCCAATCTAACTCTTTAGATATTCATCCAAGTACCAGCCTATATGATTCAACAATTGAATCAATAGTTGTATGATTATTAAGATGGCCATGGTACACAATCCTAATTGTACCAAGGGACCTATTATGCAAATTAATTAACCTTCATTTCAGATCAGGGAATGATATTTTCAATAATATTTATTGCATAATGGCTCGTCGTGAGCCCGCATGTCCAACAATCTCCTACTAGCCCAAAGAGTCTTTAACAGGCTAATCTTTAAACCCATACTCATATGGCAATCATAAGCTATTTAATATAGCTAGGTAAGATGATTAGTCACTCTGTTTCTGAGCCAAGTCCTTTTACTGCACTTGTATATATCATGGTAATAATGCTTGCATCCAATGCGAATGTTGCATCTTATGCAACCAATACTCATTTTTGTTAAAGCGGTTATAGTATCTTTGAAACTACAACTCAATAATCTTTATAACCAGTATGTAATTTATATTATCCTTATCAGAATACCTTTATTCCCAGATATCTCTATTTCCTAAGGTATCTGTAGTTAAGACTTTTTATATTACTATCTATAAAATCTTAAGTTCTTGAAGATAAGACTTAGAGATCACTATCTCGAAAGTCTTCTCCTCTTTGAAGATATTGTTATTATTACAATCAAGTGTTTTATTTCTATAGTAGGATTAGTAATAGTTTACTACACCCACTGCATGGCATACATTTGGCCTTTTGTACATATCTAGTATACGCAGGGCTTCCTGTAGCTAATGCACTAGGGCGTGTAGCGTTGGCATTCACATCCAACTCTTTGAGGTGCTATCCCTTTAGATAGGTCAGTACCACATCTTAATGGAAAGAAGCCTATATTGGAATTTTCTAGAAAATGGAATATGTCCAAGGTGTACCATTAATGTGATGGTCCCAATACCCTATTCTCTTTACTTCTGAACAACTTCAAAACTAAGATCAAAGAGGTATCCTTGAGATCATATCTCAAGGTATGGAATAACCAGACTATAAAACACTTATTATAATCCTTATAGCATTCTAAGTGATTAGGATACTATCCATATTTCGCATAATGAATACATTGGCACTCCCGCTAAGCTTCACACGGTTCAGCAAGATTCTATCTAGAATCATAACCTTTATAATTTCATCAAATATGATTTTCCAACTACAAGAAGCTTATTTGAGTTCATAGATGGAGTTCCTTAGCTTGTACACCTTGCTTTCCTCAACCATGAAGTCCTAGGGCTACTTCATGTGAATATCCTCAGAGAGGTATTCATAGAAAACTGCAATATTGACTTCCATCTTGAAGATGTCAAAGTCAAGTTGTGTAGCTATAGTTAGCAATATTTGATGGGTTTAAACATTGTCACTGGAGAGCAAGTCTCATTGTAAGCGATGTCTTCTCTTCGATGTGTATCTTGTAGATACAAGTCGTGCTTTGAAGCTATGTACCTTCTCATAAGGTTCCCTCTCTTTTTTGAAGATCCATTTACACCTATCGGGTCTTACCCTTATAGGTGGATCCTCGAGGGTCCATATACAACACTTGTTTATGATGTCTACTTTAGACATTATTGCTAACATCCATCTCCCCATGTCATGATCCTTGGAAGCTTCATCACATGAAGTTAGAACATTATTAGACTTAACTGACACATGGAATTCATACTCAAACTATTTTGAAGAGGTATGAGTGTTTCATCTTTAATTCCTTTTAGTTTCTGATTTTAGGAGCCTCATTATCTTCTCAAGATCTAATGAGATCCTTAACTTCATTTTCATCCTGATTCTTAAGAGAGTCGTCCTCTGAGAATCATATCCTTAGAGATGAGATCTTTTAAGAATCTCAAGGTCATAAAGTAGGTATATAATACCATCCTTTATTTTCCTAATGAATTAGCAATCTCTTATGCTAGATTCTAGCATTCTTGTATGGAACCTTATTAAGGATATATATTGGAGTCTCTACTACATATATACCTAAGAAACTAAGAGGTAATTATGCTAATATTCATCATTGATCAAATCATGTCACACATGATCCAATTGTATCTCCCTACAACTCTATCGAGTTTAGGTATATTAGGAGGAGTGAGATAGGAATGACATTCCTTCCTCCATAAGGTGTTCCTTGAATTCGTCTAATAGGTACAGGTTACCTAGGTTAGATCAAATTCATTTCATGTTCATTGAGACTTTGGTTCAAAACTAATATTGTGAAATCTATGAGCATTTCAAAGGTTTCTAAGGCGAAGGGAAGAAATCTCATATCACAAAAATCATCAATTGATATCACATATCCATACTATTTATTATGATACAAATGATCCACATACATCAATAAGTATGAGATCTTGAATACCTTGGCATCTAACACCATTCCCAGAGAAGGGTGCATTTGACATTTTCTACTTTGAATATAATATTTACAAGTATGTAAGATTTGAAATCTCAGACACTTTAAAGTTTCATCTCTTACTTGTCTATTGATCTCATCGACAGACTTATGCCCAAGGCTTGTTGCCATATCATTGTCAAATGATCTTCATGATCCTATTGATCTTTTGGGGTTTAGTTTTCAGTATTTAGAAATATTAATGAACTATTCATTAATATCCTAATTTAGTAGAGTCCACCAGATGTCATATTACTATTTGAATATATCCATCATAAACTCTTTATGATAGGTCTATTCTAGAATTCAAGTTTATTTCCAACACTTAGAAATAAATAATGAATGTATTATAATATCGAGGTCATAGAGAGATTCTCTAAGACTAAGGGCTCTCCCACAAAAAATATGAAGTATGTCAATCTAATGGAGATTACATCAATATCTATGTGCAAGTGTTACTAGAATAATGAGATAAAATTATTAGACTTTGATCTTATCTAATAAGTAAGTTGATTTCAATGATGATATGTAGATATATATTATTCCGATGCATTGTCTGAGTCCCCTTCTAAGGATCTAGTTAGTCACACTATCTGTAAATCAGCTTATTGCAGTATTGACATTCATCCAACTCTTTGGATGTCATATGGAAGTCATTGAAGTGCATTCAACTCTTTCACTTTCCTTCTCGCATGGGTTACACCCATGCTTCCACTGTGCTCCCTTCATCTATAGACAACCATTGTTTAAGACAAAGAATCTCTTATGTTGACTTCAAAAGATTTCAATGTAAGAGTATTCCATCATGCTTCATTCAACTCATACAATATGAATATTATGAAGCTTCATGAATGACTTGAGTATAGACAGTAGAATGATGACACTCATCATATCTACATCCATCTTAACTCTCAAAGTCTTTTGGTTCAGGCAGGTACTCAAACATTTTGAGTACATCATCTCTTATCGAGCTACCATTGTGCATAATACAATGAATCATGTCATTCGTGATTAAATGTCGAGAGCACATATGTATGCCAAAACATCTTCTTTGATTTTATAAGGATTATTCGACAATTACGATCATCATCGACATGATACTTCCAAAGCACACTCAATGAGGGATCAAGACTATAGAGACACACAATCCCTAGGTTGTTGTCCTATTATCTATTTAATTGTCATCCTCATTATTATGAGCAAAATTGCGTATTGCAACCACATACATTATGTGTCCAACTGCAAGTACACTATCTCAGTCATGAATCTAATTCATGAGAATTTACTTGTTATTATAGAGTATAGCATTGAGTGAGTTTAATGAGGATTATCTTAAATAAGATATTTGCATAAATACATAATCTACTTTAATTTAGGAATTTTTATATCAAAGTTCTCGCCTTGCCAACACTGAAAGTTCATTCCCTTAATCACTTTCAATGTAAGAGATATACTTACCATTATATCTCAAGCAAGATCCGGGATCTTTGTTATTATCTTTGTTACATCCCAATAATATGAGAACTTACAACTCGGATAAAAAGAAGCGGGAACTCATTCTGCCTTGCAAGTCCAACTTGCATTCCCAATTTAGTCTTTAACACCCGAGCTCACCAACCCTAAGGTGGTGTTGATCCATCGTTAATTGAACCAACCGTCAACAAGATTAGAACTCGCTATGCGCAATCCAATATCTCCCCAATAATATGAGGATTCGATATTGGGGTCACTATGCATACGGCCTTACTCTTTCGAGAAGCGATCCAGATGCGCTTGTATGCAGGAGCTGTCATTTCAGACAAGTGTCTCCTACATACAATCCCTGGTGATGGAACCCTTCGCCTTCATAGGAGACCATGGATGTCACTTATGCGATCCTCCATATCATGTTGAAATTCTAATTAATTATTATGAATCATAGTTCTTCCAAGAGAATTACAACTCTATTCATAATAGAGTGTATAATTGGATCTAATTAATTTAATCATACTAATTCAATTATCAATCCAATCAATCAACCAACAAATAATTTTGATTATTACTTGAAAGATGGTATAATCTCAAAATACCTATTATTCATTTTTCTAATAACTAGAAACATACATCATGATCACTTCAATCATTATCCTTTCCTTGCCCGTTGTCATGTCCAATACCAACAGGAGTGGGACAGATCGCTCACGGAGCAACATGCTACCCCAACATTCCCTGACTATACGCCATATCTGCCTTAGGTCAGGATAATGCGATTTGATCATTTTTGTATTTGAGATGATAATCGGTCTTTCAACCGAAGTTATACCATATATAATACTCATCGAAACCTTTTTGATAATATTTATAAGGAAATTTTCTAAACAAATCCCCAATCATATTCAAGCAACCATGTTTGTTGGAATGTTCATTAACCAAATCGATCAAGATCGTTATCTTATCATATTGGTTATTACAATGTCATTTAATGAAATAATCATCATCAATATTTCAAAAGTATTCATCAATAATTATCTCAGGAAATTATACATTAATTTCATTAATTGATTAAATGACAATCACAAGTTTCTTGATTAAGAAAGTAATTTTCAGCAGTGACCCTCACTTACTAAAAAAATATATCTCAATCAATGTAAATCCAAATCAAGCGAAATAAGTTTTTATAATTTGCTAATTTGATTTACAACGTAACCCAAGTGATTTTCACGTATTTTTTGGCATTTTAAAATCGTAATTAACTCTTTAATTACGTTAAGATTTGCCATCTACAAATCAATGGATACATATTCACTAAAATGATCATAAATTGAGCAAACAGATTCCACATCATACAAACTCAAGTCCCATGATTTCCTTATTTAATGGGTAACATAATTCAAGTGATAATTTCAAGTTTTAATACATTTAAATAGGGTGAAAATACCACACAAAACAAAACTATGTAAACAAAATGCGATGAAAGTTCACACAGCCAAAAATGCTCGTCATCTTCGGTTTAAAGACCATATCCAAAACCTCTAACCTAGATCTAATACTACTTTAAGGATATTAAAGATCCTTAAGCACATCACAGAAGCGTGAGGATCACATCCTATGCGGTCGGGAGCGACTAGTCGCACTAGCTGCTCCAGGCAGCATAATTTAAAATTTTTAAATCAATGAAACCACCTGTTTCAAGAATACTTCTTGGATCATTTCATATAAAACACGAATAAGTATTAGTATTACCTCTTGAAGTATGGTTGTGATCGAGTCTCTAAATGAAGAAACATCCTGCCTCAAGTCCGATCCAACGGAGGAGACGCTTGCGAGCGCGTTGATGAAACGTGTGCTCCTCACAATCCATGTTAATGATCCAAGCAGTGCCTCCTAATTTTGTTACATGAGATCCAACATCTTCTTTATGGTGAGGAGCACCGAAGGAGATGAAGATCCACGAGCAGTCGAAGCGGCAACATGATGGCATGGCGATGACAGTGTTCTTCCCTAGGTAAAAATATAGACGGCCACATGTTGAGAGAGAAGGAGAGAGAGGATGTGTAGATAATGAGAGAGAAATCATGGGTCGTATCTCTTGTTGTTAATTGAAGAGCAAGGGATTTCTCTTCTTATATAGTATTTTGGGAGTCCAGGGATAACACAAAATCAATGACGAGATTGATTTGTGCTCCTTTCAATGGCCATGTGTTTCTCATGATAGTATATTTTAAAAAAAAATTGAACGATGAAACCACATGATCCAAGAACACTTCTCGGATTATTTCATCTAAACCACAAACTATTATTAGGGTTACCTCTTGAAGCATGGTTGTGATCAAGTCTCTAAATGAAGAGACGTCATGTCTCATATCCGATCCAACGGAGGAGATGCTTGCAAGTGCATTGATGAAAAGTGTGCTCCTTACAATCCATGTTGATGATACAATAAACAAATATCCTGATATCGTCTTAAATATCTGACATCTTCTTCACGAGTGAGGTGCACCGAAGGAGACGGAGATCAACGAGCGATCGAACGATGACATAGTGGCGTTCCTCTCTAGGGTTTAGAGTGGATGGCCACTCTAGAGAGGGGGGCATGTGTAGAGAATGTGATAGTGGCAATTCAATTATTGTGTGTAAAAGAAGAGATAGGGTCGACTCTTCTTTTATAGTATTTTGGGAGTCCATAGATTCCAATCCATGTAAGACACAAAATCAATGGTTGAGATTTAGTTGTGTTTCTATTCAATGGCCATGATTTTGTTGTAAAAACACAACAACAATTATTTTGGATTAAATTAAATATATTAAATAATAAACACAATTTAATTTGAACTATATCAATTAAGATAGAAGGATTAGGAAGGAGACTATCCACCCTCCTAAAAAGGGGGATGACCACCCTTGAGAATAAGTCAAAGGTGGCCATCCACCATCCATTAAATGGATGGTGTTGGCCTTATAATCCTTCATATATAGTTACAACAACTTTGTTGTAAATTGATTCACAAAATAATTCCGAATTAATTTTGTGATATTGCAGTCATGCCATTAAATATTGTGAATCGCATTCATAACCCAAAACAAAATGTAAATTGTATTTCCAATTAATTTCCAATGTGAATCCAATTCACATCAACAATTAATTTGAAGATATTATTTACAATAATCTCTCTCTAATATATTATAAATCACATTTATAATATATAAATAATATGGATAGTACTATCCACATAATTCATATCCTTGATACTTAAATCACAATTAATTATCTTAGATCTCTATTCTCATGTGCCCAAATAACATGAATCACATTCACATTATTCACATTTTTGATAATTAAATCACATTTAATTATATTAGATAACTCTCCTTATATGGACAAATAATATAAATCAAATTCATATTATTTATGATAATTAAATAACATTTAACCATCAATTTTCCTCAATGCTCAGACACATTATCAACAATGAAATTATCCTTGAACTATTTAAAGAATCATTCGCTTTTCCAGGGATTCTTGGAGATAAGGACATGGCAATTGTCTGTTTCACGTATAGTAACTTGGATATTGAGATCAAATCTCAAATCCAGATCTTGGGGACCTCCCACAGAAATCAAAGCCGTAAATCTAATCTTCTCATTGTATCTTAATCGTATTCAGACCAATGTCCAACATTTGGACCAAGATTAGATTACTTCTCAATTGAGAAGAGTCACTAAAATCCAAACCTATTTCATCACTCCCTCGGAATGGAAGCACCATGGTTATACAAATCATTTATTGATCACATCACCCTCAGGTATTCCTAATACATGTACATCATGCATACTGGATGACCTAGAATAAACCTGAAGTTTTAGATCTTAGTTAGACTTCCTCCTTCAGGGTTTTATCATTAAGTTTCTCATTTCATCATTGGGATTTGGTATCGATTATATACTTTCCAAAAGCATATATCACACCTAGGTATTGATATATACTTCCAAAAGTGTCAAACCTACAATTTCAATCAAGCTTCCAAAGCGAGACGACTGTGCACGGAATTTGATCCCCAATATCTCATGAGTGAGAACATGTCTTCCGATTTAGTAATGATCTTGTATGATCCCTTTAAGAGATCATATTACACATATGCCTTTGTAAGCACATCAGCGTGTTGGTGTATAGACCTTGATTAGATCATCAACCTATCGGTTGTCAAATGTACATACTCAAACATATAGTAAAACATATGTCTTCGGTTAGAGGATGTGTGCCTATATTGTGAAAGCATAATACATAGGCCCTGACTATCTCGATCTCGTTCGGTCAACTCTTTGACCTATCTTATTTAACACCTCCGAATCTCTATTCTTATACAGAAGACCTCCATCAAGAGGTCGGTTAGATATTGTCCCACAGGCTGGAGATCATCTCTTAGTAATCATTTGACGGTACTTGATGAGTCCTCAATCTAACTCTTTAGATATTCATCCAAGCACCAGCTCTTTATGATTCAATAATTGAATCAACAATTCTATGATCATCAAGATTTCCATGGTACGTAACCCTATTTTTATTAAGGGACCTATTATGCAAATTAGTTATTCTTCATCTCAAATCAAGGAATGATATTTGCAATAACATCTATTGCATAATGGCTCACCGTGGGCTCGCATGCCCAACACAAACTCCCATCTTTCCACCCATGATTTTGCAAAAAAAGGAGAGCAGATCTCTTCCTCCATCACATGCTAGAGCTCCTCCGCCCACTCCATGACCTAGTGCATATCATCTTCAAACCAGGCCAAGGTGAAACCCCTCGAGCCCCTTGTTCTTTTTCTATAGGTCTATGTGCTCGAGGATCCCTCTAGGGCTAGATTCGAGCGAACTAATTTTTAGCCACGTGAGCCTTAGGCAAACCATCTCTATATTAAATGTTATTGTAATATTGGGTACATCAATATAGGTTATTGATTTATTTCACTCCCCATTTGAAAATAAATAATGAATGCACTTATAAGGTCCCATAATGAATGCACTTATAAGGTCCCATAGTATGATCAAGCTTGTGTACCATGTCCATCTAAATAATCATACAACTGTTAATTCAATGGTTGAATCATATAGGTTGTGCTTGGATGATATCTAAAGAGTTAGAATGAGGACTCATCCAGCACCATCAAATGATTGTTAAGAGATGATCTCTAGCCTGACAAGGGGATGGAAATCCTTCTTTGAAGGTTGATATCTGGCCTACCTCTTGATGTAAGTCCTCTAGATAGGAATTTAGAGGTGTCGGATAAGTTTGGTCAAAGAATTGACTTAACGAGATCGAGATAACCAAGACCTATGTCGTATACTGTCACGATATAGGCATGCATCCTCTGACATGAGACAAATATATTGCTATATGTTTGAATATGTACATTAGGCAGACAGTTAGGTTGATGATATAATCGTGATATACATATTGGTGAGCTAGCGTGCATATGAGGGCATATGAGTACTACGGTCTCTTTTATGGTATAATCAAGATTTATATATTGGTGAGTTAGTGTGCATATGAGGCCATATGAGTACGACGGTCTCTCAAAGGGATCATACATGTTCACTACTAAAATGGAAGACATGAGCTCACTCGTGAGGTATTGGGACTGATCAAATTCCATGTATGGTCATTTTGCTTTGGAAGCATGACAAGAAGTTGTAGGTATGATATATGCTTTTGGAAAGCATACGATCAATACCAACTCCTAATGACCGAATGATAAACTTAATAAAAAAACCTGAAGAAGATAGTCTAAAAGTGATCTAAATCTTCGAGTTTATTCCAGGCCTTCTAGTATGCAGGATGTACGGGTATTAGGAATACTTGAGAATGATATAATCATAAGTAGTTGTATAACCATTACGCTTCCATTTAGAGGGAGTGATGAAACAGGTTTGGATTTTAATGACTCCTCTCAGTAGAGAAGCAATATAATCTCGGTCCAAATGTTCGATATTGATCTGAATACGATTCAAATGCAATGAGAACGTTAGATTTACGGCTTTGATTTAATCAAGCATCTTTGAGAGGTCCTCGGGATCTGAATTTGAGATATGATCTCAATATTTAAGTTACTATACATAGAAAATCGCCATGTCCTTATCTCCAAGTATCTACAGAGAAAGCATGTTATTCTTGAAAGAATTCAAGAATAATTCCATTGTTGAATAATTTATTTGAGCAATGGGAAATTAATGATTGAACATGCTTTAATTATCATGAATAATATGAATATGATTTATATTATTTAAACACATGAGAATAAATACGATTTAATTATCAAGGATATGAATAATGTGGATATCACTATCCATATTAATCATATATATACATTATAAATATGATTTATAATATATTAGAGAGAGCTAATTGTAAATAGAATTTACGAATTAAATGTTGATGTGAATTGGATTCACATTGAACAGTTAATTGGAAATACAATTCACATTTAATTTTGGTTTTGTGAATATGAATCACATTTTTTAATGGTATGATTGTAATTATTCACAAAATAATTTAGAATTATTTTGATGAATTAAATTACAACAAAATTGTTGCAAATAATGAAGGATTATGTGATATATAATATCTCACACAATTGGAAGAAGTCTAACACCTTCCATATTTGGAGGGTGGACGGCCACCCTTTGACTAAATCAAAGTGTGATTGTCCCCTCCATTTAGGAAGGAGGCTAGCCTCCTCCCTTATTCTTCTATGCATATTGATTTAATTGAATTAATTATTGATGATTATTCAATATATTTAATTTAATATAAATTAACTGTTGTTGCATTTTATGCAACAAAATCATTGCCAATGATAGAAAACACAGATTAACCTCAACCATTGATTTTGTGTAGCACGTGAATTGTGATCCATGGACTTCCAAAATATTATAAAAGAAGAGACAACCATAGCTCCTCTTTAATACAACACAATTGCAAGAGAACTCTCTCTCTCTCATTCTCATCCTACGCCCCCTATATCTCTCTCATGAGTGGCCATCCAACTCTTGACTTAGAGAGAATCTTTGTCATCGCTACACCGTTGTACTGCTACTTCGCCTGTCTTGTGGATCTCCGTCCTCTTCGGTGCTCATTACTCGTGAATAAGACATTGGATTTTGTGAGATGAAATCAGGAGATTTATTGCTTGTATCTTTAACTTGGATTGCGAGAAGCACACATCTCATCCATACGCTCGCAAGTGTATCCGTCATTGCGTCGGGCTTGAGATAGGAGGTCTCTTTCTTTAGAGACAACGATCACAACTAGGCTTCAAGAGGTATTCCTATATCTTCTTTGTGGTCTTGATGAAACGATTCGAGAAGTGTTCACAAATCATGTGGTTTCATCTTTTTAAAAATTTTAAATTACACTGCCCCGAGCAACTAGTATGACTAGTCTCTCTAGGTCGTATTTGATGTGATATTCACGCTTCTATGATGCGTTAAGGGCTAAACACTAGCCTTCAGCAATATGCTCCATGTCATGTGGAACCATGAGAGCCCCAAGTCCCCATCGCTGGGACATGATGCATTCTAAGACCCCCCCTATAGATGAGGCATAACAACATGAAGTTGTTGGGGTTCTTAGATCTAAAGAAGGAGGTCGGACGCTGGAGATATCGTCGATTGAAGAAGCCCTAGGGCTATGTTCTTGATTTCCATGAAGAGGAGACAGAGAAAAGAATGACAGTGGCCAGTGTAGCTATCTATCCTTGGATGCATGACCAGTGTAGCGAAGTCATCCAGCTGCAAGCTCACAATAATTACTTTAAAGCTCATCCTTGTATATACACTCCGACATGCATTTTACTTTTCAATCAGGCATGTCCATTTTGGAGATTCTTCATTTTTTTGAATATATACATGAGTGCAGCATGTACATGAGGAGTTTTTCTTCCGAGCCCATATATTGTCCCTCTTTTGAAGCATTATTGCAACTCCATAACACCATGTCTTTAGACCTCAATGCCACTAGACCAAGTTGAGATGCACTACTCTCCCTAGAGGAAAATGGATGTTCCCACTAGTTGTTACACACCCGTGTGCTACTCAAGCCAAATAATTCTTCCCCTCACTACCTCATCCATGAAGAGATACGTGTAGAGTACATATCCAAGTTAAGCCACGGTCTAGAAGAATCATGTGCATTCTACTTAGACTCAACAAGATGACAAGTGAACATAGTTGATGAATCCACATTTCATCATCTTTATTCTGTCATTTTGGCCTTAAAAACCCTTGCAAATACATGTAAATACCTCTAATTATTGCATTATAGAATTCATGCATGTTTATGTAAATAGTGTACAAAATACAGTTTTTAAAGCCAAAATTATATAATAAAGAAAAGAAAAGAAAAAGAGTAAAATATTGTAAATATTTTATGACCCAAAACTTTGAGACCTAGGCATCTCGATGACTAGGTCGACAAGGAATAAAGTAGGGGGAGATAAGGGCCCAAGTACAATAAAAATCCCTTTTCATTTAATTCATTCTTTATTCATTTTGGGACCTATTTTCGGTTCCACTTTTTATACTTTAAATAGAGAAATTTTGTACATGAAAGTTGTAGATAATTAAATAAAGAAAAATACAAAATTGATTTCACGCAAAAATAATATATAGATAAAATGTTATGATCTAAAAAAGTTTCCAAAATCCCAACCTCCCAGACCCGTATCTCTCAAATAAAAACTCGAAATGCATCAAACTCACCTTTAATTGTATATAATTTTAAATAATCTATTTAATGAAGGTGGTTTCGCGTTTGGCGGAGCTACGGTTTGAAAGTTGAGTTTTGGACCCCTATTGTATACTTGTACAGAGTCAAATAATCATTTTATTTATTATTCGTTATCTTCATAATTTTATATTTTCATAATTTTGTAAATATTATTTATAATATATATGTACATAAAAATCAGAATAAAAACCTTAAGAAAATACAAAAATAAAATACCTATATACAATACCTAGGTACAATACCTATAAACATACTTATATAATCACTACTTATATTTTATTAAGTATATAAATGACATCATAAAAATAAAAAAATATATTCAAGTACATAAATATGTTTTATAAATTTATAAAATAATAAACAAAAATAAATAAAGCAAATATACAAAATAAAAATAAAATGATAAAATATATAGATATATATATACCTATATAGGCCTAAAAAGGTAACTTGTGTTTTTCTATCTCATAAAAATAATTAAAAATCATATTAAAATACTTCAGAAAATAAAAAATATATTTCATATTATAACCTAAAAGTAATAAATTCATTTACTATTTTTAAATGATTTTCTAATTATTTTTTTGCAGGATTTTTCCTAGTTGGTTCACGTGGACCAACCAAGAGGCAGGCAGCGTTGACCCCCTGGTCAACTGGCTGTCCTCCCCGCCTGTCCCCTTGTCAGACCTTGTATTTCACCAGTTTTTATCGAATTTTCCAACTTGCTCCTTGCACTATTTCGCGCAACTTCCTTCTGGACTTTTGCTCCTCGATCATCCCTCTTTCACGCCCCTTCGATTTTTGGGGGAATGGATCATTGATCCACCCGTTCTACCATGATCTATGGAGCCAGGTCATCAACTCCTCAAATACTACCCCAACTTCCATTCGAATTTTGAACCTCTTGGACAAAATCCAGCCCCTCTTTGCGTGTGCCCATGCGAGGTAGTGTGACAGGCTTCCTCCCAGCACCTTCAGCGAGTCGCGGCATGGACCAGAGCGGTCTCCACCACCTCCTCCATTCGTCGGCATCGAGGTTCCTCCTTATGGTTCTGGCCATCGAGGTAGCTCCTCTTCCTTGCATCTTCTTGCATTTTCTTAGCCCCTGTAGTTCAAGGAATCGATTAGCATAGTTAAGATCGACCGACGATCACCTGTTCATCTCCCACGATAACCTCGCCGGAGCGCACCTCCAGCGAGCTCCCTTTTCGCATCCACCGCCTCGTTCCACAGTCAGGAAAGTCGAGGCAATTTTCCCTCGACTTCCTTAACATATTTTTGCAAGTCTCGCGCAGTTAACAATACCTGGAGCTCGTTTTTGTGCGCGAGGGAGGTTCTTGGAGCTTTCCAGCTCCGTCGCCTCCGTACGCGCACTCCGGCCCACGTCGGAGCTTTTTTTGGAGCATCCAACAGACAAAGGACCCTTGCAGGTACCCGTCGGCTCATTTTGGAGCCCTCATTGTCATTGAGAAGCAGGAGCGGAGACGGAGAAGTTCGCCGGCCGAGGCCTTCTTCCCCGTTCTTCGTCGTTGCTTCCCAGCCGTCAGATCTGGACGCGTTCTTCCAGAGACACAGTAGTCGTCCGATCCGGCCAAGCACTGACAGTTGATCATCTTTGGATGATCTCATCTCATCCGCTGGATCGCGAAGCGGCATCGGCCGTTACGCGCACGCACCACGTGGATTAGTGAGCGGCTCCCTACCGTTTGATCGCGCCCGTGTTGGGTATTTTGCACTCTAGCCCCTCACAGTTTTTGTATTTAATATTTAGTGTTCAAACTTTCATCTGCAGTTCTAAAAGTTTTGTAATAATTGCACTTAGACACCCTTTCTTCTAAGATTTACGAACAGGTCCTTGTCCACGTCACCTCACGTGCCTGTACGCGTGAGGGGACGGGACATTTTGCGAGGGACCCCCTCATGGGTTTGTTATTTCATTCCAGTCCTTAAACATTTAATTGCAGTATAATATTTTTTTATATTTTGTATGCTAGCCCCTGGTTGTTTGTAGTATTGCACATATACCCCTACCAGGTCACGCGCACAGTGCGCGTGACATTGGAAATTTTACAGAAATCCCCTTCCGAGTTTGGGTATTCACCATTGGTCCAGGGAGTTTTTTATTTAGTTATAGATTTTTGTGGAAAAATTACACGTTGGCCCCTGTGTTTCTTGCTAATTACAAAATTGCCGTTGTAAGCAGTGAAGTTTTTATTTGTTTTCTCTATTTATTTCATGTATCTAAAAAATCCCAAAAATTACCAAAAAACTGCCATAAGTTACTGTTTAATTGTAGTTTCACAATATACTTTTGTTTTATATTTTTTACTGCATTTTATTATTTATAAAAATTCAAAAACATGCATTTTTCAACACTGTTTGCATTAGAAAATACATAAAAATTATAAAACATTTTTGAAAATTCCAAAAAAATTATGTTTGATTATTTTTATGTGTTTTAACTTCAATACAAAAATCATTAAAAAATCAAAAGAAAACTCCTAAAAATTACAAAACCCCTAAAATCTTCATAAAAATCTTAAAAATCCCACAAAAATCCTAAAAATCTAATTTCAGTTTTTGAAATTTCCCTACTTTGCTACCTTTAGTTTAAAAGTAATTTGAGGAATTTTGAACCCTTCTTAGTATTTTTCATCCTCATTTTAGTTGCAGCACCCTTAGTTCATTCACTGTTATTAGTATTTTTTTTCCTTTAAAAATACCAAAAAAATTAAGAAAAAACTAGAAAAATCACAAAAACATTATAAAAACATAAAAATCCCAAAAAGAATTGATTTCCTGAGTTTTGCTTGTGTCTGCTTATTTTTCTCTATATTATATCTCTTTTTTCTTCTTTATATATATATATATATATTCTATTACAAGAAAAGAAAATATAAAAAGATAAAATATAAACAGAAAATACAAAATCAGTAAATTAAAAATCAAAATACAAAAATATAAAAACAAAAATTAAATAAAAAATATAAAATTAAAAACCCACAAAAAATAGCATAATTGTAGGCACTTGATTACTTTCACATTTTTGTGCATTATTGTCTTGATCTATCTTGTTTGCTCCCTGAGATCGACGCTCTACACATACTTGCACCTATACACACTTATTGTAGAGTTATAATAAATTTGAACTCCAAATTTGCTTCTCATTGATTGATTGTTATTATGGGTTAATTATTGACTTAGCCGGGATTTTGAAGTGGTCAACGCATCGAATTTTGATCCGCCTTGTGGATCAATATGACCACTTGATTTTTCAGTTAATCAATAGTCTTGTGGAGTTGAATAATTAAGTCGCTAAGACCTGAAAAGTCTTATGTCCAGTTCTTGTAAGGTTCCTTTGAAATTAAGTGGATTAAGATCATAACAAAGCTTCATTCTTTAATTTATTCCAGACAAGTTGTTCTTCCAGTTGTCTCCATCACCGTCAGATTACAAGGTCAGCCCAGATCTAATCTTGGTCGTTGAATATAAGACGAAGCGGTGCATAGCCCGGCCGTTAGATTGTCTAGTTGGCACTGACGTGATGCCACCCTAGTCGTTGATGATTGCCTAAAGGGGTAATTTCTAGGTAGCTCCACCACCTTTTTGTATTAATATTAAGTCCTATAAATATTAGGTAGTGTTTAAATATTTATGTATAAATTTCACAAGGACCCCTGAACTTCCTAGATATTACACTTAGATTCCCCTGAAGGATATGGGAAAAATCCTCAAGCGCATCACGGAAGTGTGAGGATCACATTGTATGCGATCGGGAGCAACTAGTCGCCCTAGTCGCCCAATGCAGCGGCATTTAAAAAAATAAATGATGAAACCACATGATCCAAGAACACGTCTTGGATCATTTCATCTAAACCACAAATAGGTACTAGGGTTACTTCTTGAAGCGTGGTTGCGATCGAGTCTCTAAAACAAGAGACCTCCTGTCTCAAGTCCAATCCAATGGAGGAGACCCTTGCGAGCGCGGGAATGAATCGCGTGCTCCTCGCAATTCATGTTGATGATCCAAGCAGTGGATCTCCTGATCTCGTCACACGAGATCCAACATCTACTCCATGAGCGAGACGCACCGAAGGATATGGAGATCCACGAGTAGATGATCCAGCAGCATAACGACGATGATGCGTCAATGACAACTCTCACAATGGCTCCATGGTGGACGGCCATTATAAGAGAGAGAAAGAGAGTCTTGGCATGTAGAGAAGAGAGAGAGAGCATTCATTAATTATCTACATCACGAAGAGCAATGTATGCCTCTTCTTATATAGGGTTTTGGGAACCCATGGATCCCAATCCATGGGCAACACATAATCAATGGATGAGATTGATTTGTGTTTCTTTCAATGGTTAAGATGTTGTTGTAAAAATACAACAACAAGTGATATAATTTAAATTAATTAATATTGATAAATCAATATAATTAATCTTAAATTAAACCACATTTAACTAGAGATAGGATAATGAGAAGACCAACTCCCATCCCTAAAAGAGAGGGGACGGCTACTCCTCTCCACATGGAGAGTTGTAGCCGTCCACTCCTCTTGGGAGGAATGGGTCAATCTCCCCAATATCTCATGAGATCTCATTATATCATGATATCTCCTATGACTCTTGTCGATAATATTTTCACCATAATATAATTCCAAATTATCTTATGGAAAATATCAATCATGCCATGAAATTATGTGAATCTTATTCACAACCCAAAATAAAATGTAAATTATATTTTACCTAATCATCAAATGTGAATCCAATTCACATTAATAATTAATTAACAAATATAAATTATGATATGCTCTCTCTAATATATTATAAATAACATTTATAATATATATATGATTAATATGGATAGTGCTATCCATATTATTCATATCCATGATAATTAAATCGCATTTAATCATCTTGGATCTTTATTCTCATGTGCCAAAATAATATAAATCACATTCACATTATTCACATCTTTGATAATTAAATCATATTTAATTATCTCAGATAACTCTCCTTATAATATGAATCAAATTCATATTATCCATGATAATTAAATCATATATAATTATCAATTTTCTCGATGCTTGGATACATATATCAACAATGAAATTATCCATGAACTCTTTCAAGGATAATGCACTTTCTCCGTGGATACTTGGAGATAAGGACAGGGCGATTGTATTATTCCACGTATAGTGACTTGGATATTGAGATCACATCTCAAATCCAGATCTTGCAGACCTCTCATAGATGCTTGATTAAATCAAGACCGCAAATCTAATCTTCTCATTGTATATGAATCACATTCAGATCAATGTCCAACAATTAGACCAAGATCAGATCACTTCTCTACTGAGAGGAGTCACTACAATCCAAACCCTTTTCATTACTCCCTAGGAATGGAAGCATCATGGTTATACAATCATTTACGATCACATCACCCTCAGGTATTGCTAATACATGTACATCTTGCATACTGGAAGACAGAATAAACCCAAAGTATAAGATATATTTTATATTGTCTACTTCAAGGTTTTATCAGTAAGTTTCTCATTTGATCATTGGGAGCCGATATCGATCATATACTTTCCAAAAGCATATATCATACTTAGGTTTTGATCATATACTTTCCAAAAGTATATATCAAACCTACAAATTCAGTCGAGTTTCTAAAGAGAGACGACCATGCACAGAATTTGATTCTTCCCAATATCTCATGAGTGAGCTCATATCTTCCGGTTCAGTAATGAACCTGTATGATCCCTTTGAGAGATCATATTACTCATATGCCCCTGTATGCACACCAGTGCGTCGGTGTATAGACCTTGATTAGGTGATCAACCTATTGGTCTGCCAAATGTACGTATTCAGACATATAGTAACACATCTGTCTCCGGTCAGAGGATGTGTGCCTATATCGTGACAGCATATGATATAGGGCTTTGGTTATCTCGATCTCGTTAAGTCAACTCTTTGACCTAACTAATCTAACACCTCCGAATCTCTATTCCTATGCAGAGGACTTGCATCAAGAGGTCGGTTAGATATCAGCCCAAATGAGAAAGGATTACCATCTCCTACTCAGGCTGAAGATCATCTCTTAACAATCATTTGAGGGTGCTTGATGAGTCATCAATGTAACTCTTTAGATATTCATCCAAGCACCAGCCTCTTTGAATCAACAGTTATATGATTATTAAGATGGCCATGGTACATAACCCTAATTGTACTAAGGGACCTATTATGCAAATTAGTAATTATTCATTTCAGATCAGGGAATGATATTTGCAATAACATTCATTGTATAACGGCTTGTCGTGGGCTCGCATGTTCAACAATCTCCCACTAGCCAAAAGAGCCATTAATGGGCTAATCTTTAAGCCCGCACTCATGTGACAATCATTGGCTATTTAGAGAAATAGCTAGATAAGTTGATCAGTCACTTTGTTCCCAAGAGACTACGCTAAGTCCTTTTACAACACTTGCATATCTCCTAGCAATAGTGCTCGCATCCAATGCGAATGTTGCAATTTATGCAACCAATACTTAATCTTGTTAGAGCAATTATAGTGTCCTTGACACTATTGCTCAATAATTATTATAACCAGTATTTCCATAATCCTTATCAGAATACCCTTATTCCTAGAGATCTCTATCTCCTAAGGTATCTACAGTTAAGACCCTTATAGATCACTATCTGACAATATCTTAAACTTCTTGAAGATAAGACTTAGAGATCACTATCTCTAAGTCTCGTCACCTTTGAAGATTTTGTTGTTACTGCAATCAAGTATTTTATCTCCATAGTATGATTAGCAACACTTTACTACTCCCACTGCATTGCAGATATCTGGCTTTTGTACACATCTAGCATACTCTCGGCTTCTCGTAACTGATGCACAAGGGCATCCAGTTTTAGCATTCACTTCCTTAACTCCTTGAGGTGTTATCCCTTCAGATAGGTCAGTACCATATCTCAAGGGATGGAAGCCTTTCTTGGAATTTTCCAGAAAATGGAATATGTTCAAGGTGTACTACTAATGTGACAGTCCCAATACCCTCTTCTCTATGCTTCTGAACAACTTCAGAATTAAGATCCAAGAGGCATCCTTGAGATCATATCTCAAGTTATGGAACAACCATATAATAAAACACTTATTATTATCCTTATATCATTTTAAATTATTAGGATATTATCTAAATTTAGCATGATGAACACAATGGCACTCCCACTAAGCTTCATATGGTTCATCAAGATTCTATCTGAAATCATAACATTTATAATTTCATCAAATCTTATGTTCCAGCTACAAGAAGCTTATTCGAGTCCATAGATGGATTTCTTTAGCTTTCACATATTGTGTTCCTCAACCATGAAGCCCTGGGGCTACTTCATGTGAATATCCTCAGTGAAGAATGCAATCTTGACTTCCATCTTGAAGATGGCAAAGCCAAGTTGTGTAGCTACAATGAGCAATAATCCGATGGGTTTAAGCATGGTTACTTAAGAGCAAGTCTCATTGCAAGCAATGTCTTCCCTTATGGTGTGTAGCTCATGGTTGCGAACCGTGCTTTGAAGGTCTCTACCTTCTCATCAGATTTCCTCTTTCTCTCGAAGATCCATTTATACCTTAACGGGTCTTACCCTTATAGGTGGATCCTCGAGGGTCCATATACAACACTTGTATATGAAGTGTACTTTCGACTTTATTGCTAAAATCCATCTTTCCATGTCATGATCCTCAGGAGCTTCATCACATGAAATTCGATCATTGTCAGACTTAACTGACACATGGAATACATCCTCAAACTCATTTGAAGAGGTATTAGTGTTTCATCTTTTAATTGTCCTATTGGTTTCGGATTTCAGGAGCCTCATTATCATCTCAAGATTCAATGAGTTTCTTTACTTCATTTTTATCTTGATTCTCAAGAGTCTTAATCCTCTAAGAATAACATTCTCAGAGATGAGATCGTTTAAGAATCTCAAGGTCATAAAGTTGGTATCCAATACCATCCTTTATTTTCCTAATGAAGTATCACTCTCTAGTGCTCAATCCCAGCTTACTTGCGTGGAATCTTATTAAGGATATATAATGTAGTCTCTACTACATTCATACCTAGAAACTAAGAGGTAATTGTGCTAAAATTCATCATTGATCAAATCATGTCACACATGATCCAATTGTATCTCCCTACAACTCTATTGAGTTTAGGTTTATCAGGAGGAGTGAGATAGAAATGATATTCATATCTCCATAAGGTATTCTTTGAGTTTATCTAACAGGTACAAGCTACCTAGGTTAGATCAAATTCATTTCATCTTTCTTCAAACTTTGGTTCTAAACCAAAATTGTGAAATCTTTGAACACTTCAAAGGTTTCTTAGGTGAAGAGAAGAAATCTCATATCATACATAATCATCAATAGATATCATATATCCATAATGTTTACTATGATATAGATGATCTGCATACATCAATATGTATGAGATCTTGAATACCTCGACATCTAACACCATTCCCAGAGAAGGGTGTATTGGACATTTTACTTTGAATACAATATTCATAAGTACGTAAGCTTTGAAATTTTTTTAGACATTCTAAAGTTTTATCTCTTACCAGTCTATTGATTAAATCAACAGATAAATTTTCAAGGTTTGATGCTAGATCATTATTAAATGATATTCATCCTCATATTGATATTTTAAAGGTTTAATTTCAATATTAGAAATCTTAATGAACCATTCATTAATTTCTGAATTTAGTAGAGTCCACTAGATGCCAGATTACTATCTGAAATATATCCATCATAACTCTTTATGATAGGTTTATTCCAGAATTCATGTTTATTTCCAACATTTAGAAATAAACTATGAGTGAATTCTTATATCTAGGTCATAGAGACATTCTCTAAGACAAAGGGCTCTCCCACTGAAAATATGAAGTCCATCTATCCAATAGAGATTGTTGCAAGAATTGCATAAAAATCCATGTAAATGACTATTAAACCTGAAGATCAAATTCTCCGGTCTTCTAAAACATATGCAACCCATTGCAAGTGTTGTTAGAAGATTGAGATACAATTATAAGACTTCATCTTATTCAATAAGCAAGTCAATATCAATTATTTATGTAGATTATTCTGATGCTCTATCTGAGTGCTTCTCTAAAGATTCTAGACAAACTTGATAGACATACTATCAACACACCAACTTATTGCAGTATTGGCATTCATCCAACTCTTAGGATGTCACATGGAAGTCATAAAAGTATGGTCAACTCTTTGACTATCCTTCTCATCTTGGGTCTGACCCATGCTTCCACTGCGCTTCCTTTATCTATAAACAACCATTGCTTAAGACTAAGGATCTCTTATGTTAAATTCAAAAGAATTCGATGTAAGAGCATTTCAACATTTACACATGCTTCATTAAATTCATACAATATGAATATTATGAAGATTAATGAATGACTAGAGTATAGACAGTAGAATGATAACACTCATCATGTCTACATCCATCTAGACTCTTAAACATTGGGTCAGGTAGGTATTCAAACATTTTGAATACATCATCTCTTATAGAGCTACCATTATGCATGATGCAGTGAACCATGTCATTCATGATAAATGTCAAGAGCACATATGTATGCCAGAATATCTTCTTAGATTTTTATAAGGATTAATTAACAATTACGATCATCATCGACATGTCACTTCCCAAGTACATTTGATGATATCAAGACTATAGAGACATACAAACCCCAGGGTTGTAGATCTATTGTCTATTTAATTGTCATTCCTAATTATTATGAGAAAACTTGCACATTGCAACCACATACATTATGTGTCCAACTGCAAGTACAATATCTGGATCATGAGTCCAATCCATGATATTTTATTGTTATTATTGAGTATAACATTGAGTGGGTTTAATGAAGGATTATCTGAAATAAGAAATTTGCATAAGTGTATATTTATTTATATATTACTTTGATTTAGGAGTTTTTATATCAAAGTTATCTTGCCTTATGAACATTGAAAGTTCATTCCCTTAATCACTTTCAATGTAAGAGATATACTTACCATTATATCTCAAGCAAGATCTGGGATCTCCTTATTTATCTTTGTTACATCCCAATAATATGAGAACCTGTAAAAAAGAAGCGGGACACATTCCGCCTTGCAAGTCCAACTTGCATCTCCCAATTTGGTCTTTAACTCCCGAGCCCACCACCCCTAAGGTGATGTTGACCCGTCATTAATTGAACCAACTGTCAACATGTTTAATATTCGTTATACGCAATCCAATATCACCCCAATAATATGAGGACCTGATATTGGGGTCACTATATATACGGCCTTATTCTTTCGAAAAGCGAAGAGCCCGATCCAAATGGAGTGTATGCAAGAGATGTCACTTCGGACAGGTGTCTCATACATACAATATCTGGTGATGGAACCCTTTGCCTTGACGGGAGACCATGGATGTCACTTATGTGATCCTCCATATCATTCAAATTCTAATTAATCATTATGAATCATATTCATTCTGATTAATTCTTCCGAGGGAAATAACACATCTATTTATAATAGAGTGTCTTAATTTTAATTGGATTCCAATTAATCTAATAACGTTAAATTAATGATCCAATTAATATCCAACAAACATTCTTAGTTATTACTGGAATTATGGTATTATCTCAAATACATTTTATTTCAAATTTTAATAATTAGAAATACATCATGATTTCTTAAGCATTATACCAACCCTACCCGTTGTCATGGACAGTACCGACAGGAGTGGGACAGACCGCACATGGTGCAACCTGCTACCCCAACGCTGCCCGACTAGACACCATATCCGCCTCGAGAAAGGATAATGTAAAATAGATAACTTTGTACTTGAGATGATCATCGATTTTTCAACCGAAATTATACCATATAATATTCATCAAAACCATTTTGATAATATTATAAGGAGATTTGCTAAACAAATACCCAATCCTATTCAAGCAACAAGGTTTTGCATGTAAAAGTTGTCCTACAACTATTGTAGGATAAACTAGAGTTTTTATGAAAACAATGTTTGTTGGAAATTCATATTAACCAAATTGTGATCAAGGTCAACTATCTTATCATTTTGGTTAATGAAATGTCATTCAAAGAAATAATTATCATCTTTAAATATTTTACAAATATTTAAAAATATTTATCTCAGAAAATTAACAATTAATTTCCATTAATTTATTTGAATGACATTCACAAGGTTTATGGTCAAGTTTGTTAATTTCCAGCAGTGACCCCTACTCACTAAAATCAACATAACTAGATCAATTTAAATCCAATTAATGAAACTAAATTTATTTTGTTCGCCAATTTGATTTAGAAAAGAACCCAATTGATAATTATGCATTTCCAGATGTTTAGGACCCGTAATTAACTCTTTAATTACGTCACCAATCGCCATCCCCGAAATAGTGGACATATGGTTATTAAAAGATCATATCTTGAGTTATCCTATTCCAAATCACATAAACTCAAATTCCACGGTTTCCTTATTTAATGGATAACATTATACAATGATATTTTTGTGTTTAAACATTTTAAACTGGGGCGAAAAATTATAACAAAATAGGGCTGCGAAAATTGAAATGCTAAAATCTTCACGAACCCTATCGAGCCCAAATCTTCGTAGGTTCATGTATCTCATCCAAAACCTTTGACACCCTGGCTCTGATACCACTTGAAGGATACGGTAAAAATCCTCAAGCGCACCACGGAAGCGTGAGGATCGCATTGTAAGCGATCGGGAGCGACTAGTCGCTCGATGCAGCAGAATTTAAAAAAATAATAAATGATGAAACCACATGATCCAAGAACACGTCTTGGATAGTTTTATCTAAACCACAAATAGGTACTAGGGTTACCTCTTGAACCGTGGTTGCGATCGATTCTCTAAACAAAGAGACCTCCTGTCTCAAGTCCGATCCAACGGAGGAGACGCTTGCGAGCACGGGGATGAATCGTGTGCTCCTCGCAATTCATGTCGATGATCCAAGCGACTAATCTCCTGATCTCGTCACACGATATCCAACATCTTATTCACGAGCAAGATGCACCGAAGGAGATGGAGATCCACGAGTAGATGATCCGACAGCATAACGACGATGTTGCGTCGATGACGACTCTCACAATGACTCCATGGTGGATGGCCATTATAAGAGAGAGAGTCTTGGCATGTAGAGAAAAGAGAGAGAGAGAGAGAGAGAGAGAGAGAGCATTCATTAATTATGTATATCACGAAGAGCAATGTATGTCTCTTCTTATATAGGGTTTTGGGAACCCATGGATCCCAATCCATGGGCAACACATAATCAATGGATGAGATTGATTTGTGTTTCTTTCAATGGCTAAGATGTTGTTGTAAAAACACAACAACAAGTGATTTAATTTAAATTAATTAATATTGATAAATCAATATAATTAATCTTAAATTAAATCACATTTGACTAGAGATAGGATAATGAGAAGACCAACTCCCATCCCTAAAAGAGAGGGGACGGCTACTCCTCTCCACATGGAGTTGTAGCCGTCCACTCCTCTTGGGATGAATGGGTCAATCTCCCCAAAATATCATGAGATCTCATTATCTCATGATATCTCCTATGACTCTCGTCGACATAATTCCAAATTATCTTATGGAAAATATCAATCATTCCATTGAAATTATGTGAATCTTATTCACAACCCAAAATAAAATGTAAATTATATTTTAATTAATCATCTCCAATTTACATTAATAATTAATTAACGAATATAAATTATGATATGCTCTCTCTAATATATTATAATTCACATTTATAATATATATGATTAATATGGATAGTGCTATCCATATTATTCATATCCATGATAATTAAATCGCATTTAATCATCTTGGATCTTTATTCTCATGTGCCAAATTAATATGAATCATATTCCCATTATTCACGTCATTGATAATTAAATCATATTTAATTATCTCAGATAACTCTCCTTATAATATGAAACAAATTCATATTATCCATGATAATTAAATCATGTATAATTATTAATTTTCTTGATGCTAGGATACATATATAAACAATGAAATTATCCATAAACTCTTTCAAGGATAATGTGCTTTCTACGCGGGTACTTGGAGATAAGGACAGGGTGATTGTATCGTTCCACGTATAGTGACTTGGATATTTAGATCACATCTCAAATCCGGATCTTGCGGACCTCTCATAGATGCTTGATTAAATTAAGACTGCAAATATAATCTTCTCATTGTTTATGAATCACATTCAGATCAATGTCCAACAATTGGACCAAGATCAGATCACTTCTCTACTGAGAGGAGTCACTAAAATCCAAACCCGTTTCATCACTCCCTAGGAATGGAAGCGTCATGGTTATACAATCGTTTATGATCACATCACCCTCAAGTATTCCTAATACCTGTACATCCTGCATACTGGAAGACCCAAAATAAACCCAAAGTATAAGATCTATTTTACACTGTCTACTTCAGGATTTTATCAGTAAGTTTCTCGTTTGATCATTGGGAGCCGGTATCGATCATATACTTTCCAAAAGCATATATCATACCTTGGTCTTGATCATATACTTTCCAAAAGTATATATCAAACCTATAAATTCAGTCAAGCTTCCAAAGCGAGATGACAGTACACGGAATTTGATTCTTCCCAATATCTCATGAGTGAGCTCATATCTTTCACTTCATTTATGAACCTGTATGATCCCTTTGAGAGATTGTATTACTCATATGCCCTTGTATGCACACCAACGCGCCGGTGTATAGACAATGATTAGGTCATCAACCTATTGGTCTGTCAGATGTACATACTCAGACATATAGTAACACATCTGTCTCCAGTCAGAGGATGTGTGCCTATATCATGACAGCATATTATATAGGACTTTGGTTATCTTGATGTCGTTAAGTCAACTCTTTGACCTAACTAATCTAACATTTCCAAATCTCTATTCCTATGCAGAGGACCTGGATCAAGAGGTCGCTTAGATATCAGCCCAAATGAGAAGGGATTGTCATCTCCTACTCAGGTTGGAGATCATCTCTTAACAATCATTTTACGGTGCTTGATGAGTCCTCAATCTAACTTTTTAGATATTCATCCAAGCACCAGCCTCTATGATTCAATTATTGAATCAACAACTGTATGATTATTAAGATAGCCATGGTACATAACCCTAATTGTAATAAAGGGCATATTATGCAAATTAGTTATTCTTCATTTCAGATCGGGGAATGATATTTGCAATAACATTTATTGCATAATGGCTCGTCGTGGGCTCACATGTCCAACATCTCCCGCATCACGTGTTGGGCACATGTTGCACTATAATCATTGCGTGCATGCCCCTCTTTTATAGGACATGTTATTAAATGCCTTGAATAGTTTAAGTATTTACAATTTGGTCCCCCAACTGCAGACCATTTTTATTTGTTGCATTTTTCTTGTTATAAATATTTTTGTTGCTGTAAAATTTAGGAGAATTTCATGTTAAGTGCCTCGTAGCATGCACATTTGTGCTTTATTTTCATGTGCCATTTACACATATTTCCTATTTAAAAAAACAAGTTTTTTATTCCCTGTCCAATTATAAAATCCAAAAATATAAAACCACCTTTAAAATTTTCAAAAATTTAAAGTACCTATATTATAATATATTCTACCTTCATATCAAAAACCACTAAAAAATACAAAACAAAAACCTTAAAAATTACAAAACGTTACAAAAACTTAGAAAAAATCCATTTAAAATCTAAAAAAATATTTTCTATCCTATATTTTTCTTTATATTATATTATGCATAGTATAAATATTTTTGGTTATTTTTGAAATTATTATCTATTTATAAAACCTAAAATGATCGATCATTTTATTCTATTCACTATTTTACATTTTAATACTTAAAAAACATTAAAATTGGCAACACTCTTATAAAAAATTGCCAAAACAAAGAAAAATGTAAAAAACACAAAACATTTTATTTTGTACATTTCGAATATATTTAGGTATATTAAAAAAATATAAGATCTTATATACACTATATATACTTTATATTGCCTATATAATACACATTATTATTGTATATATTTATTATTATGTCTTAAAATAAAAAAGGAACTAAAAAATCAAAGTTATATAGAAAATAAAATGTAAAAATGTAAAAAGAAAATGTAAAACCATTAAAAAACCATAAAAACTAAATATAATTAAAACCCTACAAAAAAATATAAAAAGACTAAAAATTACACAAATAGTAATTATTTATTATTATTAATTAGTAAAATTAAACATATCCTCCATTACTCATAGTGGTTCGACCATGTACTTGTGCACTATACACAGTTGTAGGGTATAGTAAATTTCACCTCGCCTGGTTTGCAATGCATATATTATTCGTGGGTTGATTGTTTGTCTAATTTGCATTGATCGGGTACAGAGAGTAGGGAGAGGGCCGATATAACGATTTTTGAATCCGATTTGTTGGACACCGAAGACTCCTCCAAGACTAGACATTAGGCACCTCAAATCTTTGAATTCAACACATATGAAGTCAAAAATGGAAGAAAACTTATAGGGATTTCATTATGAAATTTGTTGGAAATAAAATTTCATATTGACCTCAAAGTCCAATTCGGGTCCTAAAAGAAATTGGGAATTTTGGGGTTTTAATAAAGGTATAATATATATGTATTGATCATTTCTATTTCTTAATTTCATTTTTGAATTTTAAATAATGATTTATATTCTATTTACATAATATACTTTAATGCACACACATTTTTTAATTAGGTTAATGTGGTTAAAAAATTAGGGTTAATGATTCATATTTATAAAATACATATGAACTTTAGAGTTTATTTCATTTCTTACAATAATAAATTACGAAAATATATGCAAGAGTGAGTGAGTGATGCATGTGTCTCAATTAATTTACGAATTAAAAATACATAGATGCATATATCAGTTGTGTCCTAAAACTTACTTTCCACTGACCCCTGCTCACATAATAACATACTTATTAAAAAAATCATGTTTTTTGTCTTAAAATTTAAAAGTGAGTAAGGTTCAATTGATTGAAGTTCATATGCTCAAGAAAAACATGGTTCAATTGATTGAAGTTCATATGCTTAAGAAAAACAACTTTCAATTTCAACATAGTGGGAATCAGGGTTTCTGTTTTCTTAGTTGATGTGTACCTTATGATTTTTGACTTATTTTTGTATTTTACTCACATTTTTATTGCTAATCTTGTTGAAGTCAAGTCTATTGGAGCTAATATATGCTACGCAGAACATCAAGAAGATTCTCTACTTATTCAATGTCTATATAGGTTTAATGTACATGTAAAGTTGATACTTTTTTTATTTATTTTCTTAATTTGTCTTTAATAGACTTGCTTATATATCATTGAAATTCAATTACGAATAATTTTATATTGTTCGATAATTTTTATATATTTTATATGTGTATTTACCTATGAATTAGATCAAAATTTAAGCATGATGTAGGTGAACCATAGAAGAACCATTGGGTACACAATAACAAAGGTAAGTATATAATGTTAGAGGACTGTAACCCTTTGACAGGGAAAAGGAACTCAACAATCCCTAGAGGAGCTTGGAGGAGGTTATGGACTTCTTTAAAGTTAGGACGGACCTTGATGTACCTTAGAAGAGACTTTAGACATGAATATGTTTGTATTCCATATTCAAGTTCGATATGCGTATATGCTTATGTGGTGGTTTTCTTGTTTCGTTTGTATAAAGTCTCATGTGCTTATGCTATTCTTCTTCATAATGTTATTTTTATTTAATCATCTATCATTCTATTTATCTTTGTTTTCCAATTACTGAATAGAGCATATTCAAGCCATTGGATATGTTATGATCTTTACTTCATCGTTGTTATCCCCTTCTATCATTCTCGAAAATAGTACAATAGTCATTCAATTGTAGTTAAAGACAATAGATATGTATTATAAATAGATAATTTGTATGTTAATAATATTCTTTTATATTTTTGAACTATTATATGCGACATAACTTTTGTAATTTTAGTTTTTACAATCATCTAACTAAATATAGCCATTAAAAACAAAATCTATATTCCAACTGCTACTTCATTATAAAATATCAATATCAATTTTCAAGTTGTTCCTCTAAATCTTACTTCAGTATTATTTCGCGTCATCTAAAATATTGCTGGAAGGATACTTTATTATAAACTATTACTTCAGTAGGAGTTAATGTATGAAATAACTGTATATTTTAGTTATCACATCAAGTGTATATTCTTTAACTCCATTTCTATTTTTCATCGGCTACTTTGTAACATCAAATTTTTTTCAGATTTCCAATCATTGAACTAAATCTCAAAGTAAATGTCAGTACTGATTTGTTATTGTGATAAACATAGCCATCAAATCAAACATCATTTTCAAAAATATTCTAGTTTAACATTGTGATAAACATAGCCATAAAAAAATCATAAATTGTACTGGTTGATACAATGTTGCTACAAAAATGAGATATTGTATACAAATAAAGATGTACTAGCATTCTCAACATGACTAGTAGCTAGGATGATACGATATTTCAGCTCTAATCCTATGCACGTCTTCATATTCAAACTCCAACAGACTCTCTTCGCAAAGTAGTTCCAGCATCTTCATTACGTAGACTCCACAATCGATGCTTTGAGGAAGTTGTTGTGGAGAATCTGTAAACATACTATCCTAGCTCGACAAGTAGTCCTCTACTATATTTGCACTAAAATATTCTGAAATCCAACCAACCTAATATTGATCGCATTTTTCTCGAGGACGGAAATTTGATGATAAGTTGGTCGTTGCTATCCCCAAAAATCCCGTGACAACAAACAATTTTTTTATTTATTTTCGCTACTTATTAACCTGTATAGCAGACAAGGTCGAACTCAGGGAGGCTACAAATCCCGAGGGTTATTAAGTTAATCAAAAATAAATTAAAAGAAAAAAAGAATCTCAAAGGACAACTATCCTTGGTTTTTTGTGATTTTTTATCTTTTATTTTTTTATATTCTGATTTTCAAATTTTTATTGATTTTGATTTTGCAATTTTTTTAATTTTCAAAAACGAACAATATGCACAAGCACAAGAAATATGCACACCAACTCTTTTTTTGTAATTTTCAATTATATGAAAAATGCTCAGAAAAATCCAGATAAAATATTTTTGGATTTTGAAAGTTTTGAAATTTTTTTGGAAATTTTTGTGGAATTTTTAGATGTTTTTGTATTTTTATAAAAATCAAACAGTGAGAAAATGTGAAATTGTGCACAGCCTGGAGTAATTTGCAACTTAAAAATATTTTGTGCCTAAAACTCCTGTCAATTATCTTTAAGACAAACTAGAAGCAATTATCTACAAACATAAATTGAAATCACAATTTTTGGATTTTTGTAGAATGTTTTATGATTTTTATAAGATTTTTGATGTTTTTCAATTTTTTGGGTTTAATAAATAATCAATGCGTGAGAATTGGTCAGAAGTACCCTAATTTTTTTGGAATTTTCGGGGTTATTTTAGAATTTTTATGAATTTTTGAATTTCAAACAAGGAAAAATGACATGTTTTTGATTTTTTAATAATAATAAATGAAGACAAAATGCAATGGAAAATTTATGCTAGGAAGATAATCACATCAGGAACATAGCATAATTGTTGCAAAATTTTTGGACTAATAAAAACTTTTATTTCAATAGAATAATCATGCAAATTTAGGAGTCTGAATAACATGGACTAAAATGCAATATTCAATATTTTTGTATTAAATATGTAAATAAAATAAAGTGAGAAGAGGAAAATACAATTTACCCACAAAATGCGTGCAAAGCACATGACTTGAGGATACGGGGGCGCGTCTGTAATTTTGAAAATCTTCAGGGTGCTTCAACATAATCTTCCCAATAAAGAGCTGGCAGGGATGTTTTTTGCAATTCGAGGAAGTTATGGGGCTATAATGCAATTGTTCCCCCTTTTTTATTAAATCAAAACCCTAGAAGGGTTCCTTCTTCGTTTCTTGAAACCAATAGGGGAGGGCAAGTAGCCGTCGCCCCCTCATCTACTTCTCCAAGGTTGCTGCAGCGTCGATGGTGGATGCACTAGAGCAGGTCAACGGTGGCGCGGCGATGGAGGGATGGAGCGTGGACGGGCTGGAGGTCGGGCCGATGGATGGAGGGCTGGCGGTCTGGAGTTGATGGAGGATGGTTGGGCGGTCGTGGCACCGCTGGCGCGGCTGGGATGGAGGGATGGCCGCCACCTAAGGGTGGAGGCGCGGGCGGCACCGCCTTACACGGGGAGTGTGCTGGTGGCGGTGGAAGGCGCGGTCGGCTGCCGCCCTTGGCAGAGGAGGACAGCAGCGGTGGCAGGAGGTGGTGGCCCTGCTACCGTCTTTTTTTATATATTTTTTTATATTTTATTGTTTGTGATGTAAACGGTAATAAAAAGGAAAAACTTTTTTATATTTTTTTGTAAATCCGAAAATAGTAATTAAAAAAAGTATATATATTTTTTTATTTTTATTTTTTATTTTTTTGTTGCTTTTTAATGATACCGCAAAACCATCGTTAGAGAAAAAGAAACAAAAACCTTTTTATTATTTTTTATTTATTTACAAATAGGAAAATGAACGGAGATTCGGCGAAAAATTAAAGAATCGAATCCGATCTCCGGCCACCGTACGCGGCCAGAGTTGAGAGATTGTGGATGATAGAATAGAATGCGTGGAGATCGAGAAAGTGAGATGAAAAATTGAGTCGAAGTGGATCAAAATCTTGATGATTTTTTTTAGGATCTAGAGAAATAAAAATGACGATGGAATTAAAAAAATGCGATAAAATAAACTACGATTAAACTAAGATAAAAATAAGAAGAAAAATGTGGATCTCACCTTAGGAGCAGAAATGAACCGTGATCGCCTCGACAAGGCCGACTCGCCGTCACCGGACGGCTCGGAGACTAGGCAACTTTCTCGACCAAATTTTCTCTCGGAGATCGGGCTCCTCTCTCTAAAGATTGATCCCGTTGGAATGAGAGAGAAGGAGCCATATAAATAAAAAAAGATATTGGAGATGAAATTTGAATTTTTGGCTTTTTTGATAAAGAGATAATATAGATGAAAATTTGAAATGAGATAAAGATAAAGAGATAAAATTATTTACAAAATTATCTAATTTTTTTAAATTTTCGTCACTTTATTTATTTGAATTCAAAAATGTTATTTTTTATTTTTTATGGTGGTTAATTAAAAATAGAAACTATATACATATACTATATACATATATGACATTATATATAAGGGTAAATGAGGAAATTAGTTTTTTTTAAAAAAAATTATTTTTATTTTTATTTTAAATAATTAGTAAGAATAATTTACAAATATATACATATACAATATTTACAAAATACACGAGAAAATTACACAAACCACCCCGGAAAACCAAATTTTTACTCGTAACTCCAAAAAATATGAAATCAGCCTTTTTAAAGATAATTTAATTTAGAATCCAATGGAAGTGAGATTGGTTCAAGTTGAGTTCATATGGAGCCGGAATTGGTCTTTCAATTAGTGCTTAGTGGCTTTTTCTATGTGTGGCTACTTTTATTCTGTACATGATTTAAGTGTGCAATTATTTTTATTAATTAGGACACATTTTTATTTATAACTTTGGTTTTGAAAGTTATTTGATTTGAGATCAATTAAGACACAAATAAATTAGTGTTAGTTTTATACATATATACACAAAACACATTTTTTTGGATTTTTTTGCTTAAGGACCCTATCTCCCCCTACTTTATTCCTGGTCGATCAGGTCAAGTCTTGAGCTCTCGGGGTTTGGGTCAGCCTGTATACAGTCTTCCTATTTTTTATTTTATTTTCTTTATTTTTCTTTTATTTATTTATTTATTTTAGGTTAAAATTAGTAAAAAGGGTACAATATTTACACACAGATGCAAGTTAGTAAGAATATGGAGTTAGTGTTCTATGCAGGTGTTTTATAAGGGATTTTAGGTTAAAATAAATGAATAAAGATGACGAATCACATATTCATCATCCCCCTATGATTTCCTTTGCTAGTCCCTTAGCAAACACTTATTTGAAAGAATAAGTGAAGAAAAAGAAAAAGAAAGGGAAAATAAAGAAAGTAGGACAATATTGAGTATTAAACTTATCTTCATAAAATTGTAATTTGGAGCTCTTGTCGGACCTTTAGATTATTGGTGTGTCGGAACTTCTGTGAGACTTAGAATTTTAAAATAGACAACCTTCAAGTTCTACACGTCATTGTCACGGTTTCGGCTGATAAGTCATCTTAGATCAATCATCTTCCCAAAGCATACCCTATGAACATTGAACAATCGACTCATGTGTGTGAAAGATTTTAGCTCTTCCCAGAATGCCGGACTACCATGCAAATCTCCTCTACAGTAACTCGTCCTCGGAGAATCGGGTATTTCCTTATAAGATCTGTCGCGTTGTGTTCACAATCGAATTGGGGGAGAAGTTAGAAGAAGGAGAAAAGGACTGGAGGGTGGCCAGTGTAGTCACCTCTCCTTGTGAAGCTGGCCAGTGCAGCCGAGTCTCCACCAAGATCTGTAGGTTTTCTTGAATCTTGGACCTTTTTGGTCAGATATTTATTTGGTAGTGGCTTTTTTGTATTTGGATTTTTGGTGGTTCTGCTTGGATCTTGTTGTGCCCCTACGGATATAGAATCTTTTGTTTCCGTACATGTTTTGGGATCTTAGAAAAAATTGTGCCCAGTCTTCCATCCCTTTTCCGAAGCTTTATTTCAACCCGTACTCCGGTCTTTAGATTTCCACGCTACCAGAAAAGAAACTCACACAATCTTCCAACATCCCGTCTGAGTTGAGTTAAGTGAATAGTGCGATCCAGAGTTCTACCAGAATGAAGAGACCAGGTTAGACACTAAGAGTCAAACGCTGCACATTGTCATGTGGAACTCAAAGAATTAGGTCAAAGACCTGAAGCTTCTAAAATCTTATTTATCGGTGAAGTTCCTCTAAGAATTAGGTGGATTAAGGTCCAACTAAGCTCCATTCTTCAATTTTATTCCATACATAGTTTAAATAGCAATACTATCCTGAAAAATACACATGCAAATGCAAAATATGAACAATGCAGAGAGTTTTTTTAAAAGAAATGATGCACATGTGAAAAGAACATTTTTTTACAATTTTCTAATTTTAAACTTTTTATGGATTTTTGGAGGAAAATGCAGGTGAAAGAAAGGTTTTTTTAAGGAAAAGGGTTAGTAAAATATATACAGGTATATACAAAATAGTGATCTCAAAGTCTTATCTTCAAAAACTTAAGACTTTCTAGATAGAGATCTAAAATGTCTTAACTGTGAAATACCTTAAGAGATAGAGATCTCCAGGAATAAGGGTATTCTGATCAGGATTATGGAAATACTGGTTATGATCATTATTAGGCTACAGTGTCAAGGACACTATAACCAACAAGATTGAGTATTGGTTGCATAAGATGCAACATTCGCATTAGATGCGAGCACTGTTACTGGGGATATGCAAGTGTCGTAAAAGGACTTGGCATAGTCTCGCAGGAACAGAGTGAATGATCAGCTTACCTAGCTATTTTCTAAATAGCCTATGATTGTCACATGAGTATGGGTTTAAATTATTAGCCCATTAATGGCTCTTTGGGCTAGTGGGAGATTGTTGGACATGCGAGCCCACGGCGAGCCATTATGCAATAAATGTTATTGCGAATATCATTCCCTGATATGAAATGAAGAATGAATAATTTGCATAATAGGTCCCTTAGTACAATTAGGGTTATGTACCATGGCCATCTTAATGATCATACAGCTGTTGATTCAATTATTGAATCATAGAGACTGGTGCTTGGGTCAATATCTAATGATTTAGATTGAGGACTCAACAAGCACCATCAAATGATTGTTAAGAGATGATCTCTAGCCTGAGTAGGAGATGGCAATCTTTTCTCAGTTAGGCTGATATCTGACCGACCTCTTGATGCAGGTCCTCTGCATAAGAGTATAGATTCGGAGGTGTTAGATTAGTTAGGTCAAAGAGTTGACTTAACGAGATTGAGATAACCAAAGTCCTGTATCGTATGTTGTCACGATACAGGCATGCATCCTCTGACCGGAGACAGATGTGTTACTATATGTCTGAGTATGTACATTTGGCAAACCAATAGGTCGATAACCTAACCAAGGTCTATACACCGGCGCGCTGGTGTGCATATAAGGCCATATGAGTAATACGATCTCTCAAAGGAATCATATAGGTTCATTTATTGAACCGGAAGGCATGAGCTCACTCATAATATATTGGGAAGAATCAAATTCCGTGCGCACGGTCGTCTCGCTTTGGAAGCTTGACTAAATTTGTAGGTTTGATATATACTTTTGGAAAGTATATGATCGAGACCTAGGTATGATATATGCTTTTGGAAAGTATATGATCGATACCGACTCCCAATGATCGAATGAGAAACTTACTAATAAAACCATGAAGTAGACAGTATAAAGGTGATCCAATACTTCGGGTTTAATCTGAGTCCTCCAGTATGCAGGATGTACAGGTATTGGGAATACCTGAGGGTGATGTGATCATAAACGATTGTATAACCATGACGCTTCCATTCCTAGGGAGTAATGAAACGGGTCTGGATTTTAGTGACTCCTCTCAGTAGAGAAGTAATCTGATGTTGGTCCAAATGTTGGACATTGATCTGAATGTGATTCAGATGCAATGAGAAGATTAGATTTGCGGTCCTAATTTAATCAAGCATCTATGGGAGGCCCGCGATCTGGATTTGAGATACGATCTCAATATCCAAGTCACTTTACGTGGAACAATACAATCGCCATGTCCTTATCTCCAAGTATCTGCGGAGAAAGTGCATTATCCTTGAAAGAGTTAGGATAATTTCATTGTTGATATGTGTATCCGAGCATTGAGAAAATGGATAATTAAATATGATTTAATTATAATGAATAATATGAATTTGATTCATATTATAAAGAGAATTATCTTAGATAATTAAATGTGATTTAATTATCTAAGATATAAATAATGTGAATGTGATTCATATTATTTGGGCACATGAGAATAGAGATCCAAGATGATTAAATGTGATTTAATTATCATGGATATGAATAATGTGGATAACAATATCCATATTAGTTATATATATTATAAATGTGATTTATAATATATAAGAGAGAGTTATTTGTAATTTACATGTGTTAATTAAATGTTAATGTGAATTGGATTCACATTGGACATTAAATTGAAAATGTAATTTACATTTTATTTTGGGTTGTGAATATGATTCACAATTTTCCAATGGCAAGATTGCAATATTCATAAAATAATTATCAATTATTTTGTAGAATAATTTACAACAAGGGTTGTTGTAAATCTTGGAGATTTCCATGGAATAATGAAATCTCATGAGATTATATGAGATTGCCACCAAATCCAATATTATGGAAGGAGGCAATCTTCATTCCATAATCTCCATGCTTGATTGATTTAATTTGGGATTGATTTATATTAATTTATCAATATAGATTAATCTAAATTAAATTAATTGTTGTTGGTTTTTACCAACACAAATCTTAGCCATTAAAAGAAACACAATCAGTAAGAGCCATTAGATTTGTGTTGCCCATGAATTGAGATCCATGGATCCCAAAATATTATAAAAGGAGAGGCACCCCATTGCTCTTCTTAACACACAAGAGAACATAAGTCTCTCTCTCTTTCTCTCTACACATCAGCCCTCTCTCTTCCTCTCTCATGGTCGTCCACCATGGATGCCCTAGAGGGAGTCTCCATCGCCGCAGCGTCGTCGTTATGTGCCCAATCGTTTGCTCGTGGATCTTCGTCTCCTTCGGTGCACCTCGCTCGTGAAGAAGACGTCGGATCTCGTGTGTCGAGATCAGGAGATCTGCCACTTGGAACATCAGCATGGATTGCGAGCAGCACGCGATTCATCCCTGCGCTCGGAAGCGTCTCTCCGTCGGATCGGACTTGAGACAGGAGGTCTCTTCGTTTAGAGACTTAGTCGCAACCACGCCTCAAGAGGTAACCCTATTACTTGTTTGTGGTTTAGACGAAATGATTTGAGAAGTGTTCTTGGATAATGTGGTTTTGTCACAAGAATTTTTTTTAATTTCCGCTACATAGAACAACTAGTGTGACTAGTCGTTCTTCGTCGTATTCGATACGATGCTCACGCTTCCGTGATGCGCTTGAGGATCTAACCATATCCTTCAAGTGGTATCAGAGCCTTAGGTCGGTGGTTTTGGATACGATCCATAAACTGAGGACGACTTGGTTCGTTAGGGTTTGCGAAAGTTTTTCTTGCATTTCATTTTCGCATCTCTATTTTGGGATTATTTTCGGCACGGTTTAAATTTTTTAAAAACGAAAATAATGATTGTATTTTGTTCCCCATTAAATAAGGAAACCCTAGGATCTGAGTTTATGTGATTTTGACTCCGTTTGCTCAAGATATGCTCATTTTAGTGAACATGTATCCACAGTTTCGGGGATTGCGAATTTCAACGTAATTAAAGAGTTAATTGTGGATTCTGTTGTAAATCAAATTAGCAAAATTTAGGAACTTACTTTGCTTAATTTGGATTTAAATTGATTGAGATATGGTATTTTTAGTAAGTGAGGTTCACTGATGCAAATACTTTACTAATCAAGAACCTAGTGATCGTCATTTAATCAATTAGTGAAATTAAATTGTTTAATTTCCTGGAATAATTGTGCATAAATATTTGTGAAATATTTGATGATAATCATTTCCTTAAATGACATTTCCTTAACCAATATTTGATTAGATGTGATCTAGATCACTAATTGGTTAAATGATCTACATGATCTACATTCCAACAAACATGTTGCTTGAATAAGATTTGGGATTTGTTTAGCAAATCTCATTATAATGTTAATCAAAATTGTTTTGATTATTATTATATGGTATAATTTCGGTTAAAGAACCGATAATCATCTCAAGTACAAAGTGATCTATTTTGCGTTATCCTTTCCCGAGGTGGATATGGTGTCTAGTCGGAGAGCATTAGGGTAGCAGGTTGCAACGTATGTGGTCCATCCCACTCTCGTCGATACTGGCCATGACAGCGGGTAGGGTTAGTATAATGCTTAAGAATTCATGATGTATTTCTAATTATTAAAATTCGAAATAATACGTATTCGATATAATACCATATTTCAAGTAACAATTAAAAATGTTTGTTGGATATTAATTGGATCATTAATTTAATATGATTAGATTAATTAGAATCCAATTAAATTAAAACACTGTACTATAAATAGAGATGTTATTTCCCTTGGAAGAATTAATCATAATGAATATGATTCATAATGATTAATTAGAATTTGAATATGATATAGAGGATCACATAAGTGACATCCATGGTCTCCCGTCAAGGCGGAGGGTTCTGTCGCCAGGGATTGTATACAGGAGACGCTTGTCCGAAGTGACAACTCCTGTATGCAAGCGCATCTGGATCGGGCTCTTCGCTTCTCGAAAGAGTAAGGACATATTTGTAGTGACCCCAATATCGGGTCCTCATATTACTGGGGCGATATTGGATTGTGCATAGCGAGTTGTATTCCTGTTGACGGTTGGTTCAATTAATGACGGGTTAACATTGCCTTAGGGATGGTGGGTCCGGGTGTTAAAGACCGAATTGGGAGATGCAAGTTGGACTTGCAAGGCGGAATGTGTTCCCGCTTCTTTTAATCCGAGTTTTAGGTTCTCATATTATTGGGATGCAACAAAGATAAGGAAGGAGATCCCAGATCTTGCTTGAGATATAATGATAAGTATATCTCTTACGTTGAAAGTGATTAAGGGAATGAACTTTCAGTGTTGACAAAACAAGACAACTTTGATATAAAAATTCCTAAATTAAAGTAAAATATGTATAAATATAAATACATACACTTATGCAAATTTCTTATTTCAGATAATCCTTCATTAAACCCACTTAATGTTATACTCAATAACAACCAGTAAAATATCATGGATTGGACTCATGATCCAGATATTGTACTTGCAGTTGACCACATATTGTATGTGGTTGCAATGTGCAAGTTTCCACCTAATAATGAGGAATGACAATTAAATAGATAATAGGACTACAACCGTAGGGTTTGTATGTCTTTATAATCTTAATCTCTCATCGGATGTACTTTGGAAAGTGACATGTCGATGATGATCGCAATTGTCAAATAATCCTTATAAAATCAATGAAGATATTCTGGCTTACATATGTGCTCTTGACATTTATCATGAATGAGATGGTTCATTGCATCATGCAGAATGGTGGCTCTATTAGAGATGACATATTCAAAATGTTTGAATACCTACCTGAACCAATGTTTTAAGAGTCTCGATGGATGTAGACATGATGAGTGTCATTATTCTACTATCTATACTCTAGTCATTCATGAAGCTTCATAATATTCATATTGTATGAATTTAATGAAGCATGTATAAATGTCGAAATGCTCTTACATTGAATTCTTTTTGAATTTAACATAAGAGATCCTTAGTCTTAAGCAATGGTTGTTTATAGATAAAGGGAGCGCAGTGGAAGCATGGGTTGGACCCAAGTGAGAAGGATAGTCAAAGAGTTGACCGTACTTCTGTGAATTCCATATGACATCCAAAGAGTTGGATGAATGCCAATACTGCAATAAATTGATGTGTTTGACTATCAAGTCTGCCTAGAATCCTTAGATAAGGACTCTCATAGAGCATCAGAATAATCTACATAAATCATTGATATTGACTTGCTTTTTGAATAAGAAAAAGTCTAATAATTGTATCTCAATCTTCTAATGACACTTGCTGGTTGCATATGTATTAGAAAATTAGAAATTTGATCTTCAAGGTTTAATTGTCATCCACATGGATATTGATGCAATTGTTACAACAATCTCTATTGGATTGAAAGGCTTCATAATTTCAGTGGGAGAGCCCTTAGTCTTAGAGAATGTCTCTATGACCTAGACATTAGAATACACTCATTGTTTGTTTCTAGATGTTGGAAATAAACATGAATTCTGGAATGAACCTATCATAAAGAGTTATGATGGATATATTTCTGATAGTAATCTAACATCTAGTGGACTCCACAAAATTAGAAAATTAATGAATGGTTCATTAAGATTTCTAATACTGAAAATTAAAACCTTCATAAGATCAATTGGAGGATGAAGATCATTTGACAATGATCTGGCATCAAGTTTTGGACATATGTCTGTTGATGAGATCAATAGACTAGTGAGAGATGAAACTTTAGATTGTCTAAAGGTTCAAATCTTACATACTTGTGAATATTGTATTCAAAAGGTAAAAATGTTCAATACACCCTTCCTTGGGAAAGGTGTAAGATGTCAAGGTATTCAGGATCTCATACATATTAATGTATGCGGATCATCTATATCATAGTAAACATTATGGATATGTGATATCTGTTGATGATTATGTATGATATGAGATTTCTTCTCTTCACCTAAGAGACCTTTGAAATGTTCAAAGATTTCATAATTTTCGTTCAGAATCAAAGTTTGAAGGAAGATAGTTGATCTAATCTAGGTAGCTTGTACCTGTTAAATAAATTCAAAGAATACCTCATGGAGATATGAATATCATTTCTATCTCAATCCTCTTAACATACCTTGACTCAATAGAGTTATAGGGAGATACAATTGGATCATGTGTGACATGATTTAATCAATGATGAATTTTAGCATAATTTCCTCTTAGTTTCCAGGTATATATGTAGTAGAGACTATATTATATATCCTTAATAAGATTCCATGCAAGATGGAATCTAGCACTTGAGAGTGCTGCTTCATTAGGAAAATAAAGTATGGTATTGGATACCTACTTTATGACCTTGAGATTCTTAAAATATCTCATCTCTGAGAATGTGATTCTTAGAGGTTGAGACTCTTGAGAATCAAGATGAAAATGAAGTGTAGGAACTCATTTAATCTTGAAAAGACAATGAGGCTCCTGAAATTGGAAACTAAAAGGACAATTAAAGATGAAACACTAATACCTCTTCAAAAGAGTTTGAGGATGGATTCCATGTGTTAGAAAAATCTGACAATGATCGAACTTCATGTGATGAAGCTTCTGAAGATCATGGCATGGATAGATGGATGTTAGAAATAAAAAGTCTAATATAGACTTCATATACAAGTGTTGTACATAGACCCTCGAGGATCCACCTATATGGGTAAGACCTTTAAAGGTGTAAATGGATCTTCAAGAGAAAGGGAACCTGATGAGAAGGTAGAGACCTTCAAAGCACGGTTCGTAGCCATGAGCTACACACCGGAAGAGAAGACATTGCTTGCAATGAGACTTGCTCTTCAGTGATCATGCTTAAATCATCAGAATATTGCTAACCTTAGATACACAACTTGACTATTGCATCTTCAAGATATAAGTCAAGATTGCATTCCTCTATAAATACCTCTATGAGGATATTCACATGAAGTAGCCCCAGGGCTTCATGGTTGAGGAAAGCAAGGTGTGCAAGCTAAGGAATCCATCTATGGACTCAAATAAGCTTCTTGAAGTTGGACCATAAGATTTAATGAGATTATAAATGTTATGATTTCAGATAGAATCTTGATGAGCCATATGAAGCTTTATTGGGAGTGCCATTGTGTTCATCATGCTAAATGTAGATGATATCTTAATCATTTAAAATGATATAAGGATAATAATAAGTGTTTTATTATATGGTTGTTCCATAACTTGAGATATGATCTCAAGGATACCTCTTGGATCTTACATCTGAAGGTGTTCAGAAGTAAAGAGAAGAGGGTATTGGGACTGTCACATTTGTAGTATACCATGGACATATACCATTCTTGGAAATTCCAAGAAAGGCTTCCATCCCTTAAGATATGGTACAAACCTATCTAAAGGGTAGCACCTCAAAAAGTTGAGAAAGTAGATGCTAGAACTACTTGCATTTGTGCATTAGTTACGAGAAGCTGTGCATATGCTAGATGTGTACAAAAGACAGATATCTGCCATGCAGTGGGAGTAGTAAAGTGTTGCTAATCCTACTATGTAGAGAAAAATACTTGATTGCAGTAATAACAAAATCTTCATAGATGACAAGATTTTTGAGATAGTGATCTCAAAGTCTTATCTTCAAAAACTTAAGACTTTATAGATAGAGATCTAAAAGGTCTTAACTGTGAAATACCTTAAGAGATAGAGATCTCCAGGAATAATGGTATTCTGATAAGGATTATGGAAATACTGGTTATGATCATTATTAGGCTATAGTGTCAAGGACACTATAACTAACAATATTGAGTATTGGTTGGATAAGATGCAACATTCGCATTAGATGCGAGCACTGTTACTGGGGATATGCAAGTGCCGTAAAAGGACTTAGCATAGTCTCGCGGGAACAGAGTGAATGATCAGCTTACCTAGCTATTTTCTAAATAGCCTATGATTGTCACATGAGTATGGGTTTAAATTATTAGCCCATTAATGGCTCTTTGGGCTAGTGGGAGATTGTTGGACATGCGAGCCCACGGCGAGCCATTATGCAATAAATGTTATTGCGAATATCATTCCCTGATATGAAATGAAGAATGAATAATTTGCATAATAGGTCCCTTAGTACAATTAGGGTTATGTACCATGGCCATCTTAATGATCATACAGTTGTTGATTCAATTATTGAATCATAGAGGCTGGTGCTTGGGTGAATATCTAATGAGTTAGATTGAGGACTCATCAAGCACCGTCAAATGATTGTTAAGAGATGATCTCCGGCCTGAGTGGGAGATGGCAATCTTTTCTCAGTTAGGATGATATCTGACTGACCTCTTGATGCAGGTCCTCTGCATAGGAATAGAGATTCGGAGGTGTCAGATTAGTTAGGTCAAAGAGTTGACTTAACGAGATCGAGATAACCAAAGTTCTATATCGTATGATGTCACGATACAGGCACGCATCCTCTGACCGGAGACAGATGTGTTACTATATGTCTGAGTATATACATTTGGCAGACCAATAGGTTGATGACCTAACCAAGGTTTATACACATGCGCGCTGGTGTGCATATAAGGGCATATGAGTAATATGATCTCTCAAAGGAATCATATAGGTTCATTTATTGAACCGGAAGGCATGAGCTCACTCATAAGATATTGGGAAGAATCAAATTCCGTGCGCATGGTCGTCTCGCTTTGGAAGCTTGACTAAATTTGTAGGTTTGATATATACTTTTGGAAAGTATATAATCGAGACCTAGGTATGATATATGCTTTTGGAAAGTATATGATCGATACCGACTCCCAATGATCGAATGAGAAACTTACTGATAAAACCATGAAGTAGACAGTATAAAGTTGATCCAATACTTCGGGTTTAATTTGAGTCTTCCAGTATACAGGATGTACATGTATTGGGAGTACCTGAGGGTGATGTGATCATAAACCGATTGTATAACCATGACGCTTCCATTCCTAGGGAGTAATGAAACGGTCTGGATTTTAGTGACTCCTCTCAGTAGAGAAGTAATCTGATCTTGGTCCAAATGTTGGAAATTGATCTGAATGTGATTCAGATGCAATGAGAAGATTAGATTTGCGGTCTTGATTTATTCAAGCATCTATCGGAGGTCCACGATCTGGATTTGAGATACGATCTCAATATCCAAGTCACTATACATGGAACAATACAATCGCCCTGTCCTTATCTCCAAGTATCCGCGGAGAAAGCGCATTATCCTTGAAAGAGTTAGGATAATTTCATTGTTGATATGTGTATCCGAGCATTGAGAAAATGGATAATTAAATGTGATTTAATTATCATGAATAATATGTTGATTCATATTATAAAGATAATTATCTTAGATAATTAAATGTGATTTAATTATCAAAGATATAAATAATGTGAATGTGTTTCGTATTATTTGGGCACATGAGAATAGAGATCCACGATGATTAAATGTGATTTAATTATCATGGATATGAATAATGTGGATAGCAATATCCATATTGGTTATATATATTATAAATGTGATTTATAATATATAAGAGAGAGCTATTTGTAATTTACATTTGTTAATTAAATGTTAATGTGAATTGGATTCACATTGGACATTAAATTGAAAATGTAATTTACATTTTATTCTGGGTTGTGAATATGATTCACAATTTTCCAATGGCAAGATTGCAATAGTCATAAATAATTATCAATTATTTTTGTAGAATAATTTACAACAAGTGTTGTTGTAAATCTTGGAGATTTCCATGGAATAATGTAATCTCATGAGATTACATGAGATTGCCACCAAATCCAATATTGTGGAAGGAGGCAATCTTCATTCCATAATCTCCATGCTTGATTGAGGCACCCTATTGCTCTTCTTAACACACAAGAGAACATAAGTCTCTCTCTCTCTCTTTCTCTCTACACATCAGCCCTCTCTCTTCCTCTCTCATGGTCGTCCACCATGGATGCCCTAGAGGGAGTCTCCATCACCGCAGCGTCGTCGTTATGTTGCCCGATCGTTTGCTCGTGGATCTCCGTCTCCTTCGGTGCACCTCGCTCGTGAAGAAGACATCGGATCTCGTGTGTCGAGATCAGGAGATCCGCCACTTGGATCATCAACATGGATTGCGAGAAGCACGCAATTCATCCCCGCGCTCGCAAACATCTCTCCGTCGGATCGGACTTGAGACAGGAGGTCTCTTCGTTTAGAGACTCAGTCACAACCACGCTTCAAGAGGTAACCCTATTACTTGTTTGTGGTTTAGATGAAATGATTCGAGAAGTGTTCTTGGATCATGTGGTTTCGTCACAAGATTTTTTTTTAATTTCCGCTGCATAAAACAACTAGTGTGACTAGTCGTTTTTCGTCGTATTCGATACGATGCTCACGCTTCCGTGATGCGCTTGAGGATCTAACCATATCCTTCACACAAATCATTCACCTCCCTATAATTAGGATAAAGTGCATCCTAAGTATAGCATATAACACACACACACACACGGAAAAGGGGTGAATGATAAAACGGGAGAAGAAAGAGTGAAACGAAAGGATATATAAGAGGAGTGGATGTACAAAGGTCAAGAAGGTCAAAAACGAACCTTCTTGCGGGACCGTTGAGGTATGAATTTGACAAGGTGTAGGTCGATATTGGGATCATCATTAGACACAAACTGAGTAGGATCGACCAAGAATGTATCCTCAGCGGTTTCAGATTGTGCAGGCCTAAACTGTTATTGAAAGTAGTGTGGTCATGTCCTGCCTCGGAAGTCTCGTAAACATCAAAGTAAAATGGCTCGAAATCATTATCAGAAAAAGTAGGATAAATTCAGCCTGGCGAACCTCTACCGGATCATCATCTTTATCAAAAGGCCCAAATTCCTTTATTAAAGCAATAAAATCAAATTTGGCCTGATCGGTCTCATCTGAACAAGGGTGAATAGGAACAAACTTATCAGTGAAAGTAGTCAAATCATGTCTGTCATGTCTAGTCTCAGAGTATGCCTTCTGCTCTAGGATGTCTATCATGTAAATTCCGCAGATGTCATCAATGCATCGCTACGTACCAAAAGAGGGAACTCCAAGGTCTATGCTTTCCGAGTCCTCCTCCTTGAAGAGGAATTCTCGGGTCTCAATATCATTTATCATACAACAAAAATCTCTGGTAGTATCATCATGATCAAAGTCCTTGGGGTTGTCTAACACAGACACACTCTCATGGGATGCAGGTCTCTGGTCAGTAGTGGGTGTAGTGATCAACACATCGCTCCCTACACCAAAACGGAAGCGAATCTCTCCTAAACCATAATCAATAACGGTTCCCGCAGAGGCGAGGAAAGGTCGTCCCAGGATGATTGGAGGGTGCTCCACAGGGGTGGAGGTCTCCATGGGCATTACAACAAAATCCGAAGTAAAATTCATGCTCTGAATGAGAATGACAATGTTTTCTAAAATACCCTTCGGCCTCTTGACAGATCCATCAGCAAATTGAACTATCATCCTGATTTTCTTGAGAGGCCCAAGATGAAGAGATTATACCATAGAGAAGGGTATTATATTAATTGACGAACCATTGTTAAGGAGAGTGTTATCACAAGAATAGTTAGATATGGAGCAACTCAAAAGAGGTGTGGTTGTGTTTCCTTTCTTAAAATACGGACGATGAGAGATGGCGTAGGCAGTGACCATGGTCAAGATGTGATGCTCAGATTTTCTCCTTCACTTTCTCTTCTTGTGTTGAGGAGTAGATAAATCTGTCATGGCCTGTTGAAGTGGGGCTTTAATGATCTCATGAAGGGTAGCCACCACTTCAGGTTTAGTCAACATTTTTTGAATTTTTGGACCTCATCCATACAAGGGAGGAGGTCGGAATCAGCATTGACACGAGGATTTCTAAGAGCAGTCTGTACAGTGGCATCCTCGGGGTCAAGGTTGGGACATGGCTGTGTGGGTAAATGATCGACCATTTGGGTCCTCTCCTCACAAAATGAATCAATAACGTGTCTTCCGAATTCTTTTTGGATTTTTGATATTTTTTCATTTTTTTTTGTATTTTGGGTGATTTCGAGCTCTCATGATTATCCTCAAGTGAATCCATATCCTCAAACATTGGAGCAGCGTTCTGGCGCTCATTCATGTTAAATAGATTGGAAATCCTCGAATTCATATGCTCCATCATCTGGTTCAATGTCTCAAGTGTGGACAGCATGAAAGGTGACTCCAAAATCCCAAGATCGAGTGGGTTGAATGAGGATGGGTGAAAATCAAAGCCCTCCGACTCCTGAAATAATGGGTTAGGCGGATATGCACAAAAATCAGGAGGAAAGTCCTCCTGAAAAAGGGAAGGTGGATCAACTGGAGGGTACGAGGTATTTGCGAAGATCGGATTAAAATAACTCCAGTCGGGCATCTTCAAAACAAAAGATAAGAGAGAACGAGGGTCAAGTCAAAAGATATGGAGAAAAAGGCGCAAATGCACATCAGGATCTAGTATGCACACAAGCAATCAAACACAATACAAACTGTGAAACCCCCGAAACCCGAACATAGACTAAAATGCAAAATCCAGCTGGATCTGGGCTAAATTGCAAATCTGCTTTTATTTCAGTCTTCAAAAAATTTATTTTAGTAGTCCATTGCGTAGGGCTCGTCCCTAGCTTTCCAACGAGTCCAAGAACGCTAAAATCCGACTTCGCGACTCCGAGTTATGACCATTTTAGCAAGAGGGGGTACAGGTCATATACGGATCCGGACCCGGATCCGAATTCGAGTCCCAACCCATATATCCATCCCTTTCCCCTTCGTGAAACTCGTCCAAGTCGCCCATGCCCTTGTTCCCTTCGACCTCCAGCCCCATTCCTCTTCCCTCTCCTTCACCAAACTTCACCGGAGCTCGCCGGAGTGCCTTGGATCGACGATCCGAAGCCGTGCTCGCGTAGGGAAGGTACGATCTCTCCTTCCGCTTGCTGTGGTGTCCACACGAATTTCGACCATCTGTACGATGTCTTCCCTTCCTCTTGTTGTCGGATTCGCACCTTTCATGAACCTTCATGTTTGACGACCCATAAAACTAGTGCATATTCTATGAAAGCATGTAATATCTGTCATCTGCCCTTCCATTTGGCTTCTTTACTGGAATTGGTTGTATGCAAATATCAGGTGTTTGCTTATGCGTGTTGTTGGACCTTAAAGAAACATGAGTTATGATTGAAAGAAAATACTTAGATGACATTCTTGCTAATAAGATCGAGGAGCATAATGCACTCCCCAAAATTCAAGACACGTCTGTTGCAGCCTTTGAAATTAACGATTGGGCATAAGGGATGATAAAAAATTTGAGAACTTGACAGCAATGGTTACACTTCAATGCCAGAAAACACATAGGAAAGATTAGAAGGAAAAAAACCCACGCAGGAGACATTATTATCTCAACAACTCAACATTCTGTTGAGTTTAAGGTTTACAGAGCACTAGGAATACGAATATTTTCTAAATAATAGCAGTTTGAGACTTGCAATGTCATCTCTGTGAGAAATAATATTATGGACTGATTACACAGCATTGAGTCATGCAGAGTATAATACGCCACAGTGTATGTTGATGAAAAGAATGTACATACTTGGTTCGATCTGGTTTCCATGTGAATTGGGGGAAGAAATCTTATAGTTGATTCAGAACACTCTTGATCGTTCATTATTTTGCCGCATATAGTAGTTTAGCCATTTAATTTCTGTCGAGTGAGACCATGTCGCAGGCACTGTGGGTCACTCCTCTTTTTATAGAAATTGTACTGGTGAGAAAAATCTTCTCAGGTAATACGGAGACTAGGCCATAATTATGCAACATGCACTTATGATGGTTGGCCACCACCTCCGGCAGTAGTGCAATGAAATTTAAAGTATATGTAGCAGTAATTCAAGTTCTAACAGGTTTGAGATATAATCCTCTACTATTAACATGATTCGTTAATTTAGGGGAGAATTTGCTCATTGGTTTGCCATGTACCCTTTGCAATATATATACATATATATAATACATGTGAAATGTCTATTCTATACACATTGAATCTTATCTGATCAAGGCACGCAATCAAATTGTAATTTGATCATTAGAAATGGATAGTGGGTACTTGGATTTAGAAGACTGCGTCTTTTATAGTGGATAATATGTACTTGAGGCATCCTTAGATATTATTTTACATCGAGGTCGTGATTGAGATAAGGCCATCCCCGTCTCTATTGTAAGATCATACGTTAAATGGGAATGACACATGATTTAACGAAGTATTTCATATCTCCCGACAGTTCAGTGACATTATCATCTTGTGGGACAGATTTTTATGATGAAAGGGTAGATGGAGTTAGGTGCCGTCATGGGAGGGGCATGCACCCTTGGGGTACCGGGTAGAAGCCTAGATGACCGCGATCCCAACTGTTATTGTAGCTGCGATGGTTGGGGAAATATTGCTTGGCACACCGAGGTGCTAATCTGACGGTGTTGACCTCGCACTTGTGTGCTTTAGCCCGGTGCTCGAACGCGGGCCAAGTAGTCATGGTTGGTCGGCTAGTGTTTCGCTTGTCACTTAGAGTTAACACTCGTGTACGGGCCAGTGTAGGCCACATTGGTCAGTATTCCGAGTGGGAGCGCTAAGAGGGGAGTTCCGGGAAATGTGGTTAATGAAGTTGGGAATGAGACATGAATCTCCTGTGCATAAGGAGGATTGGATTGTCGCGAGGATTCGCGGATTGGAATCTAAATTTGTGAATCAGAAGTAAAATTGCGAAGTGGAGCTAAGTGGACGTGTTGGGAACTTAGTTAGGATGCATTGTACTCCATCGCATACCTACGGAGGCACCCCAACCCTAAGGTATTTTCTTTACCTTAGAGTCATAGTGTGAGGTCTCATCCAGACCAAGACCACAGACTATCCACGAAGCTTGGTTACTCATATCCATATCCAGATCAAACAAAAAAAATGTAACTCTTTGTGAGATCAATTACCATGTTTCTTTCTCTTTTGCACACATTTAATGTTTATCCTGCATTTCTTTTTGTGTGGTTTTGTTTAAATCGTATTGGGCAACTTTGCTCATAACGTACCTACGTGCGGATCCGCAGGTCCTCAACAGTGAGCAGTTTGGAGACATCACTTTTAGTGCAGCTTCACTACACTTCTTGTATCACAGTTGGTAGTAGTTTTTACGGTCTTCTTTACTTGTAGTTTCTTTTTGAGAGACATGACGTGCAATGTATAATTGTAGACATCTATATTTATGCTTACATCTAATTTTTGTGGACATGGAAATGGATAATAGATTGTAATGGAATTGGTGAATGGAAATACACGTGCTTGTAAACAGGTTGAATGCAATGAGAAAGAAAAATATTTCCTTTGCATTTGCTTTTTCTCCTGCTTTTTGTGAATGTCAAATATTTGAATGTGGAATTATGTGCGTGGATTGGTTTGCCGAGTACCCGGATCCTAGGGGCATCACAGAATGGTATCAGAGCAGTGGTACTCCATTCCATTTCACGCATATCATTCCTTATTGGTATTCGAATACTGGATAGTGTGGAAGTCTTCTGACCCAACATGAGTCCACAGGAGAATAACATGTTTACATCCATGTCCCTATGTCTCTCTTAAGTGAAGCAACACATCTGATGACGGGATCAAGTGCATCTCCGCCTTTAGGTCACACCGATTTCTCAGTTAGGGTTGTGTAGGATACCTCGCCTATGTAGTAGACTCGGTGGCACAGGACCATATGATAGAGGATGTTCGAGCTTTGCAGGCGCTTCCTGATATGTTTCTAGATGAATTACTTGGATTACCACCAGTACGAGAGATAGAGTTCGAGATCACGCTACTCAGCTGATATCTATCCCTCCATACAGATTGACACCAATTGAGCTCAAGGAGCTCAAAGTACAGTTGCATGAGCTATTGGAGAAGGGATTCATCCGCCTCGGCACATCACCATGGGGAGCACCAGTCCTCCACGTGAAGAAGAAGGATGGATCCCTAATACTATACATAGACTACATTCAGTTGAAGGTCAAGAACCATTACTCACTTCCCAGGATTGATGATCTATTGACCAGTTGCAAGGAGCAGTAATATTCTCTAAGATTGACCAGCGATCAGGATACCTTCAATTGTGGATCAAAGAGGCCGACGTGATTTTTTTTGCATTCCGCACTAGATATAGCCACTACGAGTTCTTGGTGATATCGTTTGGACTCACGAATGCGCTTGTCACATTCATGGATTTGATGAATCGAGTCTTCCGTCCCCATTTGGACAAATTTGTGATCGTGTTCATTTATGATGTTCTAGTCTACTCTCATGATTAATATGAGTATGAGTCTCACCTTTATACCGTACTAGAGACTCTTCGAGAGCACCAGTTGTATGCTAAATATAGCAAGTGTGAGTTTTGGCTTTTTGAGGTGGCTTTTCTTGGCTACGTGATTTCAGGGGGGTGTCAGTTGACCCCGCCAAGATAGAGACAGTAGTGTCTTGAGAGCGGCCTAAAACGGTTACAGAGATTTGCACCTTCCTCGTCCTCGCCAGGTACTACAAGAGTTTTGTTAGAGGGTTCTCTCAGTCAGCTCGACCCCTCACCCGGTTGACGTAAAAGGAAGTGCCATTTGTCTGGAGTGACAAATGCGAGTTGAGCTTTCGAACGCTCAAGGAGCGATTGACTTCTGCACCCATCCTCAACCTTCCTTCTGGTACCTTGGACTTCACCGTGTACAAAGATGCTTCCAAGGAGGGCTTAGGTGCAGTGTTGATGCAGCATGGACAGGTTGCGGCATACGTGTCACGACAGCTGAAGAACCATGAACGCAACTACCCCACTCATGACTTGGAGTTGGCGGCTGTACTCTTTGCATTAAAGATATGACGTCACTATTTGTATGGGGTGATATTTGAGATTTTCACAAGTCACAAGAGCCTCAAATAAATTTTTGATAAGAAGGAATTGAATATGAGGCAAAGGCAGTGGATGGAACTACTAAAAGATTATTATTGTACCATCTCCTACCATCCTGGTAAGGGGAATGTGGTAGCAGACGCCTTGAGTAGGCAACCATACATTGAGGGTTCGGTGGTCGGGTTGCAGACTTGGGATGTGCTCACTACACTTAGTGAGTGGCATCCATTTGAGGGCACATCCGATGTAGTGACAGTGCCGGCCAAGTATAGCAGCTTGTGGGATAGGATCGTCCAAGGGCAACAGACAGATCAGAGGATCCAAGACTTGTACCACAGATGTTTGAAGGATGAATTCGATGGATTTCGAGTCCGTGAATCCATCGTATGGAAGGGGGACCGTGTGTGTGTCCCAGATGATAAGGAGCTGAGGAGAGAGATCCTGGATGAGGCGCATAGCTCGAGACTTTCTATACATCCAGGTGGCACCAAGATGTACAGGGACCTCCGCCAACACTTTTTGTGGGAAGGCATGAAGAAGGACATAGCCGAACATGTTAGCAGATGTCTTACCTGCCAGATGGTGAAGGCAGAACACCAGAGGCCTCCCGGTTTACTGCAGCATTTTCCCATTCTGGTGTGGAAATGAGAGAGCATCTCCATGGATTTTGTCACATCATTGCCGCGCACCCTTGGAGGGCTTGATGCGACATGGGTCGTCATTGATCGGTTGACCAAGTCAGCCATTTCATCCCGGTCAACATGACATATACACCAGTGCAGCTAGCCAAGTTATATATTTAGCACGTCGTACGGTTGCATGGGATACCCAAGGAAGTAGTATCAAACAGAGATTCCCGTTTCACATCACACTACTGGGGAGAGTTCATGAGAGTCTTGAGGATAGAGCTACATATGAGTTCAGCCTACCATCCACAGACAGATGGGAAGTCTGAGAGGACCATTCAGACTTTAGAGGATCTACTACGAGCCTGTGCGGTTGAGTGGAAGGGACCTTGGAAGGATCACCTCCCACTAATTGAGTTTACATACAACAATAGCTACCACGCCAGTATAGGCATGGCACCATTTGAGGCATTGTACGGGAGGCGGTTGTACCACTCCTTTGTGTTGGCAGCAGGTGGGTGACAACACCATGTTCACCCATCAGATCATTGAAGAGACCTCCAGGGTGGTGGAGACTGCTAGGAGGAAATTGCTGACCGCACAGAGCAGTCAGAAGAGTTACGCCGACCGACGGCGTAGAGACCTTGAGTATCAGGTATGTTACCTTATATTCGTGCCCTGACGGGTATAATTCTTAGGCAGTCCCATGTGTCTAAAGCATTTTTTTCCACAGGTTGGGGACTTCATGTTCTTACGTGTGTCCCCAATGAGGGGCATACAACGTTTCGGTGTAAAGGGCAAACTAGCACCGCGTTTTGTGGGGCCATTTGAGATTTTAGCCCATGTTGGGAAAGTGGCCTACAGGGTAGCCCTTCCCCCACACCTCGAGGGCATCCATGATGTATTCCACATGTCGAATCTCAAAAAGTACATCCGAGATTCCCGACACGTGATCAGCTACGAGGACTTGGCGGTGGAGCCAAACCTCTCTTTCCCAGTAGAGCCGGTGCAGATTTTGGACCACGCGGTCAAGAGGCTGAGGCGGAAGGAGATCCCTTTGATCAAGGTCCTGTGGCGAAGTCAAGACGTAGAGGAAGCGACATGGGAAACTGAGGCGGACATGAGGGAGAAATACCCTTATCTATTCACAGGTACGGAACTGAAACCATAGTCGGGTTCTTTTGAGATTTTTATGAGTTTTGCTCTCTTTGAGATTTTTATGGGTTCATTTCTCTGTGAGACTTGGGCACAACGGGGCTCGGGCATTGAAATCGATTAAAATCATCTTAAGTCTCAGGGACGAGACTTCCTTTGAGATTTTTATGATGTGAAACCCCCGAAACCCGAACATAGACTAAAATGCAAAATCCAGCTGGATCTGGGCTAAATTGCAAATCTGCTTTTATTCCAGTGTTCAAAAAATTTATTTTAATAATCCATTGCGTAGGGCTCGTCGCTAGCTTTCCAACGAGTCCAAGAACGCTAAAATTTGACTTCGGGAGTCCGAGTTATGACCATTTTAGCAAGAGGGGTACAGGTCATATACGGATCCGGACCCGGATCCGAATTCGAGCCCCAACCCATATATCCATCCCTTTCCCCTTCGTGAAACTCGTCCAAGTCGCCCATGCCCTTGTTCCCTTCGACCTCCAGCCCCATTCCTCTTCCCTCTCCTTCACCAAACTTCACCGGAGCTCGCCGGAGTGCCTTGGATCGACGATCCGAAGCCGTGCTCGCGTAGGGAAGGTACGATCTCTCCTTCCGCTTGCTGTGGTGTCCACACGAATTTCGACCATCTGTACGATGTCTTCCCTTCCTCTTGCTGTCGGATTCGCACCTTTCATGAACCTTCATGTTTGACGACCCATAAAACTAGTGCATATTCTCTGAAAGCATGTACTATCTGTCATCTGCCCTTCCATTTGGCTTCTTTACTGGAATTGGTTGTATGCAAATATCAGGTGTTTGCTTATGCGTGTTGTTGGACCTTAAAGAAACATGAGTTATGATTGAAAGAAAATACTTAGATGACATTCTTGCAAATAAGATCGAGGAGCATAATGCACTCTCCAAAATTCAAGACACGTCTGTTGCAGCCTTTGAAAATATAACGATTGGGCATAAGGGATGATAACAAATTTGAGAACTTGACAGCAATGGCTACACTTCAATGGCAGAAAACACATAGGAAAGATTAGAAGGAAAAAAACCCACGCAGGAGACATTATTATCTCAACAACTCAACATTCTGTTGAGTTTAAGGTTTACAGAGCACTAGGAATACGAATATTTTCTAAATAATAGCAGTTTGAGACTTGCAATGTCATCTCTGTGAGAAATAATATTATGGACTGATTACACAGCATTGAGTCATGCAGAGTATAATACGCCACAGTGTATGTTGATGAAAAGGATGTACATACTTGGTTCGATCTGGTTTCCATGTGAATTGGGGGAAGAAATCTTATAGTTGATTCAGAACACTCTTGATCGTTCATTATTTTGCCGCATATAGTAGTTTAGCCATTTAATTTCTGTCGAGTGAGACCATGTCGCAGGCACTGTGGGTCACTCCTCTTTTTATAGAAATTGTACTGGTGAGAAAAATCTTCTCAGGTAATACGGAGACTAGGCCATAATTATGCAACATGCACTTATGATGGTTGTCCACCACCTCCGGCAGTAGTGCAATGAAATTTAAAGTATATGTAGCAGTAATTCAAGTTCTAACAGGTTTGAGATATAATCCTCTACTATTAACATGATTCGTTAATTTAGGGGAGAATTTGCTCATTGGTTTGCCATGTACCCTTTGCAATATATATACATATATATAATACATGTGAAATGTCTATTCTATACACATTGAATCTTATCTGATCAAGGCACGCAATCAAATTGTAATTTGATCATTAGAAATGGATAGTGGGGACTTGGATTTAGAAGACTGCGTCTTTTATAATGGATAATATGTACTTGAGGCATCCTTAGATGTTATTTTACATCGAGGTCGTGATTGAAATAAGGCCATCCCCGTCTCTATTGTAAGATCATACGTTAAATGGGAATGACACGTGATTTAACGAAGTATTTCATATCTCCCGACAGTTCAGTGACATTATCATCTTGTGGGACAGATTTTTATGATGAAAGGGTAGATGGAGTTAGGTGCCGTCATGGGAGGGGCATGCACCCTTGGGGTCCCGGGTAGAAGCCTAGATGACCGCGATCCCAACTGCTATTGTAGCTACGATGGTTGGGGGACATATTGCTTGGCACACCGAGGTGCTAATCTGACGGTGTTGGCCTCGCACTTGTGTGCTTTAGCCCGGTGCTCGAGCGCGGGGCAAGTAGTCATGATTGGTCGGCTAGTGTTTCGCTTGTCACTTAGAGTTAACACTCGTGTACGGGCCAGTGTAGGCCACATTGGTCAGTATTCCGAGTGGGAGCGCTAAGAGGGGAGTTCCGGGAAATGTGGTTAATGAAGTTGGGAATGAGACATGAATCTCCTGTGCATAAGGAGGATTGGATTGTCGCGAGGATTCGCGGATTGGAATCTAAATTTGTGAATCAGAAGTAAAATTGCGAAGTGGAGCTAAGTGGACGTGTTGGGAACTTAGTTAGGATGCATTGTACTCCACCGCATACCTACGGAGGCACCCCAACCCTAAGGTATTTTCTTTACCTTAGAGTCATAGTGTGAGGTCTCATCCAGACCAAGACCACAGACTATCCACGAAGCTTGGTTACTCATATCCATATCCAGATCAAACAAAAAAATGTAACTCTTTGTGAGATCAATTACCATGTTTCTTTCTCTTTTGCACACATTTAATGTTTAGCCTGCATTTCTTTTTGTGTGGTTTTGTTTAAATCGTATTGGGCAACTTTGCTCATAACGTACCTACGTGCGGATCCGCAGGTCCTCAACAGTGAGCAGTTTGGAGACATCACTTTTAGTGCAGCTTCACTACACTTCTTGTATCACAGTTGGTAGTTTTTATGGTCTTCTTTACTTGTAGTTTCTTTTTGAGAGACATGACGTGCAATGTATAACTGTAGACATCTATATTTATGCTTACATGTAATTTTTGTGGACATGGAAATGGATAATAGATTGTAATGGAATTGGTGAATGGAAATACACGTGCTTGTAAATAGGTTGAATGCAATGAGAAAAAAATATTTCCTTTGCATTTGCTTTTTCTCCTGCTTTTGTGAATGTCAAATATTTGAATGTGGAATTATGTGCGTGGATTGGTTTGCCGAGTACCCGGATCCTAGGGGCATCACACAAACCCCTAGTTCACCAACTCAATGCAATGTTAAGACCGTGAAGGTCCGGTCTCTTAATCTTGTCTGTTTTAGAGTTAGGTGATAATCACAAAGTTGTACAAACACTTATGTTGAATTATGGGATTTGGGCACTAACCTTAGTGTGTACGCGAGCAAATTAAAACAAATACAATAATGGGGTTACTCTCCCCAAAACAATGATTTTTCCTTGTGTTTATTTTAGGGTCGAGTTTTCTTTAGCAGTCCCAAAATTTGGGCAGTTATCACTTGGTTTAAGTATATTCAACGAATCGTCTACCGAGTGTCCAATTTCCTTTTTAACTTATGTGAGTAAAAACAAGGAAGGAGATCGAAAATGTTAATGCGCGATTAAAAATGATGATGCATGTAGGGGTTAGAGATGCGTACCTTGTCGCTAGCACTCTACATGCAAGTGATCCACGCAGAATTTAAATACAAAAAAATAAACTAGCCTATATGATGCAAGTGAATCATCCTAGATGATAACTTCTATTAACGGGTAAGAACAAGTTAATTTGACCAAGTCCAAATTATGCTCTACTCTATAGGCTCAGAAATTCTTGTTTAGGGTGTTTGGACCTAATTAATTACCTAGCTCAAGCAAAATAATTAAAGCAATCAATAGGTGACTTACGAAATCCGCGGGAAACAAAGAAAAATAAAGCGATGAAAACAAAATCGATGAGGTCCCCCAAGTGCACCGGCACTTGGCGAAATAGACCCCGCAACAAATAAATGTTCATTTTACAAAGTTCAAATGCTAGAAAAAAATTCTCTCTCTCTCTTTTCGTCTCCTTCACTTCTTCTTCTCCTCTTCTCACGCCATCCTACGGCTTGGTGAAGAATCAAGCCGCCTCTACGTCGCTTGGGTGCTTCGGCTCTCCTTGGATCGCCTCCTTCGCTCCGTGGGCCCTCGCAAGAAAAAGAAAAGAGAATGTGTAAGAAACACAATTATCAAATATGAGAGGAAAAAATGAAATGAATGCAGTGGATATGAACAATGGAATAATGTAGCAAATTATAAACAGATATTTACAACCAAGAATAGCATGTCAAAAGAGAAACCTAACTACCCTTGATGTCCCTCCTCGGCAACGACACCATTTTGTTGATCACGTTTTTCTCGAGGAAGGAAATTTGATGATAAGTTGGTCGTTGCAATCCCCAAAAATCCCGTGACAACAAACAATTTTTTTATCTCTTTTTGCTATTTATTAACCTGTATAGAGGACAGGGTGGAACCCAAGGAGGCAACAAAATACCGAGGGTTAATCAATTAATCAAAAATCAATAAAGAGAAAACATGAATCTCAAAGGACAACTATCCTTGTTTTTTTTGTGATTTTTTTATCTTTTATTTTTTATTTTCTGATTTTCAAATTTTTAGTGATTTTGATTTTGCAATTTTTTAATTTTCAAAAACGAACAATATGCACAAGCACAAGAAATATGCATACCAACTCTTTTTTTGTAATTTTCAATTATATCAAAAATTCTCAGAAAAATCCAGAGAAAATATTTTTGGATTTTAAAAGTTTTGAAATGTTTTTTTGGGAATTTTTGTGGAATTTTCGGATGTTTTTGTATTTTTCTAAAAATCAAACAGTGAGAAAATGAAAATTTGTTCACAGCCTGGAGTAATTTGCAACTTAAAAATATTTTAATGCCCAAAAACCTAGAAATTATTTTTAAGATAAAATAGAAGCAATTATCTACAAAGAGAAACTGAAATCACAATTTTTGGATTTTTGTAGAATGTTTTATGATTTTTATAAGATTTTTGATATTTTTAAATTTTTGGGGTTTTATAAAGAATCAATGCGTGAAAATTGGTCAGAAATTAAAAGACAATGAAATGAAACTACCCTAATGTTTTTGGAATTTTTGGGGTTATTTTCGATTTTTTATGAATTTTTGAATTTCAAACAGGGAAAAATGACATGTTTTTGATTTTTTAATAATAATAAATGAAGATAAAATGTATTGAAAAATTTATGCTAGGAAGATAATCACATCAGGAGCATGGCATAATTTTTGCAAAATTTTTGGACTAATAAAAACTTTTATTTCAATAGAATAATCATGCAAATTTAGGAGTCTGAATAATAGGGACCAAAACGCAATATTCAATGTTTTTGTATTAAATAAGTAAATAAAATAAAGTAAGAAGCAGAAAAATACAATTTACCCGTGAAATGCGTCCAAAGCACGTGACTTGAGGAGGCGGGGGCGCATCTGTAATTTTGAAAATCTTCTGGGAGCTTCAACGTAATCTTCCCAATAAAGAACTGGCAGGGATGTTTTTTGCAATTCGAGGAAGTTCTGTAGCCATAATGCAATTGTTCCCCCTTTTTTTAATTAAATCAAAACCCTAGAAGGGTTCCTTCTTCGTTTCTTGTAACCAACAGGGGATGGCAAGTAGCCGTTGCCCCCTCATCTACTTCTTCAAGGCCGCTACGACGTCGGCGGTGGATGCGCTGGAGGAGGTGAACGGCAGCATGGCGATGGAGGCCTGGCGCGTGGACGGGCTGGAGGTCGGGCCGCTGGATGGAGGGCTGGCGATCTGGAGTTGATGGAGGATGGTTGGGCGGTCGCGACGCCGCTGGCGACGGTTGGGATGGAGGGATGGTCGTCGCCCAAGGGTGGAGGTGCGGGCGGCGCTGCCTTACACGGGGAGCGCGCTAGTGGTGGTGGAAGGCGCTGTGGGATGCCGTCCTTGGCGGAGGAGGATAGTGGCGGTGGCAGGAGGTGGTGGCCCTGCTACCGTCTTTTTTTTGTTTTATATTTTTTTATATTTTATTGTTTGTGATCTAAACAATAATAAAAAAGAAAAACTTTTTATTTATTTTTTGTAAATCCGAATAGGAATTAAAGAAGAGGATATAGAATTTATTATTTTTTTGTTTTTTAATGATCCTGCAAAACCATCGTTAGAGAAAAAACAAATACTTTTATTATTATTATTTTATTTATTTACAAATAGGAAAATGAACGGGGATTTGATGAAAAATAGAAGAAACGAATCCGATCTCCGGCCACCGTACGCGGTCGGAGTTGAGAGATCGTGGACGATAGAATAGAACGTGTGGAGATCGAGAAAGTGAGATGAAAAATCGAGTCGAAGCGGATCGAAATCGTGGTGATTTTTTTTAGGATCTAGAGAAGTAAAAATGACGATGGAATAAAAAAATGTCAACAAAATAAATTACGATTAAACTAAGATAAAAATAAGAAGAAAAATGTGGATCTCACCTTAGGAGCGGAAATGAACCGTGATCGCCTCAACAAGGCCGACTCGCTGTCACCGGACGACTCAGAGACTAGGCAACTTTCTCGACGAAATTTTCTCTTGAAGATCGGGCTCCTCTCTCTAAAGATTGATCCCGTTGGAATGAGGGAGAAGGAGCCATATAAATAAAAAAAAGATAATGGAGATGAAATTTGAATTTTGGCTTTTTGGATAAAGAGATAAGATAGATGAACTTTTGAAATGGGGTAGAGATAAAGAGATAAAAACTATTTACAAAATTATATTTTTTTGAATTTTTGTCACTTTATTTATTTGAATTAAAAAATGTTATTTTTTATTTTTTTATGGTGTTTAATTAAAAATAGCAACAATATACATATACTATATACACATATGACATTATATACAAGGGTAAATGAGGAAATTAGTTTTTTTGTTTTAAAAATTTTGTTTTTTTATGTTTATTTTTATTTTAAATAATTAGTAAGAACAATTTACAAATATATACAAAATACAATATTTACAAAATATATGGGAAATTGCACAAACCGCCCCGGAAAATCAACTTTTTACTTGTAACTCCAAAAATTATGAAATTACAGCCATTTTAAAGATAATTTAATTTAGAATCCAATGGAAGTGAGATTGGTTCAAGTTGAGTTCATATGGAGCTAGAATTGATCTTTCAATTAGAGCTACTTTTATTCTGTAGATGATTTAAGTGTGCGATTTTTTTATTAATTAGGACACATTTTTATTTACAACTTTGGTTTTGAAAGTTATTTGATTTGAGGCCAATTAGGGCACAAATAAATTAGTGTTAGTTTTATACCGATGTACACAAAACACATTTTTATTGGATTTTTTTGCTTAAGGACCTTATCTCTCCCTACTTTATTCTTGGTCGATCAGGTCAAGTCTTGACCTTCTCTCGGGTTTTGGGTCAGCCTGTATACAGTCTTCCTTTTTTTATTTTCTTTTCTTTATTTTTCCTTTATTTATTTATTTTAGGTTAAAATTAGTAAAAAGGATACAATATTACACACATATGCAAGTTAGTAAAAATATGGAGTTAGTGTTATGTGTAGGTGTTTTATAAGGGATTTTAAGCTAAAATAAATGAATAAAGATGATGAATCGCAGATTCATCACCGACATAGTAAAAACATGTTATAGTTTATTTATTGTCATCTTATCCAATATAAAACTTTAATTTTTTCCAGCATATTTATTTCTTACCCATTTAAAGAGGTCATTTTTATGTTGCTTATTTTCGCTCATGGAATTGAACGATAAATGTTTCTTCGCTGTAAAATTTGTTACCAGCAGATGGCAGTGTTTTCGTATGTGAATCATTGTGAGAATTTTTAAAAGTCCTATCATTCTTTCCTCCTTGACGTCATAAAGTTTCACCAAATTTTCAAAGTCATCATCTGTTCCATCTTCGACATTATTGACAAAGTACTGTTATTAGAATTTAGAGTTAAAGTCAATAAACCGTTTTCTAAAAGGGGACAAGAACCTTATAGTATTAAATGTTCTCGAGCGCCCTGCCCATCAGCCCTCACGATCACACCCTATGCTCCAGGATAATGAATGTGAACACAACAACTCTTGGTGTAGATGAGAGGGCTTGGTCGAAGCCAGGTCCAATGATAACCAACAAGTTCGTGGTTAAGAGATACATAGTTGCATATGATCAGAAAATGGAAAGCATATGGGTACCTACTGTTTCAGAGTGCAGTAAGTGATCGATGGTGATCGTTCGTCCTATCATTGTAAGTGATCTGGGCTTCAATGTAACTTAATTATGCTAGGACATGTCTAAGGTGCTTGTGAGTGTGTGCATGACATCCCAGTGATTGTCGTTCGTGGTCGGTGAGATCACATGATGTAGAATTTGATGAGGACGTGGGGGATCCTTGGGAAGCTATTTGTTGCATGGGAGAAGGCGAAGACCCTTAAATATTTTGATGGCCCTGCTATCATGTGAGGAAGGATGTGTAGCTTAAAGATGTTGGAGATCAAACCGATATGTCATTCTCGTAGACATTACCACATAATAAAAGCTCAAATCTAGTGTTGTACTTGACTTGATCCGTCAAACACTGAGACTTGCAGAAAAAGAGTAAGCAAAGGCAAGTACTATGGATACATGACTTAGAAGATACCACCTAAATGAGACTTGTTGAAAAAGAGTGAGCAAAAGCAGGTACTATGGAGACATGACTTAGAAGATACCACCTCAATGTGCGAATAATATATATATATATATATATATATAATTCTTGTGCATGTGACTACTTTACTATTATAGGTTAGTTAGTACAAAATAGAATACTCTCTACCTTGATATAGGTTGTTGGAATATATGTCCTCCTCTCCCTTCCACCTTTGCCTTCTTTTATATGAGCGATGAGTAGCATAAGTAAGAAAAGTGAGAGGAAGGAGAGTACAATTGAAGAAAGGAATACTTGATATGCTTGCTCGTTGACATGCCCCACTCCATTCTTACCGAGATACGAGATCGATTTGACCTGTTCCAATGGGTACACATTTTAGTGGGCACTTGGATCATCTGAATAGGAAAATGAGTATCCATGGGCCATGGGTACCCATGGAATATCTCTTTCCAAGAAGAAATGATTCGCGCACCATCATCTATTTGCATTTATATGAATAGCACATAATTAAGTTGAGCCGATTGTTTTATAAAATCAATCATCATATTCTTGTATCATTCGATAGTTTTAATAAATGTCGAAGATGTGATAGAGATACCGTGGAAATAAAAAATTGCATGAATTAGATTACATAAGTCCCTAGTTAAGAGGAGATTAATTAAACATAAACCACGAGGCAATTACAAGAGTATTCAATTGAAAGAGTATTAATGATTTATATGACGAATTATTCATATTCGTGGATAATTGCTCGAGATTCCGATTCATTACAATACATGTTAATTCATAATTATTGCAAGAGTATTCAATTGAAATATTATTAATGATTTAGACGGTAAATTTATCTGTATCTGTAGATGTTTAGCCTATCCGCTTTTTGACGGTATACCTTATTCGTAGTTTATTGCAAAAGTGTTTCGATTGAAACATAATGAGTTATACGAAGAAAATATTTATGTCTGCAGACGTGCAGGGTTGAATGTGCGATTTTATAACCGTATATTTTTATTCATATTTTATTGTAAGAGTGTTCAATTAAAACATTAGTCCTATAGTAAAATTATTCGTATCCACTAACATGTAGGATCGAGCATTCAACTTATTACCGTATCCGTTTATTCATATTTTGGTATGTATATCTATATCCATTTCAAAATGGATACATATACACATATATACACATTCGGGTATTTCCATTTGCACGTTGATATAAGATAACCTATTTATATTTCTTTTAAATAGCAGTATCAATTTCAATTAATTTCATATTCATATTTCTTTTAATGTATGGTCTTACATTTTTCATATTTATTGATATCCGTATTCACAGTTATATTCTTATTATGGAATAGATATCAATAATGGAACAATTACGTTTGTATCGTATTTAACCTCTTGCATTCTTTTGAATCAATGGGTAAGTGGAAACTCTCAAGCGGACATCCACGTGTACCTACTATTCAACTTAAATTTTTTAGATGGGCATGAGTCAAGACATATCGGGTATCTGACCTGGTATTTCTAAATGGGTAGCCGTGAATTTAGAGTCAAAATGTACGGCTCAAGCAGGGTACCTGCTTGACCTGGATATTTTGAACACCCCATATTGAGTGGAGCACCAACCCGTGTTCTCCTGTCATTTAATGGACGAAGACACCATATGGCATGGGGATTTCTCCCTCGTCACATTATCTTTAAACATCTCATTATTACAATTTACTTGAGAGAAGCAATGGTTTTACAAACATTTGTGCATATATTTAATGCTAAACTCCTTGTCTTATTTCCCACTTCAGAAACTTCTCCAAAGTCATTCTTTAAGGGTGCGTTTGGTTGCCAGGTACATCTGAATAAACTGGTGGGAGGTAACCCGTTTTTGTGTTTTGATGTTTGGATAAAGGATTTTGGGTTAAAAGGATGCTGTTATGATGTGATTGCATTGAAGTTTGGAAAAGTGAGTAAAAGTTGAGTAGTTTATAATTTTTAGCTGATATGATTGTATAATATATTATTTTTTGATGGAATAGATGAAAAAGAAATGATTTATTTAATGTATAAAAAGAGAGGGAGAGTGAGTCCCACAAGTGAGAGAAAGGGTGGGTTCTTGAAGGTAAACCCCTCATTTGGGTTAACCCATGAACCAAACATGGCCTAAAATCCTTGAAATGAGGCGTCTAATTAATTTTATACGCTCTATTTAAAGAAAATACAATTATTACTATTATCTTCTTCATAATGCACGATAATACTGTCACGATTAACCATCCTTTGAATTTCCATAAATAAAAAAAAATGAACAAGTAATGATTTATAAGCTATTGTCCATTTAAAACATGCTTTGAAAATCCTGATCAAGAAATATAAATATGGGAAGTGGATACAGGTCTACGCCATCAACAACGCCTCCCCCTTCCTCTGGTCATCAACGCCCGACGCCCTAATTACCATCTACCTGCACGCCGCCGCCGACGCCTCAACGACCCATTCACCGCCGACGCCCGAACTCCCACAACGGGACTCCGCAACGCCTCATCCTTTGCTGTCGACCTAGGCTGAAGTATTGTATTTGTAAGTTTTCCCCAGCTGCTAGTTTTGATGTTCTTCATTTCCAACAGTAGTGACCATGGGATCGGCCCAAACCAAGGTTCTTTCCCAGATTTTGATGGCTCTATGGAGTTCTTCCAGATGGTTATATTTATATGGATTCAATGCCATTTTGGGAAGTTGATTAGTAATCCTTGATTAATGGTACAATTTAGCTTGGTGTCAAGGACAAAGAAGCACCTGCAATAGCGGGATTAGAATTGGGAGAGGGTGGTTTCCAAATAATGATAGAGCAACAATAATGCAGTGTAAGCTCGGCAAAATCGAGAAATGTCATCAGTTTCGCCCATCACTCTGTGTTCACATCCTATTATAGGTTATCAGCAATAGGCCATATATAGTCTTTTTTGGTGGCACATGCCCAGAACATGCCTGTGTGATGCCACACGAAATTAACAAATAGAGCTTAATTTTTATCTGTTAATTAGAGTCTAATTTTATTTACGTTTATTCGAGTCGTTGCAATTTTTATTAAATAAAAGAGACCGTGTGTGATTTCAAATTAGTTAGTCGGTTTTCAATTTGAATTTTAAATTTAAAATTAGAGTCAATTAGGATAAGGTATATTTGAATTTTGATTCAAATCATTTAAGGTCAATTTAATCATGAATTTATTTCTAATATTGTAATCCCACCCCTCCTACATAGAGGGGATTATAGTCTATTGTTGAGGACAGTTCAAGTTCAATTAAAATTGAGATTTTATCTCTCTCTCTCTCTTGTCTCTCTCCTTCCCCTAGTTATCTCCGCGATTCTTCTCCAAAATTCCTCGTTTTTCCGACAAGTTTTCTCCTCTCAAACCCATTAATTTCTTCTTCCTCCATATTTTCCACCATTCAAAATTTATTTTCCTTCATTGCAAAATCAATTTTGCATCAATTAGTATCAGAACATGGCATTTAGATCGTCCTCACGATCTAACGATCTGTATAGATGTTCTCGTCGGCATTCAACGAGAGACTATCGTTCGTTGGAACGTAAACGACGGGCCAATGAAGCCTACAACAAGGAGATGATGTCCATAATGCTCGACTTCCAATCAAAACTACAGGTTTTGGTTGCTAACTTTGAGGCTCTAAGCGCCGCTGAATCAAAGTCTTCCACTGTCGAAGACGCTGACTTGATCTGCGATGAAGAAATCGTGAAAAATTCGCCGTTAACGATGATTTGCTCGCAGTCCAGACCATTGTATAAGGAAAAAACGTCGACCTGCTCATTGTCAAGGTATATTCAGACTTGCAAATGCTGCAGAAATCAGCCTATGTCCCATCTGCGACCCTCTTGCGTATCTCCTCCACCACCCTTGCACTTTCGCACCTTCCCGAATCACAACCTCACCCCTCCTAGACCCGCAATCAGCCTCTTCCACCCCCACGAAGTCCCATCTCCGCCACCGCCCTCCCTCGCCTTCCCTGCGCCAACGCCCCCTCATGCAGCCCTCGGGCCCCCGGCACCTCTTCCCGCTGCATTCGCACTCCCAGCCCCAACCCCACTGACGCCACCACCCCCACCTGCTACCCTCGCACCCCCAGCACCCCCCGCAATCCACGCGCCACCATCAACCCCCTACCCCACCTCTGCTGCCACCCCCTCCCACCGCCACCCTTGCACTTCCAACACCACCGCCAACCCCCCTTCCCGCCACCTCTACTCGCTATCGTTCCCTCCCCATCGGCCCCTCACCACTTCCAGAACCTCTTCCCAACCTCCTCTCCACTGCTCGTGCCGCCAACCTCCCCCTCCCTACCTGAAGGCACTGCACTTGCCACTCCTCACCAGCACATCGCCGCACCATCCACCATCGCCAGCCCTGATCGCCTCCCACAAACCATCGTCGTCGTTGGGAGACCCCGCGTCACCGTCCCAACCTGACAGGTCGCTGCCCGCCTCGTGCGATTACCCACCGCCACCACCACGTGCACCTCACGCACAGCCGCCGCCCGCGTCGACTTCTATGCAGCCGCTGCCCGCGTCGACTTCTGTGCAGCTGCCGCCTGCGTCGACTTCTGCGCAGCCGCCGTCACCTCCTGCTCTCCGTTTGCCCCTGCTGCCGTCACATCGTGAAGAACAGAAAAACCCTAATGTAGGTTCAATGTGCAAGGAAATTCGACTCCCTCCCGTCTAAGACTATTAGATATAAGTGGCAAAATTTCAAAGGAGCCCCTTCAAAAATAATAATCAATTTCAAGGGACAACTTGGTGGTAATTTAAGAAGCGATGAAGGGGTATGAAAATTGCGTTGCACCTGCCTTATGCAGAAAGTCCTTACCCAGTTAGGATTAAGACCATAGGTTTCACCTTTTTAAAGGTCCTACAACTTAGTTCATTACCCACATCTCCTCCCCTCCTAACCTTGTGCCATTCATTTGCTATGGGTTCTTCGAACGCTGGGAGACTCGAAATGAAGATGCCACATCAATTTTTTCCACACCACATCAAGGGAGAAACTTGCGCATGGGCACCGCTACCTAGGCCACATATCTTTTTCATTATGAAGCTGATGATTCCAACCTATGCTCCAAGAAAGCCTGGACCCTGCCGTTTGCTCCACATCAGTTCTTCCATGGCCGGATCGAGAACGCTGAGTTAAAATTATCAAGCTTCAAGCCTGCAGATCGAACAATTCGTCAGGAGACGAATTTTTCAAGCGGAAGAGAACTGATGCAACACGAAAGTAACAAATAAGGCTTGATTTTTATCCGTTAATTAGAGTCTAATTCTATTTACATTTATTTGAGTCGTTGCAATTTTTATTAAATAAAAGAGATCGCATGCGATCTCAAATTAGTTAAGTCGGTTTTCAATTTCGATTTATAATTTAAAATTAGAGTCAATTAGGATAAGGTAGATTTGAATTTTGATTCAAATCAATTAGAGTCAATTTAAATTTGAATTTCTTTCTAATCTTGTAATCCCACCTCTCCTATATAAAGGAGATGGTAGTCTATTATTGAGGATAGTTCAAGTTGAATTAAAATTGAGATTTTATCTCTCTCCCTCGTCTCTCTCCTTCCCCATGCGATCTCCGCGATTCTCCAAAATCCCTCGTTTTTCCGATGAGTTTTCTCCTCTCAAATCCTCCAATTTCTTCTTCCACCATATTTTACACCATTCAAAATTTATTTTCCATCGTTGCGAAATCAATTTTGCATCACTATACCTTACGACAAAATGTTGTTATAGAGATAAAGCATCATCATATTTTTTTGTTGATAATACTCTCTTGATTTATAATCATATGCTCACACATCCTTGGGTGATGCCATTATTGCATAGTAAGTTATTAATCGTATGCCTTCTTTTTACATGATGAGCATGCTCTGCTTTCCTTATTATTTCCTCGAAAGGGTCTTTCCTCTTAATCATTGAGGATTTCAAGTTACCTTTATTAACATCGTAACTCCACAGCAGGACAAGAGCTTGTTAATGCATACAATAACAGTAGTATCTGTACTTTTCTCTAGTTTGTTTTTCTTCATAGTATGCTTTATGTAATTTACCCATAGGCTACTCTCCTATATAAGAGAGCCTAGGGTTTATAGAATAAACAAGTCATTCGTTTTTCCCAACATGGTACCAGAGCGACGGTCCTAGACCGGAGTTCTCGAAACCCTAACCCTAGCCCACCCTACCCGCCGGCCTCTTCTTCTCTTTCCATCTCATCGGCGCCGAAGGAGATCTCCAGCGCCGCTCCTCTCTCCAGCGCCGCTCCTCTCTCCAGCGCCTCTGCGCCTCGCGCCTCTGCGCGCTGTGCGCGAGCGTGCGCTCGTGCACGCTGTAGCACCTGTGCGCTGTGCGCTACTGTGCGATAGCGCCTGCACGCGGTGCGCTATACCGGTGCTGCTCCTCTGCGCGATCGCGCGCCACAGCACTGAGTAGTGCCTGTGCGCCCTCCTGTGCCAGTGCGCAAGCCAGCCCTGACGCCTGCTTGATCTCCTGTGCATCGCTAGTGCATCGCCTGCGCCTGGGCATATTCTAGTGCACATCTCTGTGTATCTCCAGTTGCGTGTGCGCGTGCCTCTTGCATGTGTGTACGTGTGTTAAGCCCTAAGCCCTAGGGCACACACACGTCTTGATCTACATGGGGTTAGTTGCTTGAGGTCTACACATGCAACTAATCCCATCTATGTCATTGTAAACAAATCACATATTTTATCAATTGTTCCAGTCTTCAGTATCCAGTATGTCAGAGAGCAAGGCAGATATCCCATCGATTGGCGCATTTCGTGGTCCAGCGCCTATTGTCAAGATGGACGGTACAAACTATGAACTGTGGGCTATGCAGTTCATGAGTATGATGAAGTCAACAGGTAAGAAGCACATTCTTACCAAACCGGAGCCTACAGAGAAGACTGGAGTCAATGCCTCTTGGGAGGCTGATGATGCATATGCCAAAGTCTGGCTATTTGGTACGTTGGCTATTGAAATTGCCAATGACATTCTACACCAGCCCACAGCCAAGGATATGTGGGACATTCTGGTGGCTACATACTCCCAGGCCAAGAACGAGACGAAGATTCTGCAACTTCAGCATGTCATATTCACAATAAAGCAGAATGGTCACCCTTTACATTCCCTCTATACATCACTAAGAGGGATGTTCGAGAAGCTTTATAGCTTCATGCCTCTCACAGCTACGCCAGAACAGCAGAAGACATACCGGAACGCGACGATGGTGGGTGTGTTCCTGGCTGCACTTGATCCTAAGTATGAGGCAGCACTATCATAGATTCCGGTAGACTCTACTATTCCTCCCATGGAAGAAGCGTTTCATAGATTGAGTCGGATCACAGTTCCTTCCACAGCTGCGAGTCAGAACTCTTCAGCCATGGCAGTCAACAGAGGTCGTGGGTTCCATCACCCTAGCCGCGGACGTGGACCTCATGGAAGAGGTGGCCGCACTAGACCAACATGTACCTACTGTCATCGAGTAGGACACAATGAAGACACATGCTACTCAAAGCATGGATTTCCTGCATCTGCACGAGCTGCTGAGCAGATAGAGCCCCCGTCTGCTGCTACTCTGGATCAACGATTCGAGGATCTAGTTGCCCGTCTGAGGGGCATTATTCCACCATTTAGTCCAGCACCGACTACAGAGAGTCATTCTGATGCTCCCGCTTCTGCCTCTGCGTCTACCAGTGCTTCAGGTAGTATACTTGCATTCCACAGTAGTAGATCAGATACTTTACCATGGATTATGGACTCAGGCGCTACACATCATCTATGTGGCGACCAGAGTCTGCTTTCAGGATACACTCAGATCCCTCCAGGTCGGACGGTCGTGATTGCCAATGGCACTCATTCCCCCATCACTGGTCAGGGGGAGGCTAGATTGACATCCTCTATGCAGCTCAAGAATGTGCTACATGCACCTGATTTCTCAATGAATTTATTGTCAATTAGCCAAATTACAAAGGATCTACATTGTCGGGCAATTTTTGATCCATCTTCTTTGATTTTTCAGGACATCCATACGGGCAATGTGATTGGTCATGGCTATGAGAAAGGAGGCCTATATCGCCTGAATCAGACTCCTTTTGCTGGATCCTCATCTCTTCTGGACAAGTATCAACCTTATTATGGCATCTTTGTTTTGGTCATCTACCGCTTCAGAAGTTGCGTCAAGTTTTACCTTATGGTCTCCCTCACACACCTATTCAGTGTGAGGCATGTCAGTTGGGAAAGCATCACAGGTCATCCTTTCCCAGTCGTCCAGGTCGGAGTAGTACCTCCAAGTTTGAGTTATTTCATATTGATATCTGGGGTCCGAGTCGTGTACCCGATCATCAGGGACACAGATTTTATATAGTTTTTGTGGATGATTTTTCTAGAGTGTCATGGGTATTTCTGATGAAAAATAAATCTGAAGCAGGAAATATCATTATCCATTTTCTGAATGAAATACAAAATGTTTTTTTCTACATCTGTGAAACTTGTGAGAAGTGACAATGCTTTAGAGTTGTGCACTAATATTCTTGCCAATTACTACTCCTCAAAAGGAATTATTCACCAAACATCTTGTGCTCATACATCTCAACAGAATGGGATTGCTGAAAGAAAACACCGTCACCTTCTTGATGTCACTAGATCACTACTTATACAGAGTCATGTTCCCTATTCCTACTGGGGTGATGCAATTCTTACTGCATGTTACCTAATCAACCGTATGCCTTCGTTTGTCTTGAATGAACAGATTCCGTTCTCACTTATTCATCCTGACAAGGATCTGTTCACTCTCACTCCTCGTGTGTTTGGGTCGATTGCGTTTGTCCATCAGTTGTCGTCGGGTACTGACAAGCTCTCTCCTAGGGCTGTCAAGTGTGTCTTTGTTGGGTACTCCAGAACTCAAAAGGGGTACAAGTGCTTTGATCCTCTGCGTCGGCGGTATATGATCAGTGCAGATGTTACATTTTTTGAATCTGTTATGCATTTTTCAGCATCAGGAGACAAGCAGATTCCACCTATACCACCTGATGCCATATACATGACACCACCACCACCTCAGATGCCATCACCAACAACACCACCACCACCACCACAGCAGCCTATCTCACCGTTCCCGTTCCATTATACCCGCAGGCTTCCTCCACTAGCTCATGGTCATGACTCGTCCACTAGCTCGCCTATGGTATGTAATGAGAATATTAATGTTGATGGATCTGACGACATTTCTGAGCAGGTTGTGGTGCAGGAGCCAGACGAGCCTACAACTGATTTGGATATTCTCATTGCTTTAAGGAAGTCGAAGAGGAGTTGTGCCAAATATCCATTATCAGCCTCTGTATCTTTTGAGCGGCTATCTGGAGATTTCAGGTCGTTTGCTATGGCACTCTCAGCTATAGATATTCCACGGAATCATCATGAGGCTCTGCAGGATAGTAGATGGCGGCTAGCAATGGAAGAAGAAATGGCAGCACTTCAGTCCAGAGGAACTTGGACTTTGGTTTCTATACCTCCAGATGTGAATCCCGTGAGCTGCAAGTGGGTGTTCACAGTGAAGCAAAATGCAAATGGCTCTATTGACAGGTACAGGGCGCGTCTGGTGGCACGTGGCTTCACACAAACATACGGGGTGGATTATCTTGACACATTCTCGCCTGTGGCACGCCATTCCACTCTAAGGATCTTGTTGTCAGTTGCAGTTGCTCGAGACTGGCCGCTCCATCAGTTGGACGTGAAGAATGCATTCCTGTATGGAGATTTGCAGGAAGAGGTGTATATGCAACAACCACCTGGTTTTGCTGTTGAGGGGGAGTGCTCCAAGGTATGCAGGTTGCATAAGGCTATCTATGGCCTTAAGCAGAGCCCCAGAGCATGGTTTCAGAAGCTCTCGGATCTCTTCGAGAAACAAGGATACAAACGCTCCAATGCTGATCATTCCTTGTTTGTACAGAAAACCGCGAGAGGTATCATTGTCATTATGGTTTATGTTGATGACATCTTGATTACAGGAGATGATGAGCAGGGCATAAGGCATGCGAAAGAAATGCTGGGTAGTGAATTTGTCACTAAGGATCTTGGGGTCCTTAGATACTTTCTGGGGCTTGAATTTGCTAGAAATTCATATGGACTAGTCATGTCACAAAGGAAATATGTTACAGATCTGTTGAGTGAAACAAGTATGCTTGAGTGTCAACCTGCTACGACACCAATGGATCCCAGCATGAAGCTTTATGAAGATAACACAGAGGAGGTGGACAGGAGAAGATATAGAGAACTGGTAGGCAAACTGTTGTATGTCACGATCACTAGACCAGATATATTATTTGCAGTGAGCCGTATGAGCCAGTTCATGGAGCAACCACGCCAGGTGCATATGGATGCAATACATATGATTCTTAGATACCTCAAATCTTCTCCAGGTGCAGGTCTGCTATTCAAGAAAGGAAAGGGGATCTCTATCTCAGCATGTGCAGATGCAGACTATGCAGGATGTCCCAAGGATAGGAAGTCCACCTCAGGGTATGCTGTCTATGTTGGAGATGCCCTAGTCTCATGGAGAAGTAAGAAACAAATGGTGGTAGCTAGATCCAGTGCTGAATCCGAATATAGGGCTATGGCCCAGGCTACTACAGAGATGATGTGGGTGAAAGCTATGCTTACAGACCTATGTTTAGATGTACCACTTCCTATGAACTTGGAAGGTGATAATCAGGCTGCCCTGTTTATTGCAAACAACCCAGCATTCCATGAGCGGACCAAGCATATTGAGGTGGATTGTCACTTCATACGTGATATGATTCAGAAAGGATTCATTGCTACATCTCATGTTACATCAGAGAATCAGACTGCGGACATATTCACCAAGGCATTGCTACGAGGTCCATTTCAGAAGTGTGCTTCCAAGCTGAGCATGATTGATATCTATGCTCCATCTTGAGGGGGAATGTTAACGCATACACTAACAGTAGTATCTGTACTTTTCTCTAGTTTGTTTTTCTTCATAGTATGCTTTATGTAATTTACCCATAGGCTACTCTCCTATATAAGAGAGCCTAGGGTTCATAGAATAAACAAGTCATTCGTTTTTCCCAACAGAGCTCCCCATGAGATATTAAATGTGTATTTTAGGGGTAGTCACATACTCGAAAGGGTTATATGTGCTATGACCCTTCGGAAAGATAATATGATGCCATTCTGGATGTCATTTTCTTTGGGCCTGCCTCTTATTTTCCTCTCACTGGCCCAATTTGAGAACAAATGATATGGATCACAACACAACCATGTGGTTACTGACACACTTGCTCCTTAGCATGTGATTGTTTGTGGAACTCTGTCTTCTTCAACACTTCATGCTCGTGAAGAATACAACGGATTTCATGAGACAAAATCAGGAGGTTCCTTGCTCGGATCGTTGCTTTGGATGCGGGAAGCATGTATCTCATCCACATGCCCACAAGTGCTCTCTGTCAGATCCGACATGAGACAGGAGGCCTCTCCGCTTAGAGGCCCGTGGATCGTGATCATGTTTCAAGAGGTAACCATAATGCTCGTGTGTGATATTGATTAAACGACATGGGAATGGTTCCCATGTCATGTGGTTTAATCGATAATTTTAATTTTCGCTACCCCTACGACTAGTATGAATAGTCGACCTAAATCATATACGATGCAATCTCCATGCTTTCGTAATACGTAAGGTGAACCCTTGCCTTCATTAGGACTTCTCGAAATTTGAAAACGAGCGAGGTGTAATCTCTCAACTGAATCCCAGATAAGCTGAGTGTGATCGAACCTTGACTATTGACAAGACGAGGTTGAGTCACGATAGGGGAAAAGACTCTAGCAGCCCAGATGATGCCAGAAAGCGGTCCAATCTCGAGCGGGACCCAGAGTTGTACCATGTATACCAGATGTTAGGAGCATCAATCACCTCAAGTTGTAGTTTCTCCAACAATTCCGCAAAATCTACAGACCTCGAGTCTTGCCTCACAAGCAAGCCATGATAATTCGATCACCATAAACATGAACTAATTTCACCGCAAAATTGCTAAATTGTTTAAACATGATAAGAACAAAAAAACCATAATTGAGCCCGTTCTTCCAAAACATTTAAATTTGTATCGGATAGTCAGTTTTGCAAAATAGATGCAAGATATTTTAAACATGTGGTTTGGTAAACAAGATGGTTGGGAGAATTGGTGACATATATTATGTCAATAATATCTGCGATGTCTCGGCCTCGAGCAAAGCTGATCAATAAAATGCCACACTGTTGCCAGGGATATTGCCACTGTCATGGAACACGGATGACTCTCTCTAAATGAAATTGTTGGCCGGGTGGTCAAGAAAGCCCCTCGAGGGAAATGTCGGACTAGTAGATGTTTCTGCAACTGGAGAGGTCTCCATGAACTTCAACACCACGGTGATGCAAAATTGATTTTGCAACGATAGAAAATACTTTTGAATGGTGGAAAGTATGGTGGAAGAAGAAATTGGAGGGTTTTAGATGAGAAAACTTGTCGGAAAAACGGGGGATTTTGGAGAAGAATCACGGAGATCACGTGGGAAAGGAGAGAGAGAGAGATAAAATCTCAATTTTGATTCAACTTCATCTGTCTCAAACAATTGCCTACCGTCCCCATTATATAGGAGGGGTGGGTTTACAAAGATAAAAATAAAATTCGAATTCAATTTGACTTTAATTGATTTGAATCAAATTCAAACCTACCTTATCCAAATTGACCCTAATTTTAAATTGGAAATTCAAATTGAAATCGACTAACTAATTTGAGATCACACACGATCTCTTTTATTTAAATAAAATTTGCAATGACTCGAATAAACATAAATAAACTTAAAATCTAATTAACGGATAAAATCAAGCCATATTTATTAATTTTGTGCTGCATCATATATGCACACGAAGTTTGCTTTAAAAAATACACATGTGGGTATGCGTCGAGTCTGCATTGGGATCTTGCATGGCTAGCATGCTTCTGACCCCTCCTCTCCAGTGGATGTTGTGGTTTGCTCCGAGCCTCTTATTGTGACCATCCCTGAATTTTCCATGGAACAACACTTCTAAGGGTCGGAAGCGATTACAGATCGGCCCATCCCATTGTCCTTCGTAATTTACCCTATCCATTCGTGAGGTGGAGTGCATGATGGTGTTTTTATGTTGGCGTCATCGAGTGGCCGTCTCATGAGGCTCCTTGAGGGTGGTTCTTTGGTGGTCTGCTTGACCTAGCACTGTAGATGGCACACTATTTGATGATGTGGATGTGCCTACACATGTAGATGCTCATGGTTCTTACCTTATTGAGGGTTGTTGTGGTGATGATTTTTAGGAGGTGGTGGCCATGGAAAATCTAGTGGAGGTGGCAAGCTTTGTTATGATGGAGTTGGCAGGGTCATCCTTCTTATGTTGTTAGATAAAGCTTGTTTCTTCAAATGATTGAGGCTTGGGCAGTTGGATAAGAAGAGGGTGGTGGGTTCGTTGCTTGTGGCGTGGAAGGAAAATGTGGGTCGTCTATAGGAGATGAAATTGGAGGTTTGGGATAGATTTTGGTGGAGAGAGGTTGTGGGGGTTGTCTAATTTTCAAACAATGCTCTTGGTGGGAGCATTGCGACACATTGCGATTGGGGGGGAGTGATGATTTTTGGAGCTAGTGGTCTAGGTAAGTGTTGCCTGGGTCCTGTCTGTTTAGCTACGAAAATGGGTATTTCCTCTTGGTGTTTGTGGTCGATGGCCTGCTGCGGGTGCTTGCTTTAGCTGAAATATGGGATGAACTATAGATGGTGAGATCTCGCTTTCCGAATCTAGCTTAGATTGCTGGAGGCAGGCCCCGCAACTCAAGTTGCTGATCGTCCACATTATAGGTTAGGGACGAACCCTTCTCTTTCTGTTGGTTTTAAGAGAGAGATGTTGATGGATATGTTCGATGCTGTGAACTTGCGATAAGCTCTTTTTACGATTTAGGCTGGATCAATTTCTTGGCTTTGTGGAGTTAATAAAAGTCTTCCCTTTTGACAAGTGTATTGTCTCTTGACTTGGTTGCATTTGGACCATACACTAATCTGCTGGGACTCGGAGGAGAACAATTGTGTTGGTAGCTTGTTTTGGCTCGAATGCTCTTGGCTGCAAGAGGAGGGCTTTCATGAGAGGGTCTCATTCTGTTGGTAGGGGTAGCTGGTAGGTGGTGGATGGCTCGACGTCGACAATGATAGCTGAGAAACTCAGGGTTCTGCATGGTATGCTTGTGGAATTTAAAAGGGAGAGCCTAACATAGATGGGGTAGCATAGGGAGGAGGCCTAGGGGGTTGTTGTGCCTCCTGATCAACTAGAAGAGTCCTGAAAGCTATTAGAGGAGGCGAGGGTCGCAAGATGTGAGCATTACATGTTCGTTTAGAGGAATATAAGAACAAGGAGATTGACCGAGTCAGTGATTGATGCAGATGTGGTTGAAGGAGGGGTATGTGAACACCAACTACTTTTACTCGGTGATGAATGGATGGAGGAGGCACAACTTGGTGCACTCGATTTAGGTGGATGGGGAGGTGATGGAAGGTGATTGGGATATTGGGATTGCAGTGATACAACACTTTTGCGAGCTTAGTCGGCATATGGTTGGTTGTGTCAGTTAGGAGGGTCGAGATGTGCCATTACTATTTGAATTGCAAGTGAAGGAGTTGATGCGATCTTTCTCTTTGGTAAATGTGCGGGGGATGATTTTCGGCTTGAAAGCTCGTCGGGTTCGTCTGGCTTCCCACTTATTTTCTTCAGGGAATTATGAGATATAAGTGCTCAGGATATTTTGGTGTTATCGAGGAGTTACGGCTTCAGAACCATGTGTTCGAGAAATTGAACCACTCCCCTTTGTTTCTTGTTTTGAAGAAGGATGTCGTGCGCAAAGTGGAGGACTTGTTGCCTATTGCTCCGTCAAATACCATTTAACTTATTATGGCAAAGTTGTTCATTGGCGGATTGCACAAGGTTCTTGGGTCCATATTGACCACATCACACTGCGTTCATTTTTGCTAGATATGTGAAGAATGGGGTTGTGATGGCTTTGGAGTTCATTGCTGACTGGATGCAGAAGACGCCTAAGGGATTTCCGTGGAAGGTTGTTTTCTCTAAGGCATATATGTGTGTGGATTAAAGATTCATTTTGACGTCCATACATCACATTTTTTCTAATGAGTGAATTAGATGGATGAAGAGATGCGTGACAACATCATCTTATGATGTTTTTACGAATGGACGACATGTTGGGGTTTTTTCCAACCGTAGAGGGGTATTCGTCAGGGGTGCTCACTGACACTACTTTTCTTTATTTTGGTGACAGATGCCATTTCCAGAATGGTTACTAGAGTGTTAGATGTTGGTATCTTTTTTGATTTTAGTGTTGAAGGGGTTTCTGTGCCGGTCATGCAGTATGCCAAGAAGGCCTTCCTCGCACTCTCTTAACCGACTCAACATCTCAAACTCGCATCTCCTAACTGGTGCATCCAACTGACCTCTTTGCCAAAAAGCAAACCACTTAAGCAGTTTTCTCGCATCTCATCCTAGATCGGAGCTACACCAACTTTCCTTCCGATTACATCATTCCGAATCCAATCTTTACGTTGTGTCCACACATCCACCTTAGCATTTTTATTTATGCTATTGCCTTCTCTGCACATGTCTCTGGTTTACAGGCCAACATTCAGATCCATAGAGCATAGTAGGTCTCACAACTGCTTTGTAAACTTTCTTTGATTTTCAAAGGAATTTTCTTATCACAGGGAACAAGTGAGGCTCCTCTCCACCTTTGGGGGGACAATAATGGTTTCCATTTTTTGGACAGATGACGGGACTGGTTATGGTGCACTTACAATGCGATTCCCACAATTATTTTTGCTTTGAGGACTTATGGTAATTGTTCTTTGAGGGATTGTAGGTAGGCAAGACTTGTAGAGATCAGTAGTCAGTACTCGGTCGGTCGGGTCACCGTCTAAGGATTAATCGACAGTTCGACAATTAATCAGATTTAGTCAGTCTTTAGTCTGTTTTGAATTTTAATTATTTTAAATATATAAATCAATATATATTCTTATATATTTGTATAGGTTTAAACATTTTCATAAAAACATAATAAAAATACTACACCTATTTAAAAAATTAACATTCATAAAATGAATAGTAGCGAATGAATAAGATATAAAAATAAAATTAGCCATATGTAGATGTGTATAGTAATTAATAACATTAGCCTTAACAATAATATAAACTGAATAACATAAACTATTGACATGGATTGAATCCTAACCATCTGTTCTGCTGAACCCAGTTGAAGAATCGTCTGATGCCCCCCTATACCACCATACCCTACCAGCACGAGGGTCTCCTTGAACTACTAACCATCGACATCAACTAAGTATATAACATGATAACATGCATTAAATACACACTATAAACACGAGATACAAAATAATAACAAAAAAATTCTTTCAAAACAAAAAAAGAGAGGTAACATGATATACTAAGTTACTAACTACTAACCAAACAATGAATACTAGGTTACTAACAATGATATAAAATGAGAATAGAGGAATAAAAAGTTATTTTTTTAAAAAATTATCGACTAATCGGCATGATTAATTAGGTCGATCGACTATTGGTCGACTTGTCCTAGTCGAGTCGGCTACCCCCCCGACTTGATTAATCAAGCCATCTAGTCGGTCGATTTTTACAGGCTTGTAGGCATGCGAATGGTTGGCTCCCTCGTTTTCTCTTGAATATGATGGATTAATGCTTTGCGAATTATGTGGTGTTATTGAAGGCATTGACTATTCTTGGGGAGTTGACATAGGACCAGAATCAATGGACATGGACGGATGGGCATTTCGTGGTTAAGAAAGCATACATGACATTTTATGCAGATATGGTCTTCGACTCAGGGACTGCATCGACACAATACGTGCAAATTTAGAGGTGAAAGATGTAGCTCACGGTTTGGATCTTCATCCAGTTGCCAATGAGGGATCGGTTATTGATTTGTGAGCTTAGGGCCAGATTATTCTCAGACATGAATGGGCCGTGTCAGTGTTTCTTTGTAGTAGAGGATGACATTCATTATTTGCTTTTTTGGATGCGATGTTTCAAGAGATGTTTAGATTAGATGATGACCGTCATCGGCTCGGTGGAGACATCAGATGTGACTGCGTTTTGACAATCTATTGATGGTTTGGGGCTTGGATCTAGAACATACATGGTCTGGACTGTGAATATTCTTCCGGCCTTGTGGTTGGCTCTGAATATGGTCATTTATCGGGATAAGAGAATGCATATGGAGTGTTGGAGAATGCCAAGAGCCTCTGGATCTTTTAGTCTTTATAATTGTTTGCCTCAATTTGTGAATATATAGAAGTTTTTTGGGTGGGGATCTTTTAGACGCTACACCCTATTTTCCTCTAGAAAGGAATACCCAACCATGTGCATACCTTGTAGGTCTTTTGTGAGTCTTATGGGCATGAAGGATGATAACTATGCAGCTTCTCGAACATAACCTTCAAACATGAATATTAAGCATGCTGACGCATGCCATTCTACTTGGCCTACCGTATATCGTAATGAAGCTGTATATCTTTTGTCTCATTCCTTTCTTAGGTATAAGTGAAGGCAAGGGAATTCTATATATCTTTAGACATCAACTTGTATAGGACTTCATGAGCGATGCTATGAGTAAGGGTCCTTGTAAGTCACACCATGACTAGGATTTTTCTTTCTTTCGTGATCACATTTATCTTTCTTTTCCGCAGGCTATGGTTCTTTTAAAACATACTTTTTGTCATGTACCTCTATGGTGCTCATAAAATGCATGGTACGAAATCTTGTTGATCATGTTAGGGTTTATCATCTCTCACTGGTTGAAAGAACATATTTAGTGGGAAACCCATAGTCGACGGTGTCTTCCATCGATTAAGGAGGAAGAAGAGCCTCAAATAGAGGAAGTTAGATTTTGAAAAATGGGTCTACTTGTACATATGAAGGTTTTGTGGGTTTAGATTAATCATTGTAACAACCTCACATCGTATGAGGAAATCCTGGGGGTCCTAGATGATTTAGGAGAATGGCCCTTTAATTTCAAAATGGTCAATGTGGAATCCCAACGAAGAAGAAATGCTACTAGGGTTGCAAGTTTATTAATCTGTTGTGTCTATTAGGGAGGTCCAATGGGTGATGGGTGGTTTAGAAGGCTTTATTGGTTTGGGATTGGTGATGGCAGGTTGAATTATCATCGCTACACCTTTTTTTGGAAGGTAAAAGATGGTGGAGTCCTAAGATAGAACCCACCACAATGTGATATATATGTAAAAGATGGTTGAGTTATAAGGTACAACTACTGCATACTATGCCACGAGGAATACAAAGCCCTTCCATGCTCGAACAATGCTCATAGCGGGCAATCATAGGGGAATGGTGAGGGCGAGAGCGAGGGCGTGCGAGTGGGGAAGCGACAAGTTCGAAGGTAGAGGGTGGGAGAAGGGGGAAGCGAGTGGGCTTGGGAGCAGGAAAGCATGGAGGCCAAAGGCGGAGGTCAAGGCATCGAGAAGTGGGGTGTATGGGGGTGGCGGAGCTCTCATCTCTGACGTTGCTGGGGGGCACCGGGATGGTCGTGAAGGGGAAGGGGTCACGCGTGGAGGGTTGAAGGTCTCTTGCGGGGGTGGCGGGAGCCCGCAGTTTGTGGTGGCTGGTGCGGTTGGTCGTGGAGAAGCGGGGGAGATTGGAGAGGGTCTTGGTGGTGGCTGGGTGCATGTCACCCACAGGAAGCCGGAGAGGAGGTGCTTTCGTTGTGGGCTGCGGGGGCATTTGGCGTCGGTTTTCGTTGCTCGTCCGAGATGCTTTGCATGCGGCGACCTGGGGTATAGAATGGCCTCCTGTGGTTTGCGGTTTCGAAATGGCAACGCTCCTGCACCGACTGTTGGGAATGCTTTTAAGCTGGGTGGTGCTGCTTTGCAGGAGACTTCCTTGGTCAGGGTAGGGCGATCGTTCGCGCAGGTGGTAGCACGCGACTCGAGGGCTCTTCCGGTTTCCACCTCTCACGATGCTGCTCGTGGGATGCTCGCCTCGACTTCGCCGGTGTCGCAGGTTAAGTTTCCGGAGCCGCAATCAAGGTCTACAAGAGAAGAGGAGTTCAAGTGTGCGGTGATTGGGTTGTCGTCGCCATCGATACCAACCGATGTTGTGCTCGGGGCCTGTCTGCTTCTCAGAGAGGCTGGCTGCTTAGAAATGACTTGGCTGCTGATTTTGTTTGGAGGGACTTGCGATTTGCGGACGGGGCGTGCCCGAGCGTTGAGGTTTGTGTGGCAGAGGTCCGGGGGGTCCCGTTTCTCTCCAGGACGGTGCATTGTCTCAGGCGGGCTCTACGACGGTGTGGTGAGGTCCTCACGGTCACCGACAATAGTTTGGCGCCGGGCTCCGAACTTGGTAATACTAGGGTTCTCATGGAGTGCAACAAGGTGTTTCTTGATGGTGCGTCAGGTCAAGTTTTCTTCGAGTGCTTGAGGATCGGACGCTTCACGTGCCGGGTTGAGCTGTCGGTTGTTGACCCGCCACCGCCGCCGGTGGCCGGACCGGGGGCGGTGCAGGTTTCTCCGGTGGGTGGAAGGGGGAAGGGCGTCGCCTCGACTTTCGTGGAGCGGTTGGCTGTGCATGGTAACGCTTCGTGGGACACGTCCCGCGATGATGATTTCGTACGTCCCTTCGGTTTCCCGCACTGGTCTTTGTGCCGGGAGTCTTCTGTTGACGGTTTGGCTGATGACGTGGCGGGGAGATCGCCAGGAGTCAATGGGCCCTTTTGCTTTTAGACTCGAGCGCCAAGATCCGCTAATCGATGCCTTCGATCGGATCCTTTGGCGGATCACCCGATTGTTGGACCCTCTTTTTGCCTTGCTCTCGGATCCTTTATGGGCGGGCGCCTCGGTTAGCATCCTCCTATCTCCTTCTCGTCTTCGGTGCTTATCTCTACTCCGGTGATCGGTTTGGCTCCTCCGGCGGGTGGCGGGGAGGGGCCTTCAGTGGTTCATGTTGATTTTCCTGCTCCGGAGGTCGAGGGGGGGTGGGGTCCTCGATGGCCCGACGACGAACGCGTTTATGGGATCATCTTCGGTGGCGATGGTTTGTGATTCCCCGCCTCAGACCTCGGTGGTGCTGTCTGAGATTGTTGACGATGCTTTGCTTGAGGGAGTTCCTGAATGAAGAGTTACTAAGAGGTATAGGAGGAGGAACAGGGTGCGGCCTTTGCCCCTAGTGTTGCAGGGTTGCTCGACTCTGAAGGATGTGGTTGCGGAGGCGGCTGGCGTCGTCTGAACGGGGGGGGGGGGGGGCATTCTCACGGTTCCTCATGAAGGTGCTGACTTGGAATACCCGTGGTTTGGGGGAAGCGGCAAAAAGGAGAACTTTGGGTTCGAGGTTCTCGGAGTGGGGGGTGTGACGTTGTCATGTTGCAGGAGACTAAATTGCAGGCTTTGAATGCCGGTATTTGGAGGGCGTTTCGGACGGGGGGCTTGGACGAGGTCCGGGCGTTGGACGTGGTGGGCTCGGCGGGCGACCTGCTCATCGCTTGGAGGTCTGTTTCGCTATCGCTCGTGTCGGTTTTCAATGGAAGGCATTCTATTTCGGTTCTCTTAGATCGGATGGATTCTTCTTCGCCGATCGCTTTTACTTGTGCTTAGGGGCTGTACTGCTATATTAAGAGGAAGGAGCTTTGGGAGGATTTGCGGGAGGCTGCTCGCCGGTTTGGGGGGTGCCCTGGCTGGTTGGGGGTGATTTTAACGTCACCCTCCGTTCGTCGGACAGGCCCCGTTCTCGCGGCGGTTTGGACCATGGCTCGTTGGATTTGCGAAACTCATCGACTCTTTGGCTCTCGAGGACTTGGGGGCAGGTGATATCCCTTATACGTTGAGAAATTCTAATTCCCGGTCCTGTATTGACAGATTCTTGGCGTCCGAGGAGCTTTGGAATCCTTTCCACTTTCGTGGGTGAGCTCCAGGCCTCGGTGCTTGTCTGACCACAATCCTATCCTTTGGGATTCCGGTGGTGCGCCTGTCTCGCGGGGCTTCTTCCGGTACGAGAGGTGCTGGATGCTGGAGGACAATTTCAGATCTATTGTTGCGGAGCGATGGGCCGAGGTGCAGCCGGGGGCCTCCGCGATAACGAGGTTTGCTCGCAAGCTCGAGTCGCTGCGCAGACGGTTGGCTATCTCTAAGAAGGAGTCGAGGGCGGCAAGGGTCGCGGCTAGAAGGGAGGCGGAGGGGGTGGTCAGCGCTTTGGATGCTTTGGAGGGGGTGAGGGAACTTCGGCAGGAGGAACTGGTCGCGCGGTCGACCGCTCAGAAGAAGATGGCGGAGGAGGATTTGACGCGTGTTACTGAATGGCGCCAAAGGTCGAGGGTGTCTTGGTTGAAGGAGGGGGATGCCAACACGACGTATTTTCATTGGGTGGCCAGTGGAAGGCGACGTTCGAACACCCTTCGGTCGATCGAGATTGGCGGTAGACGTGTGATCAGTGATGAGGCTATGGGGCGGGCGATCGTGGAGTATTTCGGGGATTTCTCTGGGAGACGTACCCAGAAGCTTTGGAGATGGTTGGGCGCGGGGGCTGCTCCACTCTCGCCCTCTCTGTGCGAGGATCTGACGAGGACGGTTTCTTTGGAGGAGGTGAAAGCGACTGTTTGGGATCTTAATGCTGATGCTTGTCCGGGGCCTGACGGTTTCTTGGTGGCCTTTTACAAGGACTTCTGGGGCTTGGTGGGCATGGAGGTGCTGGAAGTGGTCTCCGAATTCTGTACAGGTAATGCGGGGTTTGACAAAGTCAATAGAGCACTCATTGTTTTACTACCTAAGTCTTCATCGGCGGAGCGGATCGAGGATTTCCGCCCGATAGCTATATCGAATGCTCTATACTTAATTGTGGCGAAGGTGTTCACTTTGAGGTTGGCGCGGGTGCTGGACTTTATCATCTATCCTATACAGGCTGCTTTTGTTCGGGGAAGGCAAATTGCGGATTGTATCACTTTGGCTTCGGAGATGGTTGCGAAGTGGACGAGGGAAGGTTGTCGTGGGGTGTTGTGGAAGGTCGACTTCGCCAAAGCATATGATTGTCTCGATTGGAGTTTCCTTTGGTCGGTGATGAGGAGGGGTTTCCCCGAGATTTGGATTGCTTGGATGCGCCGTTGCATCACTACGGCCTCTTTTTCGGTCATGGTTAATGGGCACCTGGAGGGGGGATCTTTCCAGCCGAGGAGGGGGATCCGGCAGGGATGCCCCCTTGCGCTTCTGCTTTTTGTTGTGGCCGTAGATGTCCTCGCCCGGATGGCCTGCCGGATCATTGATGTTGGACTCTCTCGGGGGTTTTCTTGTGATGGGTTGGTGGATCCTTTGCTCCAATATCTCGATGACACCGTCTTTTTCATTGAAGGGGGTTCTGACGAGGTAGCGGCTATAGCGGCTATGCTTGAAGTGTTCAGTGAGATGTCGGGTCTTTTCAAAAATGCCACTAAGTCGAAGGTGATTCCCTTTGGTCTCATCGTGGAAGAGGGAGCGGAGTGCGGTTCCATTTTGGGCTCGCAACCGTCTAACCTTCCTATGGAGTACTTGGGGATGCCGCTGGTCTCAGGTAGGGCTCGGTTGAGGGATTGGTCCAAGGTGGTGGAGAAGATGGAGTTGAGGCTGGTCGGTTGGAGATCTGCTTTGCTCTCGAAGGGGGGACGCCTTGTTCTTCTCAAGGCGGTGCTTTCGTCTATCCCCGTATATTTCTTATCTAACAGTCGCTTGCCGGTGGGGATTCGCTGTCGTCTCGAAAAGCTCATGCGAAGGTTTTTGTGGGGCAAAAATGGGGAGTCGGCGGGTGGAATGCATTTGGTTGGGTGGGATGACGTTACCAGGCGCAAGAGCGATGGGGGGCTGGGCATCCGGAGATTGGACCATGTTAATGAGGCCCTTCTTCTTAAATGGGTCAGCAGGTTATGGGGCCCTGGTGAAGATTTTTGCTCTCAGGTTCTGCGGAAGATTCATCTTATTGGCGGGGCGCTTCCGATGACGGTTGCTAGGTTGGGTCGGATACGCCTTTTTAGAGGGAGGTGTTGGAGACCTGCGCTAAATTCTCCTATTTATTTTCTCCGATGCTTGGGGATGGTCGAACTTTAGCTTCTGGAATGATGTTTGGGTGGGAGAGGAGCCCCTTTCTTCGCGGTTCCCTCGATTGTTCGCTTTGGCGGTGGATGGGAGTGCTAGCGTGGCGTCTTGCTGGTTTGAGGCGGGTTGGTTCCCGCTCTTCCGTGATGGCCTCTCGGAGCAGAGGTTTACCGACTATCTTCTTCTTATGCAGACCATCGGGGGGGGGGTGTTCAGCCCTCGGCCGGGAGGGATCACTAGGTCTGGAAGGGGGGTCCTTTCTCGACCAGGAAGGCATTTGTGGCAGTCTCTTCCTCCCCTCATCCCGACCCGGTGGAGGTGGTGCGTGATTGCCGTTTCCTTTGGACTATGCGGCTCCCGAAGCGGGTGGGGTTCTTCCTCTGGTTGGTTCGGAGACAGAGATTGATGACAAGGGATCGCTGCGCGAGGTTGACTGGGAATATTCCTGATACTTGTACTCTTTGCAACGATGCTGTGGAAACTTTAGAGCACCTGTTCTTCGCGTGCCCGGCGGTGCGGGGCGTTTGGGAGAACGCGACTGATGACTGGGTGTGCTCCTCGGATTTTGCCTCTTTCTGGGACTCGTTGGTGGCAAACAAGGACAGGGATCGTAGGGAATTGTTCCGGCCCTTGGCGAAGGCTTGGGCGATTTGGCTGGGTCGGAATGATGCTATCTTCTCTGGACAACGTTTTTACAAGGAGAATGTGCTGATTCATTGTACCCGTTTAGTTAAGGATTGGTCGGTGATGTAGGGTCCTTTTTGGTACCACGGTTGGTACCTTGTAAAGTTTTTTCTTTTTCTTTTCGTTTCTATTAATATATGCATGGGGCGGACGCCGTTGAGTGTTCCTCCCTTTTTACGACTTCAAAAAAAGCCCTTCCATGCTCGAGAACATTATCACAACAAAAAAACTTGCCGCTAAAAATGAGATCACTCGACATGCCAGACCACTCATAAGAATGGGAATGGCTTCTTACAATCATCCCACCAACTTCCCACCTCTTGAGAGAGCTGATGTTTTCCATCCATCAAGCTGCCTCTCCATGTTGTCTAATACAGACCTCCAATTCAAGGATCGAAGTTGATCACTGACTAGCAAGAGAACCAAATAACTCATTGAGAGGTGAGAGGTCCTACACTGAAGAGCATATGCAATGCTCTAAATTTCCAACTGAGGGATTCCAAAAGGTACAAAAGTAGACTTGTTTCTATTCATCTGAAGTATGGAAATACATGCAAAACTCTCCATTTTTTGGCTGCTCCTTTCGCCTGCTCTTCCCCCCTCCACAACAACAACAACAACAAAGCCTTTTCCCACAATTAAGTAGGGTCGGCTACATGGATTCTTCGCCTCCATTCAGATCTATCTTGGGCCAATCCCGGGCTTATATCCACAAAACTAAGATCCTTTCGTATGGTCTCTTTCCAACACTTCTTGGGCCGTCCTCGCCCTCTCTTAGCCGGCTCAACATCCCAACACTCGCATCTCCTAACCGGTGCATCAGTTGATCTTCTTTGCAAATGTCCAAACCATCTTAAGCGGTTTTCTCGCATCTTATCCTCGATCGAAGCTACGCCAACCTTCTTTCTGATTGCATCATTTCGAATCCGATCCTTACGTGTGTGTCCAGGCATCCACCTTAGCATTTTCATTTCTGCTACATTCATTCTCTGCACATGTCTATGGTTCACAGGCCAACATTCAGATCCATAAAGCATAGCAGGTCTCACGGCTGCTTTGTAAAACTTTCCTTTAATCTTTAAAGGAATTTTCTTATCACAGAGAACAACAGAGGCTCCTCTCCACTTTAGCCAGCCTGCATTTATTCTATTAGTAACATCTCCATCAATTTCCCCATCATGTTGCAGAATAGATCCCAGATATCTAAAGGAATCTCTCTTTTGAATGTTATCGTCACCAATCTTCACCTTGATTCCTTCACCATTGCTTCCATCAAAGGTGCACTCCATATATTCCGTCTTAACCCTACTTATACGAAATCCTTTAGTCTCCAACTCATGTCTCCAGACCTCAAGCTTCTCATTTACTCCATCTCTAGTCTCGTCAATTAACACAATATCATCAGCGAATAACATACACCAAGGTAACTCATCCTGAATGTGACTGGTCAACTCGTCCATAATCAAAGTAAAAAGAAATGGACTCAAAGCAGAACCTTGATGTAAACCAATGTTGATGTCAAAATATCCAGTCTTCCCAGACGGGGTCCTTACATAAGATAAAGCCCTATCATACATGTCCTTTATGAGGTTAATGTATAGGACGGATATTTGTCTCTTCTCCAACACTCTCCACAATATCTCTCGGGGGACAGAATCATAAGCCTTCTCCAAATCAATAAAGATCATGTGGAGGTTCTTCCTTTTAGCTCTATAAATCTCCATTGTTCTCCTCAGCAAATGGATGGCTTCAGTCGTTGAACGACCTGTCATGAATCCGAATTGGTTTTCTTTTACATTGGAAATTTGCCTCAACCTTCTTTCGATCACACGTTCCCAAATTTTCATAGTGTGACACATCAGCTTGATACCTCTATAATTTGAACAATTTTGAATGTCTCCTTTATTCTTATAAAGAGGCACCACGATACTCCTCCTCCAATCTTCAGGCATTTTCTTGCTTCGCCAAATAACATTGAATAGATTCGTAAGCCAAGTCAAACCACGCTCACCTAAAACTCTCCATACTTCTACAGGGATGTCATCCGATCCTACACCTTTTCCAGGTCTCATAACCTTCAAAGCCTCCTCTACTTCCTTTCTTTATATCCATCTATAGCATGCACGATTCAAGTAACTTTCACTACAAGCTAGATCACCCAAAGTGATATCTCTATTTCCTTCCCCAATGAAAAGTTTATGGAAGTACTGCTCCCATCTAGTCTTTATATCCTTCTGAGTAACAAGCACATGACCTTCCTCGTCCTTAATGCATCTCACTTGAGAAAGGTCTTTGGTTTTTCTTTCTCTTGCTTTAGCCAACCTGAACATATCCTTTTGTCCCTCCTTATAGTCGAGATTTTTATAGAAAACTTCATAAGCTTGTGACTTAGCTTCGCTTACGGCCTTCTTCGCTTCCTTCTTCGCTATTTTGTAGTTTGTGACAGTTTCCTCTGTTCTATCCTTAGACATAGCTTTAAAGCAAGCTCTTTTTATTTTTAGCTTCTCTTGCACACCTTGACTCCACCACCAAGCCTCCTTTTGACATGGAGCTCCTCCCTTTGACTCGCTTAGCATCTCTTTGGCGACCTTTCGGATACAAGATGCCACAGCCTCCCATATCTCGTTTGCACTACCGCTACAATCCCAACATAAGTCTTCCCCCCCTCCCTCGAGGAAAATAAGCGTGTCGTCCCCATACTGAAGGATGGGGATCGATATATCTCTCCTTCTGTATCCCTAGTAAAAGCCTCCATCCGTAGCTTGCTTCATTATTATATTTAACGCATTGACCACGCTTCCAAAAAGCAACGGGGCAAGAGGGCATCCTTGACGGATCACCCTCCATGATTGTGAAAATCCTCCCTTCGGTCTACCATTGATCAATATCAATGATGAGGAAGTCGTGATGCATCTCTTCATTCATGCCACCCAAGTATCCATTCCCCTGTAATGCAGTGACGACTAAAAGAAACTCCAGTCTACTGTGACATAAGCCTTAGAGAAATCAATCTTCCAAGCAACAATCCCCTCTTCTTATTTCGCTTGCAGTCTAGCACCATTTCCGATGCGATCACCAGGTCATCCGCTATTAGCCTATCTGTAACAAAAGTCCTATACTCTTGGGAGATGATGGAATCCAACACCTCGCACAATCTATTAGCCAGAACCTTCACAATAATAAGATAAGCCGCACTGGAGATCGCTATAGGCACGAAGCTCTCCACCCTTGTAGGTACATCCTTCTTTAGTATCAAGAAGATAAGTGCCTTGTTGAGCCTCTCGAAATCAAGGTTACTCGAGCCAAAATCAGAACCACTTCTATGAGATATTCCTTAATAGTCTCCTAAACTCTCTGTAGAACTACACTGGAAAGCCATCGGGCCCAGGTGCCCCGCCCACATTCAGCTGGAACGTACCAACTCTAACCTCCTATAGCTCAAACACTACTGGAAAGTCTCTCAGCCTAGATCTGCATCACCCTCTTGATACCCCTACCCTACCATCACCATCCCGGTTGTCTTCCTACCCAGGGCTTGAAAATAATCAACCAAAGCCCTTCCAATCTCCTGCTCCCCTGACCTAGCTCCCGTTGACCTCTAAAGCCGCTATAGAATTCCGTCTACGCCTTCACTGGCCATCAAATGGAAAAACATGTATTGGCATCTCCTTTCTTGAGCTAATGCTTCCGCGATCTTTTTCTCTAGTAAATCTCCCATTTCCTATCCCCGCTAAGAATAACGTGGAGCTAGGATGCCCTTTCCTCTTGCTCTTCAACAGATAGGTTCCTTTCATCCTTTGCCTTGTCTAGCCTAGTTACCACTTCTTAAGTGACTACTTTTTTGACCCGTTGGCTCATTCTGATTTTCTTGCTAAACACAATTAGAATACGACAAAGTTCCTTCTGCTTTATAGCAAACTAAGCGATGACCAAACCACTGGGATGACAGTTCCTCCAGAAAGTCTTTACTTTCTCCTGGAGTCCCTCCTCCAAAAACCATGAACGATCATACCTGAAAAAATATCATGGTTTGGCCCCTTCTTCGGACCCCAATAATAGTGGTGTATAATCTGAGTGAGAACGTAACAATGCCTTAGTGCAAGCAAGAGGGAATATACAAGTAGCCTCTGTCGACATAAGAAAGCGGTCAATGCACGATCTAGATCTGGAGTTCCTTCAGGTCAATCATCCGCTACTTCCAACTAAAGATCAGAGATAAGGTCTGATAGACCTAGTGACCCCACATCCCTACCACTCGTACCTCCTAGCCTGTCAATAGGACGAAGGTTGGCATTGAAATCTCTCCTATGACCCAAGCCTCTGATCTGAAATGCTCTCTAGCACGACAGAGGTCTCCCCACAACTCATAAAGCGATGGCAAATCCAACGGCCCATACACATTCGTTTTTAGAACCTGCATATCATATGTTTCTCTATGCTAGAGGATCGTTATTGAATGTCTTCCCAATAGCTCCACATCCAATAACTCGAACTTGGTGCCACACCACCCCAATGTGAGGCCACCAAAGCCCCGATTGATGCAATCACCCTGAATTCAACCATTTGAGACCCTCCAACCTCCATCCACATACTTTCTAGATTTTGAGAAAATTTTGATTATTGGAATATAACTATATCTACTTTGTATTCCCCTGTAAATTCCCTGACCGCCGCTCTTTATTTCTATGGCCTTTCTAGGCTCCTGACATTCCAAGGGAGAAAGTTCATTTGGGCACCAAAACAACCCCAAATGGAGCGACCACACCCACACATTTTGCCTGATCCTTGTCCACATGCATACAGCTTGAGGCTATCTGTTGATCATCAACTTCCCCCCGAACTATCTTCGACCGCCCTAAATCGAAAACATCTTGGTCTCTAAGCTCCCCTTCGAGTAGACAACCCCTCACAGTTAAATCGTACAGAGAAGTGCACCTCCTCATACGTTTTGAAGTAGAGAGAAATTTCTCCCCCAAAGCATTAGATTTCATCTCCCGACTGATGGGAGATCCTAAAACTCTTGTGTCAATCATTTCATCTCAATATGCATCCTCTAAGAATCAATCCAACATGAAATGCTTGATAAAAGGTACCTTGCGATGCACATGAAACCCCCACACTCTTCTCATATTGTAGTATCTCCCCACCTCTGTGAAGTAGAAGTTGCATTTCAAGGATGGATTGGTAGCCACAATGATTGGAGGCTTGACGCCTTGGTGCATAATTAGAATCCGCATGCGAAGGGGGAACAATTCCTCCAATGTGTTCCAAGAGAGAAATCAAGCCTCATTATTTCTTGACCTAAACAGGGGGGTGGGGAGGGGGGTGTAGAGTGCGTTTAAGGGCTTCGGGCATGAGGCGATCTGGAAAATCGAGAAAGGACTCGCTTGCATCTGCTCCCCTTAAGTTAGAGATCAGAGCATTGCAATATGGCCTACCTGAATTAGTTGCCAAAGAGTTAAATCAACCTGCAGATCCGTAGCAAACATAAAACAGATCTTGTCTGAATAAGCTTCCGCGGGTGTCCGAGAAGGTTTTCTCCATGGCTAGAGGATCCGATCAGCCCGCAACCAATGCCTGTGGATTTGATAACTTCTTCTCCTGCAGGTCCCCTTCCACAAGCAAGACCTCTTTGAAGGTACGATGCGAAGACCCATGCATTTGCAGAGAGGCACCGTTAGGCTCAAATGATGGGACATAGCTCGAGTTTTTTGTCGAGTCCTAAGAATTTTAAAAAGTTTGATCGATCTGCACGTCTTGCCAAGCCCGGTCGTCGGAGCCATCAGACTCCTTAATAGTAACCTTGAAAGCGGATGACCCTACTTTTTTTTGATGGTAACACAGGTGAACCCCCAGGTCCCACTAAGGGGGTCACCACCAAAGTATTTCATTAAACAATGTCTAAGGGGGTCACCACTAAGGGGGTCACCTTGAAAGCAGCTGACCCTACTTGCATCGATAAAGTCTAAGGTAGCAAGATGCCTCTGAGCATCACCTCTATCGCTACGTATGATCTCTCTCCCTTCTTGAGTCCATCAGATACCAATGAAATGATTCGGTCATAACCGACAAGTAGCTTCATCACTGACGCTGAATCCCTTGCCCCTAGAAGTAAACCTTTCTGTGTTAGGATCTTATAAGACATAAGATGGGATGACCTATCATGCATGATTGGTTTTCGCCAAATGACCGCCCCTGCCTCTCGAGCCTTAGGGGCATTAAGTAGGGCGTGCGCTTGTGCCAATATGAGACCACGAGCCATAACCCATGGACGCTCAAGGTGCATAATGTCGTTGCCGAAGGTAGGACTGATCACCTCTCAGATGCTAGTCATAGCTTGATGGACAGAAGCAACATCCGATTTGCAAACTCCAACCAACACCGATTCTATATGATTCTTTACTAGCTGACACACTTTCTGCTGATGGCCAAAACCTCCGCAACCACAACACTTGACCGCATATCAGCATGAAGCAGAATGGTGCCCTCAATTACCACATCTGAAGCATGTCAAACCTTATGACCTCTTACTGCAACCTTGATAAAATCAGCTTTACTCCTCAAGCCCTCTGAAGGGGCTGATCGCCTCCCGTCCCGTGTCGCCTCTGAAAGGGATGATCACTTCCCGTCGCTACTACTTGTTGCCCTCAACGACACTAATGAAATGTTGATGGCTTAGTTGTTGCAGTGTATGTGTTGGGTGACAAGGTGCATTTTCAGAGGTGGTAAGGTTATGATTTCAAGAGGGTATGCACAAGTTAAGGTCAGTGAATTAGTATCATGTAGAAATAGGGTTTTCAATATTATATATTGAAAACGGTACTCCGAGGTCTCTTAATACAGTTGAGACCATTGGATGATTACAGATGGAACACAAAACTACAATAAAATAAGAAAAGCCTTTAGGTTGCAATATAATTATGAACCATTACAATTAAGGTGGCAATGTGTTCTCACTTGGCTTAGCAGATGAGGACTTTTTGGTTTTGGGTATGATTAACTAGGATCTAAGAGCTTAGAGTTGTCTTTTCCAAAATTTTCTACCCAAGTTGATGGTTTTTCAACAACTTCTTATAATCTTCAAAGGCCATAATTCATTTAAAAACAACATTTTATTAAGAAAGTTAACTGGTAGGGAAGTAAATGTTGAACATGTTGAGCGTCTTGTAGCATGCATGACTTTTTTGTTGTTGCAATTTTCTTATTTTATCTATTTATTTATGAATTTAATCCCCCTTAGTCTCCACTATTAAGAGCTTATAGTTCCCTCCATGGATTGAGATATCGGGATATATCTACGATATATCGATATCGGATGGAGATCTACCGCCGGATGGAGGGGCACGCGGCCAAAAGGTTGTCGGATGGCAAGAGGGTAGGTGGCGGTGGAAGGGAGGGCATCGTGCATGCCTCTCTTGGGTGGCCGGTAGAGGAGGTCTCGATGGTGCAACATGAGGGGGAGAGGGCTGTGCTGGTAGGGGAGGAGGTGGTGGGGGTGCCAGAGGGGGCGAAGGTAAGTGGTCTGGGGTCAGGGGAGGGGCTGGAGTTGGCAGTGGTGTCTTACCTTGGTATGGTAGGGCTTGGGTAGTTTCGTGGTTGTTTTAATGAAGGTGGTCACATAGAACATCAAGGGTTTGGGCCAGGCCAACAAGCGGATGATGGTTCGTAACTTGCTTTTTGATTAGAAGATGGATGTTGCATTATTGTAGGAAAAAAACTGGCGGGTGGATTGGATGGGTTATGGAGGGAAATTTGGGGTAATAAGTTGGGGGGAATACATGACTATTGAAGCTGTTGGAGCGACGGGGCTTAGTGACCGGATGGGATGGGACCATGTTGGAATTGGTTGAGGAGGAGATGCGAAGGGTTTTTTCGTTGTCGATTCTGCTAAACTGCAAGGTCGACGGTGGGCGCTTGCTGGTGACAAACATTTATGACCCTTGCAATTGCATGGGCATCGATAGCCTTGTGGATGAGTTATGAATGACTAGGGCGAGGTTCCAGGATGCGATTTGGCTTATTGCGGGTGATTTTAATGTGACGTTGCGATCGGAGGACCGTCCTTGGGGCTGTGGTGGGAGAGACAGAGGTTCTCGGAGGCGGCTGGCATGATTCATGCTTTGGGGCTTTAGATTCTTGATGCAACGGGGTGTTTGTACACTTGGCATAGTTTACGGTCCAAATCTCGAGTCGACAGATTCTTGCAGTCCATTGAAGTTTTGGAGGCTTTCCTGTTGCCTTGGGCATGCGCCCTGATGCAGATCGGTTTTCGGCGTTGACGATAAATTTTGAAATATTTGAACGGTGGAAAATTGGTGGAGAAAGAGAGGGGTTGAGAAGAGAAGACACGCCGGATGCGCGGGGTTAGAGAAGAAGAACGCGTAGACCGCGAGGGGAAGAGAGAAGAGACTCATCGGGAATACGAGGGGTTGAGGGAGAAGAAGCGCGAAGATCGATGCAGTTCGGTTTTCGACGTTGACGATAAATTTTGAAATATTTGAACGGTGGAAAATTGGTGGAGAAAGAGAGGGGTTGAGAAGAGAAGACATGCCGGATGCACGTGGTTAGAGAAGAAGAACGCGTAGACCGCGAGGGGAAGAGAGAAGAGACTCGTCGGGAATACGAGGGGTTGAGGGAGAAGAAGCGCGGAGACCGCGTAGGGGAGAAGAGAAAGAGGAGAGGGGTAGAGAATAATTCTCAACTTTTCATAAATCTGAACTGCCTCAAAACAATGGACCACCATCCCTTTATATAGGAGGGATGGAATTACAAAAATAGAAATCAAATTTAAAATTGACAACTAATTATCCTAATTAGACTATAACTAATTAACTGACAAATTTGAAATTCAAACTGGCCACTAATTGAGATCAGAGGTGATCCCATTTATTTAATCAAAAATTCGTCGACGTAAATAAACGTAAATAAAATTGACCACTAAATTTAGATAAATAATTGGCCCTATTTTTCGGGTCCGCGCTGCATCACGCCCTTCCTAGATTGCAGTCTAATCACACACCGCTTCTGTGGTTCTCCGGGGAGGAGGATCACCCGCGCTCCTTCTTCAGATTTGAGAAGTCTTGGTTGCTGGAGGACGGGTTCTGGGAGGTGGTGGTGGAGTTTTGGGCTGGGTGCCAGCCGAGTGGGACGACGAGGGTAGGCTTGCGAGCAAGTTATTGCTGAGTTGGACGTGGATTCCTTGGCGAGAGATTTCACGGAGGAGGAGGCTAGGCAGGCATGTTTTCAGCTGAATGCGGATGGGGCTCCCGACCCGGATGGTTTCTCGGTGGCCTTCTACCAGGAGCTCTAGGAGATGATCAAACACGATGTTTTAGAGGTCCTCGCGGACTTTCGGGATGGCAACCTCGACTTCGAGAGATTGAACGCGACCCTTATCTTCCTTCTCCCTAAGAGGGGCACGCTGTCAAGAGTTGAGGATTACAGATCCATTACGTTGTCTAATACTGCATATCTGATTGTTTCAAAGATCCTTGTCAATTGCTTGAGGAATGTGCTGCATCGGATCATCTCTCTCGTCCGAGCAGATGGCCTTTGTGCCAGGGAGGAATATGGCTGACGACTTGGTGTTGGCTTCAGAGATGGTGACAGATTGGAAGTGGAACAAGGTGAAAGGGGTTTTATGGAAGGTGGACTTCTCCATTGATTGGAGATTCTTATGGGCTTCTTTGGAGAAGAGGAACTTCCCTGAATAGTGGATTGCTTGGATCAAGCAATGTGTGACGATAGCTTCGCACACGGTGTTGGTGAATGGTAGGCCGGAAGGGTTTTTTTTCACAGTCGCAGAGGAGCATTAGACATGGTTGCCCTCTGACACTGCTTTTATTCATCATTATGGCAGATGCTTTGGCGGTACTGATAAGATTGGCGACGAGCGCGAGATGGTGCGGTGGTTATGAGAGGGAGGCGATATCCTTCTCGCTCCTGCAGTACACGGGTGACACTCTCATGTTCATGGGGGTCGAGGAGGAGAAGATGCAGCGGGCGTCACTCATTATGGACATTTTTGGGGATTTATTAGGCCTTCAGATCAATAGAGATAAATTGGTGGTGGTCCCTTTTGGCTTATCTAAGCTTGAGGTGCAGGCGATAACGGTGACTTTAGGCTTCCCAACAATCAGACTGCAGATTACATACTTGGGGCTCCCGCCGATGGTGGGGAAGCCAAAGAATGGTGATTGAAGGATCTTTTTGGATAGGTTGGAGGGAAGGATGGCGGGGTGGAAGGCGACGATCTTGTCGAGAAGCTGGAAGATGGTTTTTCTGAAGCACGTTCTTTTGGCCGTGCCGATCTTTTTTTGCTCCATGAGGTAGCTTCCTGTGGGGGTTCACACGAGGATTGAGAGTCTTATGAGGAGGTTTTTTTGGTCGGATGGGAGGCAGACTAGGCGGGGAATCCATTTTATGGGATGGGGAAAGATGACGACATTGAAGAAGAAGGGTGGGCTGGGAATTTTGCGGGTGGATGAGATGAACACTGCTTTCATAGCAAAGTGGGTGGTGCATATATGTGGGAAATATGAGGATTTGGTATGCAGGCTAATGAGGAAGATCTATGGGGCATTCATGTCTATGACGGTTGTTCTGACTCGCCTGCCTTCGTCGTTGTGGAAGGGGATCACCGAGGTATTACCATATTTGGCAGTGAAGTTGCAACCGGTTCTGGGGGATGGGGCCATGTTTCATTTCTGACTTGATGATTGGACGAGTAAGGGGATTTTGGGTGAGAAGTACCCACGGTTATGCTGACTGGTGAGCAATCGGTGGGCAGTAGTATAACAGGTTTGGGAGCACGATTCTTGGGCCCATGTCTTCTCCTTCATCTTGTCAGATCAGAGGGTTGATGAATACGTGCATCTCCAGGCTCATTTGGCACATTTAGAGGGTCCAACAAATGGCAGGGATCACTTCATTTTGGGAGATGGGAGATTCTCAGTGAAAAGGACATCGTTTTCTGGTGGAGGATAGGGAGGAGGTGGAGGAAGAGATGGCAGTTTATACTAGGATGATATGGAGGAGCAGGATGCCTAATCAAATAAAGTTTTTTTATAGCTTCTACGACAAGATAGGATTCTTATGTTGGTTCGTCGAGGGCTGCTGTTGGGAATGGAGGTTAGTGTATGTGCCATATGTGGTGCGGTGGCTGAGGATGCAGATTAACTTTTCTTTTCTTAGCCGTCATCTGCTCAGGTGTGGGATGTGGCTATGATGCAGATTAACTTTTCTTTTCTTAGCCGTCATCTGCTCAGGTGTGGGATGTGGCTAGCATCTCGTGGTTTGGGGGTCAGGATTGTGTTGGATTTTGGAGGAGCTTTAGAGTTCTTTGCGACTATGGACACGAGGACAATGCACGTCCCTTTGCGTTTTAGTGGGCGATTTGGTGTGCAAGGAATAGTGTCCTTTTGGGGGCCAGTCGTGTTATACGGAAAATGTAATAAAACATAGCAAAGTACTGTGTGCAACTTGGAGGATGTAATTCGTTGTAATTTTTATAGTTATATTGATTAATATACTTGGTGGGTCCCAAGTTCTGGGACGCCACCCTTTTTCCTTCAAAAAATATCGATATTGGAGATTGGTTGATGTCGGTACTACTATGTATGTTGTTTTCTCGAATATCGGTCAATATTTCGTTAAATATCGCCAATATATTGGGATATCACTAAAACTTGAAGTTTTGCATGCAGTTTCTCGCCATATCTAGAGATATCACCGATATCGGTTTTCTATCTTGTTGATGCAGAAACGATTCGGCGCGTTGATGATAAATAAAATAATTTGGGCGGTGGAATTTCGGTGGAGAAAAGGAGGGGTTGAAAAGAAGAAAACTCGTCGGGAACGAGGGGTTGAAGAAGAAGAACCGTGAAGACCACGTTGAGAGAGGAGAGAAAATAGAGAGGGAGCTAAAATCTCAACTTTTCATTAATACTTGTCTGACTAAAACATTGGACCCTCATCCCTTTATATAGGAGGGATGAGATTACAAAAATAGTAAACTAATTTAAATTTAAATGGACAACTAATTATCCTAATTGGACTCTAACTAATTAACCGACCAAATTTAAAATCAAATCGATGACTAACGGTTAGAGATCACATGCGATCTCATTTATTTAATTAGAGATACGATAATTTAAATAAACGTAAATAAAATTGACCACTAAATTAACTAAAAGATTCGGCCCTATATTTGGGTCCGACGCTGCATCACTTGTCATATCGTGTTATTGTTACATGTAACTTCTTTGTTTTAGATAAGCTTTCTTAATGTGTTTTTTTATCAATTTAAATGCATTTAAAGCTAGAATTCTTAAGTATTTTGGATTTTCTTGCTTTGTTATTTGTTCATGAGTTTTTTCTAGTGTTAGGCTATCATTCCATGCATTTACCAAGTTCTCATAAAGATGATTTTTAGAGTTTTTGATGTATTTGTACATATATATATATATATTTTAGATTTTTGTTGATTTCTTTCAAACATAATAATATACCATCTTAAATGTTCTATTTTCACTTGAACAAGCACCCAACCATAGCGATCATGTACATCATCATCACGTGGTTTCCAAGTTCTTTCATTATCTCATTGCATCACCGATGATACCATCTCCAACTCCAATATTGTTGTTGCTTATTTTTGCTCATAATGGATTGCAAGGCTCAATACCTCTATATTACATGAAAGATATATTGTGAGTACATAAAGTCGATGGGGTACGCGTGACAAGTGGAAGTTATATATGGATCCGCCACACAACTCTTGGTTTTGATCGTCTTTTGGTAAGATTTACTTCGTTATTAAAGTGCATATCTTCTTGTTTTTTAAACACGTGGTTATTTATTATTATTATTATTATAAAAGGCATGTTCTATATGTTGTAATTGGATAAATTTCGATATTTGCTTATTGATATCTCGCAACGGTCAACACTCTACTAGTGCACGATTATGTGATGTAATGTATATGCACGTGCACAATATACCTTTATTTTAGTTATAAGAGTGAATTGGATGTTACTTATTGTTTTTAGAACCAAGATGATCTTAATTCACGAGAAAAATATTTTTTGAGCCTTTCTCGAGATTTCCACCGATGTCATCGATATCTCCTTGTTGGAGTGTTTAGTCCCACATCCACCAGTGTTGGGACTTAGAAGGTCTGTGAAGGCTATAAGAATCCCCAGACCTCCTGTATCAGATGAGAAAAGCGAAAGAACATATCAACCCTTTGAGGCGTTCTCCCGTGTTTTCATCCCGCTCCTTAGGGAGTAGGGTTCCACGTAAAAATCCCGGTATTCCATGATGTTTATTATTTATCTATGATATTATCTTCCACATTCGTAGTTTCTAACAATCCTCGATATATGCATTTTTAGACTTACCAGTACAATATGGATATCGACATTTAAAACGTCGGTGTCCTCTTATTTATGCAAGCAATCTAGTGTAATCAGTTGACAACCACAACAACGACAAATGTCACACCTAATAACCATACTAATGGCAACTGACGAACATCCGAAGGTCGCATTGTGCTACTTATCTTATCAATGTGAATGGCATCATTGTTACTTGCGATGGTTTATAGATTATCTTCGTGATCAATGCCTTCCTTGGGAAGCACTTTGGTATTAAGAACCTTGGTGATCTGTGCTATTTTTTGGGTATATATTTGACTTGTAATTGCTTATGCTTCGTTTTATGTCTTAATATGTTCCATATTTCCAATAGGAAATACTGGAGATGGGATCTCAATCGACCATTGTTTCCATCGATCCAAACTATCGACTTAATGGTGGTGAAACAAAGGATCTTGATGCTAGATACCAAAGAGGTGTTGTCGGGAAGCTACTCTATATATTCCTGTCACTCTGTGCTATTTTTTAGGTATATAGTTTACTTGTAATTGCTTATGCTTCATTTTATGTCTAAATATGTTCCATATTTCCAATAGGAAATACTGGTGATGGGATCTCAATCAACCATTGTTTCCATCTATCCAATTATCGACTTTATGGTGGTGAAACAAAGGATTTTGATGTTGGATAACAAAGAGGTGTTGCCGGGAAACTATTTTATATTATTGTCACTTGCACAGAGTCCTTACGATGTGCATAGTTTATCAGTTTATGGATACACCTGAAAAGTTGTATAGGGATACTATGATGATGATACGTAGATACCTAAATGTTGCATCAGAAAAGTGGCCTCTTTCCCGTAATAGAAGTCTCTTGGTATCATAGTGTGTAGTTGCAGATTATGCAGGCTGTCTTAAAGATAGGATGTCCAACCATTGGCTTTTATGTTTTTATTCGAGGGAACTGGGTTATTTAATAAAACAAAAGAAGGCAATTTGTAGCTTCCCAGAGGCTGCATCAGGAAAGTGACTTCTTTTCATCAGTGAAGCTCCCTTGACATCATAGTGTGTAGATGCAGATTATGCAAGCTGCATAATCTGTCTTAAGAATAAGATGTCCAACCATTGGCTTCTATATTTTTATTGGATGGAGTTTGGTTATTTGGCAAAGCAATAAGCAGACAGTTATAGCTAGATGCAGACTATAGGAATAGTATAGAGCTATAACTCATGCCACTCTGAGGAGATGCTGGTTATGTTAGTTCCAATTGACCTTCTTGTGGAGGTGCCTCTCCTACTACAACTGAGATGCTATAATTATGCAGTATCTTTAGCTAACACAACTGCTTTCCATGAGAGAACTGATCACGTAGAGGTTAATGGACACCGTATCTAGGATATGATATATAAGGGATGCCTCTCACCTTTCATCTGCAGAGCAATCTGCTGATATCTTCATCACTGTTACAACTTAAGGGGGAGCTTTCTCACCTTTCGTCTGCAGAGCAATCTGCTGATATCTTCGTCAATGTTTCAACTCGAGGGGGAGCTGAGAGTCTTGTAGTTTGAGAATCTTTTTTTGTAGTTTTCTCATTTGCTTTGGTTTCTTCCGAAATTATCCCTCTGTTCTTTACTATATAAGCAAATTCTAGTCTTGGAATGAACTATTCTGGTATTTTACTAATTGTTGTGTGGCTAGCCCGGAATGGTGTGGCTTTTAAGCATGAATGATTTTATACAGAGAATGTACTGGAACATGCGAAGGTTCTAGTTGAGTTTTGATCTTTGTAAATTATCTTTGTAATTATTTATTAACATAAGCATTGAGCGTGCACAACTCCGGTTGCATGCCCAATTTCCCTTAAAAAAATTCAGCGACTTCCTTATAGGAAAGTCAAGACTATCTACTTATTAATTCGAATCTCAACTTTCTATAATATGAATTTTGCATGTAGCCAACTTGCTAATAGATACCTTCTTTCTTCTAGTTTGGGATTTTGGTGAAGATTTTAGGTCGTTCATAATAAATAACAACTAGAGTGTCAAGAGGAGAGCGAGTTGTTGGTCTCCCGAATGGAGGGGATGATAAAACACTGATCAGAGTGACCATTTACCAGATTTCATTTTTTTTGGATCGTTTTCTTTTAATTAAGATTTTTCATGCTTTGATGGAACTAAAGAAGAGCAACAAAACGTTCCTTATGAAGTCAAAGCAAGTTATTCAATGTCAATCATAATTCTGCAGGTTTTATAATTTTGTACCATTCTGTTATCCTATTGAAACAGTTTTGTGCCCTACCCTTGCTAGAGGTAGCTTACTCTTCAATACATTGAGAAACTAAAATGAAAAGAGATGTACCAAAAGAGAAGAAGAAAACATAAGTATGGAGATCAATAACACGATAAGATGAAAACGTTATATACATAAACTGATGGTGGTGGTGGTTGGGGGGTGGGAACCACATTACTCTATAAATTTTGTTTCCATTTTCTACATAAGCTACTCGGTGTTTTGCTGAAATCTTTATAATGCTCTTGACCAAATTTCATATGGAGGAACTGATTCGATGCAAAGGGAACTGTACCTACAATTGTATCGAGCTTAAACCCTCTGCACATAACCAGATTTCAATTTGATTGCTACAAAATTGATTTTAAAGGATATTAGAAATTTGGGCTGGTCTTTTGTTCTTAATACCTGGAGACACCAATAGTACACATTGATTTTACTGCATTTTTTGGATCTTTGTCCTTGGAATCATTCTTATAAAAGTAGGTAACATAGACCAGATGCTTGCTTGGCTATTTTTTGTCATGTACTCCCTTTTAGTTAATCTTTCCGCTCTCCTTCAGTTATAGGTGGGAGGCCTCCTGGGTCCAATTAAACACACAAAGGCAATGCAGCAGAGGAGAGCCACGGCTTTTGGGCGTCCATCAGGAACTGATGGTTCTGATTTCTCCTATCGTATGGTTGTTGAATCACGTAAGTTTAAGAAATGAAGGTGTCTTTAAATTTTTCAAAGTGAAGTCCTGACTTTGCTTGCTTTAGGGTACACCAAAGTGGCGAAGGGAAAAGAACGTCTTAAAAGGTTGATAGGTGTTCAGGTATAGGATTATGTCCAATTCATATATTGCTCCCCTTATTTTTGATTATGGTGTGATTGTTCTTTACTAAGATTTTGGTTTGTCATTTCTAAACTGTTTTGTTGAGAATTATGCATCAAAGTAGATATCTGCTCAAAGGGATATTAAGGTAGTAGCTCTTGTAGTCAGCATGATTATGTGACAAGGCCTGATATTACATGACAATCCGAGGAAATTGCTTTGTTTTGTGCCACAAAATCTCTTATTCAAATGGTTCTTAACTGTCCCACCGTTTGAGTTAATCTTAATTTGTCTTCATTGAAAGGTCCAATACCACCCAAGGATTTAAGAAGACATATTTTAAGTGCCAAAGATTTTATTATTACTTAAACTCTTTTTCTAGAGCGTGAGAGACGATTGGGGGATTCCATTGCAGAGTATGTAGAGATATTTCTAGTATTTATGTACTTATGTGATTTACCTATAGGCTTCCTCTATATAAGAGAGCCTAGGGTTCCCTGGAATAAACAAGTCATCTCTTTCATTTCTTCCAACATGGTATCAGAGCCTCCACCCTAAACCCTGACCGCCCCTCTCCTCCTACCTACCGCCTATCCACCTCCCCGCCGCCTATCCTCCTCCCTGCCGCCCTCCTCATCCCCGCCACATCTCCACCCCACCGCCTCTCCTTCTCACCAAGGGCGCCGTGCGCGGCCCCTAAACGACCCCTTTTCCCCAACTCGGCACTGTGGGTATGAGTGCATAAGTCTACATATGCACTCATATCCCCACATGTTTATGTAGACGATTCTCCATTGGTCTACAAACCCTAGTTCTTCGTCTCCGCCAAGTATGTCAGAAAACAAGGTTGATATGCCCTCCATTGGCGCCTTCAAAGGCCCATCGCCAATAGTCAAGATGGATGGGACGAATTACGAGCTCTGGGCGATGCAGTTCATGAGACTTATGAAGTCCAACGGTAAGAAGCACATTCTTACCGAAGATTCTTCATGGGCGATGCAGTTCATGAGGCGTATATCGATATCGACATGGGACCGATATCGCAGATCTTGGCATACGAATCATCAACATGGGACCGCATCAACCTCCCATGGGCGATGCAGTTCATGAGGCGTATATCGATATCGACATGGGACTGATATTGAAATCGATATATCGATATATCTGATTTCAGGCATTATCTTCAGAAATATTCCTAGATATAGCGATATATCGACGATTTATCGGCGACATATCGTCAATATATCGATATCAACACGATATCGATATGTCCTTCCATGCCGAAGATGAGCCGACGGACAAGACGGGGATTTATGCCTCATGGGAGGTTGATGATTCGTATGCCAAGGTTTGGCTTTCTGGCACTCTGACAATACAGATTGCCAATGATGTCCTACATCAGCCCACGGCTGAGGCCATGTGGGATATTCTTGCTGCGACGTACTCACAGATAAGGAACGAGACCAAGATCCTCCAACTTCAGCATGATATATTTACGGTCAAGCAGAATGACCGACCGCTGCATTCGTTGTATACATCCCTATGGGGGATGTTTGAGAAGCTTTACAGTATCATTCCATTGACGACGACCCCTGAGCAACAGAAGACATTTCAGAATGCTACTATGGTGGGGGTCTTACTAGCAGCCCTAGACCCGGAGTATGATGCGACTCGCTCGCATATACTGGCCGATGCTACTATTCCTCCAGTGGAGGAAGTGTATCGATGACTCAACCGAATTTTGGTTTCTTCTCCAAGCGTCTACGCCACTCCTTCAACGATGGCTGCTTCCCGAGGCAGAGGTGTCCCCTCCTCTTTTCGTGGCCGTGGACCTCATGGTCGAAGTGGCCGCTTCCGTCAGCCATGCACCTTCTGTCATCGCCCAAGTTATGCGGAAGATACATGCTATTCTAAGCATGGTTTTCCTGAATCTGCCTGTGTAGCTGAGCATGCTGTGCCCACACCGCCATCTACCTCAGACCAACGGTTTGAGGATCTTGTCGCCAGACTACGAGATATCATGCCTCCTGCCACTACTGATTCACAAGGAGGACATTTAGACATCACAGCTTCAGCCTCTGCCACCACGTCAGCCACGGCAAGCATATCAGGTGGCATATATGCCTTTACATCATGTCGTAGTTCTGACGTTTCGGAATGGATCATGGACTCCGGTGCGACACATCATCTCTGTCGAGACAGAGATAAGTTTACATCCTACAGGGAGATTTCCCCATGGAGATCGGTAGTAATAGCAGATGGGACTCATTCCCCCAGCATTGGACATGGGGAGATCAGTTTGACACTCTCCATTCGCCTGCTGAATGTTTTGCATGCTCCAGGTTTCTCGATGAACTTACTTTCTATTAGTCAGCTTACAAAGGATTTGCATTGTCGAGCTATATTTGACCCATCATCTCTTATTTTTCAGGACATTCTAACGGGCAGGATGATTGGCTGTGGCTGTGAGCAGAATGGTCTTTATCGGTTGGTTCACACCTCCTATGGTGTCTCATCTCAGTCCAGTGGATCTGCTTCTCCCATTACCTGGCATCTGCGTTTTGGTCATCTTCCTCTTAAGAAGTTGCATCATATCTTGCCCAAGATTTCACCGAAGTCTTCTTTTTAGTGTGAAGCATGTTAGTTGGGAAAGCATCACATGTCTACTTTCCCTCGTCGTGAGTCTAGGAGCAGTCGCTCCCCTTTTGAGTTATTACATGTTGACATTTGGGGTCCGAGTCGTGTACCTGATCACCAGGGACAGATTTTACCTAGTGGTCGTCGATGATTTCTCTAGATTGTCTGGGGTTTTTTTATTGAAAAATAAATCCGAAGCGGTTGATGTAATAAAAAATCTTATCAATGATATTCGGAATTTTTTTTCTCTAATGTGAAGATTGTGCGCACAGATAATGCCTTGGAATTTTGCACTCGTGCTCTGTCCTATTTCTTCTTGTCTCGTGGCATTATTCATCAAACAACTTGTGCCTACACGTTTGAACAGAATGGTGTTGCAGAGAGAAAACATCGTCATCTCCTTGATGTGGCTCGGACTTTACTCATTCATAGTTGTGCTCCTCTGTCTTTTTGGGGTGATGCTGTTCTTATGGCGGGTTATCTGATCAATCGTATGCTATTTTCTGTGTTGGGTGAGAAAGTTCCTCTTTCTGTTGTCTTTCCTGACAGGGAATTGTTCTCACTAACTCCTCGTTTTTGGTTCAGTTGCATTTGTCCATCACCGCACTCCCAGGATCGACAAGCTCTCCCCCAGGGCTGTCAAGTGTGTGTTTCTGGGGTACTCCCGTACTCAAAAGGGCTATCGATGCTATGATCTTGTGAATAACATATATTATGTCAGTGCTGATGTCACCTTCTTTGAAAATGTTATGTATTTCTCGCCTACAGGTGATAGGATGACTCCTTCCACTACTGATGATGACATTTATGTGCCACCTCCTCCTGTATGTCAGTCTGATCACATACCTAATCCTGCTTTGCCACCACCGTCACCATCACCACCACCACCACCACCTCCAGTACCACCTCTACCAAAAATTTATACCCGTCATCCGAATCTTGCTCATGGAGGCCGTCATTCATCCACCACGCCCCAGGTATGTCTGGGTGATATTAGTAATGATGGGACTGACAATGCATAAGTGCAGGACAATGGTGTACAGGTGGACACTGCTGATGATTTGGATGTACCTATTGCCTTGAGGAAATCCAAGCGGATGTGTGCGTCTTATCCACTTGCTTCACAGGTTTCATTTCATCGCCTCACTGGTGATTTTGAGAGATTTGCTATTGACCTATCTACCGTGGAGATACCATGGAACTATCGGGATGCCTTGAAAGACAACAGCTGGCGGTTAGCCATGGAAGAGGAAATGGCTGCATTGCGATCTCGTGGTACATGGAGCTTGGTTGATGCTCTCCCAGGAGCTTCTGTGGTCAGTTGTAAATGGGTATTTACTGTCAAATATAATGCGGATGGCAGCCTTGATCGCTACAAAGCAAGACTAGTGGCCCGTGGATTCACTCAGACCTATGACGTGGATTATATTGACACTTTTTCCCTGGTGGCCCGTCATTCAACTCTACGTGTCCTTCTGTCAGTGGCAGCGATACGTGATTGGCCTTTATTCCAGCTTGATGTTAAAAATGTCTTTTTATATGGAGATCTGCAGGAAGAAGTCTACATGCAGCAGCCTCCGGGGTTTGTTGCTGAAGGGAGTGTCATTATGAAAAATTTTAATTTCCGCTGCCTCGAGCGACTAGTGCAACTAGTCGCTCATGATTGCGTACGATGCGATCCTCACGGTTCTGTGATGCGCTTAAGGATCTCGCCATATCCTTCAGTCATATGGTGTGTAGACTTCACAAGGCCATATATGGTCTTAAACAAAGACCACATGCATGGTTTCAGAAGCTTTTAGATATCATCCAGAAGCAAGGTTTCATAAGATCAAATGCTGACCACTCTTTGTTTGTCCAGAAGACTCCCAGAGGTACTGTTGTTATTATGGTATATGTTAATGATATACTTGTTACGGGAGATGACATGGAGGGGATAAAAATGGAAAAAATATTTTTAGGCCATCAGTTTGTGACGAAGGATCTTGGTACTTTACTATACTTTATGGGATTGGAGTTTGCGAGGAATGCATAGGGTCTTGTGATGATCCAAAGAAAATACATTACAGATATGCTTGTTGAGACAGGTATGATCGGATGTCGACCCTCTACTACTCCCATGGATCCTAATATGAAGCTATATGGAGATGATACAGAGGAAGTTGACAAAAGAAGATATAGAGAAATGGTGGGAAAACTTCACTATATTACCATCACTAGACATGACATTGCTTTTGCAGTTAGCCGGGTGAGTCAGTTCATGAAACAACCCAGACAAATACACATGGATGCTGCATATATGATACTAAGGTATCTAAAGTCGCCTTTGGGTACAAGATTGTTGTTCAGGAAAGAAACAAATCTTTCTGTCTCTGCTTGTGCTGATGCGGATTATGCAGGATGTCCTAGAGATCGGAAATCTACCTCAGGTTTTGCAGTGTTTGTTGGCAGTTCCTTAGTGTCTTGGAAAAGCAAGAAACAGACAGTGGTGGCTAGATCTAGTGCTGAATCTGAGTACATAGCCATGGCACAAGCAAGTACGGAGATGATGTGGGTTCGAGCCGTATTAGCAGATCTGGATATAGATGTACCATTACCCATGGAGTTACAATGTGATACTCAAGCATCATTATTTATTGCTAATAATCCCGCATTTCATGAAAGGACGAAGCACATTGAGGTAGACTGCCACATACCAGGGATATGATTCAGAAGGGGTTGATTTCTACTTCCCATGTTTGTTCAGGAGAGCAGACTCCAGATATTTTTACTAAGCCGTTGCTCAGAGGGCCGTATCAGTAATGTTCTTCCAAGCTGAGCATGATTGACATCTATGCTCCATCTTGAGGGGGAGTGTAGAGATATTTCTAGTATTTATGTACTTATGTGTCATGCTTATTTTAGTTGTTCCATCTTATGTAATTTACCCACAGGCTTCCTCTATATAAGAGAGCCTAGGGTTCCCTGGAATAAACAAGTCCGCTTTCATTTCTTCCAACAGAGTACATAAGGGATGCTGATAGAGCAGTTGGGGATTGGATGGAGAGGAGCTAATGGAGGAGGAAGATGGGTTGATGGAGGATGTGTGAGGTTTAGTGCGTGTGTAGCAAGTGAGGTGTGGTTGGGGGGATGGAGGGGTGAAGATGATGGGGATAGATTGAGTGGAAGCTTGGAAGTGGCTGGAGGGGGTTGTGGTGGAGAGGGAAGTGGAGGTGAGGGGTTGGAGGAGGTGGAGGAAGATGGTTGTAGGGGTGTGGATGTGATCGGTGATCTAGATCTAACATCTTGCTCGTCGGGTAGAACTGATAACATTCAATGATGTTATTTTGTTTCTGCAGGATGTCGATGGTCGACAATTACCAATAACATGCTTTCTAGATATTAATATTAACAATTACATCCACAAGAGAATAAATTAATATAAATGAAACTAAGAATGCATTTCCATACATGTATGTATTCCATTACAGTTTCCATCAGGAGATACAATCACAAAAATATATAAAACTCACAAAACTTATACATGTAATTTGATTATTTACAAAGCTTGCCATTTAAAAACAACTTTATTGGCTATAAAAGTGGAAAAAATAGTAACAATGCCTTTGTGTAGATCTTTTCTTCAGTCCCATATCAATGTAGATATCACGATAAACTCAAACATAAATACCATTGTCTAATTGTATTCAAGAGAAGATCTGGATACCCTTGTAATTCTTACAATCCCCATAGTTTAAGCATATCATGGTCTCTGTGAAAACTACCTCTGCAAAGACCCTTCTTGAGTCTTGGCTCTTGTAATTTACTTGTTATGTCATGTTAATCTATGTGGGGGTGGGCACCAATATGGGTCATCAAAAAAATTGAAAGGTGCATCAGTCTGATGATGTAAATGGGGTGAAGCTAGGTGAAAAGATGATGTGACTCATTCAAATATGTGTTTTAGACTATTGTATTTATTATTTATGAAACCCAAGAGATGTATGCGCCTCTTGATCGTGTCTCTTGGGTAATATAAGGGAGATCGAAAATGAATAACGACAATTGTTGGTTATCGTTTTGCTTCTGATCTACCTCCCTTTGGCTTATTTCTCTGTGCTGCTTGGCATGTCTCCTCCACCCCTCACCTTGTGCTTCTTCGTGCATTCTCATCCAAAATCCCTCACAACCGGCACATTTTCCTGTCTGTTCTCTTACTACCTCTCACTTCCCGACCTCTATTCTTCCCCTTAGAAATCTGGGATGCTTCTGGAGATAATAGCGGAGGGAATGTGCAACAAGCCTTGTAGGCAGAGGGACGATTTTTTTTGAAAAGACTTGGCTCGTAAATGCAATGTTTGGAAGCACAACCATTTAGAAAATATCTAATTTGGAGGATTTTTCATGCATTATCTCTAAATATTCTCTAAATATCAAAGTGGATGATGTGCTTGTTCTTTGATTTTGTAAAGCTAATTGTTGCTTTTGCAACATTCAAGGATATCTTTGTCTAACCTTTTTTCCCGCACTAGGACTCGACATTAATGTTAGTAGAATATCCAAACAAATATCAACTCTTCAAACTTACTGTAATGCGAAGACGATTTATGATCTTTTCTTATCTTTTAATGCATCGTGGAATTGAGAATACGGGTAAAATTTAGGTTTGTCGTCCATTTATTAGGTTTATGGTTAGTCCTTATTTTCATCCATAAGTTTGTTGCACTTTCAAATTTTAGTTAAATAAATGAGAATGCATGTATTTAAGCAATTTAAATAAATTTTATTAGGTTTATTAAGTTTATTGTTAGTCCTTATTTTCATCCATAAGTTGTGCTTTTAAATTTAAATAAATTTCATCCATAAGCTCGGGTAAATTGAGGGTTGCGTTGGGTAACCGATAACCAGCGTAAAATTGTCGGAGACAACTTCTTAAATAGTATTCTTTTTAAAATACTATTTAGAAAGTTGCCTTAAGACGATCGGATCTTTTTAACATGGATTTAAGCAAACATTTAGATTTCGTTGGGGCGTTCCTTACTTACGACATGTTGCATCGCCCGAATTCAATGAAAAATTGGCAAGGACCGCTACATTGCTGCTTGGATGTAGTTCAAAATTTGCAAGGGTCCTCGTATACGGAACACATGCGAGTAAATAAGCTAGTTCTGCTGCATCACCGTCCTGATGCAGTCCAAAATTTGTAAGGGTTCTCGCATGATGGATGCATGCATGTGAAGAAGTTAGTCCAAAAGAGGTTGCAAAGGAAGTTGCAGACATGTAGTTGGAATATTGACACTTTGATTGGCAAATCGATGGAGATTGTAGATATGATGGAAAGAGGGAAGATTCAGATACTATGTCTCCGAGATCGTAGATACGATGGATAGAAGGAAGATTCAGATACTATGTCTCCAAGAGACAAAATGTGTTGGAGAGAAAGCAAGGGAGATCGAGAAGACATGCTTTAAACTTTGGTATTCAGGTAAAGATAAGGGTAGAAACGAGGTTGGAGTGGTTGTTCATAAGGATTTGAAGGATTGTGTGGTTGAGGTGTAAAGATTCGGTGATCGGATTATTTTGCTAAAATTGGTGCTTGAAGAATGGTCTGGTAGTAGTGTAGTATGCTTATCACCCAAAAGACCAGGGTTCAAATCCCCCCTTGTAGGGGTTACGTTAGGTAGTTGACATCCAGCATAAAAAATAGTCGAATCTCTCAACATGGATTTGAGCAAGAATTCATAGCTGGCCCTACTTATAGTGGGAGAAGGCTTCACCATTTTTTAGTGCTTGAAGAAGAAATTCTGAATATCATCTCAGTTTATGTACCACAAATTGGTTTAGATGAAAGGATTAAGTAAGCTTTTTGGTAGGATCTGGATAAGATTTTACAAGGAATCACTAAGAGAGATGATTTGCGTGGGTGGAGATCTGAATGGACATGTGGGAAAGGATGCTTCTGGGTATGCTAATGTTCATGGAGGCCATGGCTTCGAGGATAGAAATGAAGAGGGAAAAGTCATTCTGGATTTTGTTACTGTTGGGAAAAATGATCAAGCTGTTTATTCTAATAACTCTAGGCTCTCTTATATACGAGAACAACCTATGGATAAATTACATAAAGCATACATAAGTAAAGAGAGTTAAGAAACAATTTAAGAAATGGGAAATAAACACGGTAACATAAATATATATATCTCTACACTCCTCCTTAAGATGGAGTATAGATGTCTATCGTGCCCAACTTGGACAAATACTTCCGAAAAGGTCCTTGGAGTATGGTCTTAGTGAGAATATCAGCAGTCTGGTCCCCTAAGATGACGTGAGATATGGAAGTAAAACCCTTTTTGAATCATATCACATATATAATGGCAATCAACCTCAATGTGCTTGGCACATTCATGGTTATTTGCAATAAATATAGGAGCCTGATTGCCACATTTTAGTGACATGGGAAGAGGAACTTCTATGTGTAGATCTGTAAGAACAACTCGAACCCACATCATTTCTGTACTAGCCTGGGCCATAGCCCTATACTCCGGCTCAGCACTGGACCTGGTCACAACAATTTGTTTCTTGCTCTTCCCTTTTCCATGATACAAGAGAATCTCCAACACATACAGTAAAACCTGTGGTGGACTTCCTATCTTTGGTAGTTGGGGTACCCTGCATAATTTGCATCTGCGTATGCTGAGACTATGTCCGACTTGCCTTTTCTAAATAATAGACCTGCACCTGGAGATGATTTAAGGTACCTTAGTATCATCTGTATAGTGTCCATATGTACCTGTCACGGTTGCTACATGAACTGGCTTACTCTGCTAATTGCAAATGAGATATATGGCCTGGTAATCCTAACATAGAGGAGCTTTCCTGCCCGTTTTTTATACCTTCGTTTGTCTACTTTATCAGTGTCGTTATCGTACAGCTTCATGCTTGGATCCATAGGTGTAGTGGCAGGTTTACACCCAAACATACCCGTGTCACTAAGCAGACCAGTGACATATTTCCTCTGGGTCATAACTAGTCCATGTTGATTTTCGACAAACTCCAGTCCCCGAAAGTATCAAAGAGCTCCAAGGTCCTTGGTAATAAATTTACGACCTAGAAAGTCTTCAACCAACGTTATTCCCTGTAGGTCATCTCCTGTAATGAGAATATCAACATATACCATAATAGCAGTCGTATCCCTGGGAGTTCTCTTTATGAAAAGAGAATGATATGCATTGGACCGTTTGAACCCCTTGCTTTTCAAACAAATATGAGAGTTTCTGGAATCAAGCTCTCGGGCTCTGCTTGAGTCCATATATGGCCTTATGAAGTCTACATACCTGTGTACACTCCCTCTCACCAGTAAAAGCTGGTGGCTGCTGCATATAGACTTCCTCCTAAAGATCGTCATATAGGAAGACATTCTTGGCATCAAGTTGAAACAGAGGCCAATCTTGAAGAACTGTAATAGATAAAAGAATCCTTAGGGTAAAATGACGCACAATGGGGGAAATGATGTCCAGATAATCCAATCCATGTGTATGTGTAAAGCCTCTTACAACTAGCCTGGCCTTGTATCGTTCAATACTGCCATCTGCATTCTGTTTCACTGTAGAAACCCATTTGCTACTCACTAACAACGCCCCAGAAGGATCAGATACTAGGCTCCATGTATCTCTAGACTGTAGAGTCGCCATCTCCTCCTCCATGCCTAGACGCCACTGACTGTTTGTCAACGCCTCCTGGTAAGTCTGTGGCATGACCACGGTGTTCAGAGCAGCTGCATACTTCCCAAAATCACCCGTCAGACGCTCAAAGGTGACATGAGAAGCAATTGGATACGAAGCGCATGAACGTTGCTGCTTCTTAATAGCAATGTGTAAATCCAGATCATCATCATCATTCCTGCCATCACCTGATCATCATCCTCCCGAGAGACGATCTGTTGAGAGTCATTATTAATTCCATCATTAGAAGTAATGTTATCAGAACAAACCTAGGGCGTGTTGGATTATGGACCAGGAGCATGTGTAGGAGTAGACCGTCGAATGTAATGATGTGGTAGTAGAGGAACGAGAGTAATGGGTGGCGGTGGGGCTGATGGTGGTGATGGAGGTGGTAATGGAGGAGGTCGTAATGGAGATGGTAAGGATGGTGGTTGAAGCATGAGCGGGAGGTGGAATGTAGACCAGATCATCCGAATCTGATGGAGTCAACTTGTCACATGTAGGCGAAAAATACATGACCGACTCGAAAAATGTAACATCTATGCTGCCATAATATCTCTTGTGTAGTGGATCATAGCAATGATAATCCTTTTGAGTTCTGGAATACCCGACAAAGACATATTTGACAGCCCTTGGAGAGAGCTTGTCAATCCCTGGAGACAAACGACGGACAACCGCAATGGGTCCAAAAACATGAGGGCTAAGAGAGAACAACTCTTTGTTAGGAAAAACAAGTGAAAAAGGGACTTTTTCCCCCAGCACCGATGATGGCATGCGGTTAATGAGATAACAGGCCGTGAGAACCGCATCACCCCAGAATGAATGAGGGGCACAACTCTGTATCAGGAGTGTATGGGTGACATCAAGAAGGTGACGGTGCTATCTTTCAGCAACACCGTTTTGTTGAGACGTATAGGCACACGATGTTTGATGAAGAATACCATTTGAAGAAAAGAATTGAGACAGCACGTGTGTACAGAATTCAAGAGCATTGTCCGTTCGTACAATTTTCACAGAGGTTGAAAACACATTCTGCACTTCTCTAATAAAATTTATGATGACATTTCCAGTTTCAGATTTATTCTTCAACAAGAAGACCTAGGACATACGACTAAAATCATCCACAACCACTAAATAAAATTTGTCCCTGATGAACATGACTTGGACCCCAAATGTCAACATGGAAAAACTCAAAAAGGGAGCTACTGCTCCGACTCTGATGACTAGAAAAGATGGACTTATGATGCTTTCCTAATTGACATGTCTCACAGTTGAATGATGAGAGATGTGAAATCTGAGGAAGGACTTGATGCAGCTTCTGAAGTGGGAAATGATCGGAATGTAGATGCCATAGGTAGGGACAAACTGGTCCAGTGAAATGGGACAATAGACCGATATACGGTGTGTGGACCAGTTGATAGAGTCCGCCCTGCTCACGACCACAACCAATCACCCTGCCCGTAAGAATGTCTTGAAAAACAAGAGATGATGGGTCAAAAAATGTTAGACAATTTAATCCTCAGTAATCTGACTGAAAGACAGTAAATTTATTGAGAAATCAGGAGCATGCAACACGTTCTGCAATCACATAGAAGGTGTCAAAGTGATCTCCCCCTGTCCTGTGATAGGGGAATGAGTCCCATCAGCTATGACCACTGTCCTTCCTGGAGAAACCCTGCCTGTAGGCTATGAGCTCATCTCTATCTCCGCACAAGTGATGTGTGGCTCCATAATCAATGATCCATTCCAAGATATCAGAATCATGATAAGAAGCAGAAGCATGAACACTACCTGAGGTGTTTGCTCCTGCAGTAGCGGTAAAGTACGAGCTGTTATTTGAAGCAGATGTTGAGGTACTAGATAGGAGCACAATGTCTCTCAATCGAGACACAAGATCATCATATCGTTGATCCGATGTGAGTGGAGCTGATTGCTGATGCTGGGCTTATTCTGCTACACGTGCTGATGCTGGAAAATCATGCTTGGAGACTTGGAATAGCATGTATCTTCCGTATGACCAGATCTGTGACAACATGTACATTGTGGTCCACGACCAGTCCACCTCTAACCACGTGATGCCCATCCACGAAACTGAGATGAACCGCCTCTTCCACGAGAGGTTGCCATGGTAGAAGAATTTGGTGGTGGAGATGGAACATTGATCTTGCTCAACCTCTGAAAGGCCTCTTCCATGGGAGGAATGATAGCATCAACCAATACCTGGGAGGAAGCAGTCTCGTACTGTGAGTCAAGAGAGGCCAGAAATACTCCAACCATTGTAGCATTTCGGAATGTCTTGATCTGCTCTGGAGCAGCCGTGAGAGGCACGAAACTATGGAGCTTCTCAAACATTCCGTGCAAGGTAGTATAGTGTGCATGTAATGGATGACCATTATGCTTGATAGTAAAGATGTCATGCTGTAGCTGTAACATCTTCGTCTCATTCTTGGCATGTGAATACATGGCATCAAGAATATCCCACATGGCTTTGGCTGTGGGCTGGTGCATAACATAATTTGCAATATATGGTATCAAGGTACTAGATAGCCAGACTTGTGCATATGCATCATCATCCTCCCTTGAGGCATACAACCCTGTTTTATCCGTTGGCTTGTCCTCAGTAAGAATGTGCTTCTTACCCATCGACTTCATTAGGCTCATGAATTGCATGGCCCACAACTCGTAATTCGACCCATCTATCTTGACTATGGGCGTTGGACCTCTGAAGGCAACCATGGTGTGGATATCAACCTTGTTCTCTAACATCTTGCCGATCGTAGAAGACGAGGATTGTAGACTTGACAAGTAAATGTCTACACCGACATAAAGGAAGTTGGTTGCATGTGTAGACTTAGATCGCAACCAACCTCCTTGAAGAAAGCGATGCGACTACGACGGGGATTGTCGGTAGGGGCGGTGAACCACGGGGGTGGCGTGAGCTGCAAGGAGCTGTTGGGGCGGTGCCGCTGGGCGACGATGTCGCAGGCCGCTGGGTGGCAGCGACCGCTGGCCGAGGGGCTGTGCGGCGGAAGCTGCTGGGCACGTGGGACGATGGTGGCGCGCGAGAGGCTGGACGGTGGAGGGTTAGGGTTTTGGGTACAAGAGCTTCAGTCTAGGACCATCACTCTGTTACCATGTTGGGAAAAATGATCAAGTTATTTATTCCAATAACCCTAAGCTCTCTTATATAGGAGAGTAGCCTATGGGTAAATAAAATAAAGCATACATAAGTAAAGAGAGTTAAGAAACATTCCAAGAAACGAGAAATAAACACAATAACATAGATATATATATTTCTCTACAGTAACGACTTATGATCTTTTCATAGCAAACATTTCTTCAAGAAGCGGAAGGAGTATTTAATTACTTATAAGAGTGGCCCGACTAGAACACATGTATGTTACTTTGCGTTGAGGAGAAGAGATCAGTTGTATTGCAAAGACTGCAAAGTAATCCCAGGAGAGAGTTTGACAACCCAACATTGTTTGTTAGTCATGGATGCGCAAATAAAAAGGCTGGTAAAGAAAAGGAGAGATTCCAAGATCATCAGTACTAGATGGTGGAATCTTCAACAGAAGTAATTAAGCTTTAGGGAGAAGGTTTTAGAAGACTTATCTTGAGATTGTAGCGGAAGTGCAAACGAGATGTGGGAGGCGGTAGCATCTTGTATCCGAAGGGTAGCCAAAGAGATGCTAAGCAAGTCAAAGGGAGGAGCTCTAGGCCAAACGGAAGCTTGGTGGTGGAATGAAGGGGTGCTAGAGAAGTTCAAAATTAAAAGAGCATACTTTAAAGCTATGCCTATGGATAGAACAAAGGAAACTTGTGACAACCTACAAAATAACAAAGAAGGAAGCAAAGAAGGCTGTAAGCGAAGCTAAGTCAAAAACTTGTGAAGTTTTGTATGAAAATCTCGACTCTAAGAAGGGATAGAAGGATATATTCAGATTGGCCAAAGCAAGAGAAAGGAAGACCAATGACCTTTATCAAGTGAGATGCATTGAGGATGAGGAAGGTTACATGCTTGTTACTCAGAAGGATATAGAGACTATATAGAAGTATTATTTCTATAAGCTTTTCACTTGGGAAGGAAATAAAGAGATCACTTTGGGTGATCTAGCTAGTAGTGAAAATTACTTGAATAGTGCAAGCTATGGACGAATACAAAGAAAGGAAGTACATGATGCTTTGAAGGTTATGAGACTTGGGAAATATGTTGGACCATATGACATTCCTATAGAAGTGTGAAGAGTTTTAGGTGAGTGTGGTTTGACTTGGCTTATAAATTTATTCAATGTCATTCGGCGAAGCAAGAAAATGCTTGAAGATAGGAGGAGAAGTATCGTGGTGCCTCTTTATAAGAACAAATGGAATGCCTCTTTATAAGAACAAATGGAACATTCAAAATTGTTCAAGTTATAGAGGTATCAAGTTGATGAGTCACACTATGAAAATTTAGGAACATGTGATCGAAAGAAGGTTGAGGCAAGTTTCCAAAGTAAAAGAAAACCAATTCGGATTCATACCAGGTCGCTCAACTTTTGAAGCCATCCATTTGCTGAGGAGAACAATGGAGATTTATAAAGCTAAAAGGAAGAACCTCCATATGATTTTTATTGATTTGGAGAAGGATTATGATTCTGTCCCACCGAGATATTGTGGAGAGTTTTGGAGAGGACAAGTACCTGTCCTATACATTAACCTCATAAATGATATGCATGATATGGCTTTATCTTGTGCAAGGATCCAATATGGGAAGACTGACTATTTTGACATCAACAATGGTTTACATCAGGTTCAACTTTGAGTCCATTTCTTTTTTACTTTGATTATGGATGACTTGGCAAGTCACATTCAGGATGAGATACCTTGGTGTATGTTATTTTCTGATGATATTGTGTTGATTGATGAAATTATAAATGGAGTAAATGAGAAGCTCAAGGTATGGAGACATGCATTGGAGACTAAAGGATTTCGTATAAGTATGTCTAAAACTGAATATGTGGAGTACACTTTTGATGGAAGCAATGATGATGGAATCAGAGTGAAGATTTGTGTTGATAACATTCGGAAAAGAGATTCTTTTAGATATCTGTGATCTATCTTGCAACATGATGGGTAAATTGATGGAGATGTTACTAGTAGAATAAATGCATGCTAACTAATGGTGAGAGGAGCCTCTATTGTCCTCAGTGATAAGAAAATTTCTTTAAAAATCAAAGGAAAGTTCTACAACGCAGTCGTAAGACCTAATATGCTCTATGGATCTGAATGTTGTCCTGTGAACCATAGATATGTGCGAAGAATGACAGTAGCAGAAATGAAATTGCTAAGGTGGATGTGTAGACACACATCCACCTTCTGATTGAATAGGAAGCATACCACAAGCCGTGTCCAGCGCCTCCTCCTCCAACACACCAAAAGGAAACACGGTGGACTTCTCATGATTTAATCTGAGCCCAGACATTTCTCCCAAAGTCTCTAGAGTGATAGCCATACCGCCCACCTCCTCTTTCCCTCCCTCAATGAATAATATCGTGTCATCAGCATATTACAGCAGGGGAATACACATCTCCCCACATCTATAACCAGAAAATATCCCACCTCTCTGGACCCAATCAACCATGCAAGCAAGAACATCAGCCGCAAATAATTAAGAGCATGGGGGCAAGAGGACACACCTGTCTGACCCCCCTCTTGGGTTAGAAGAACCCACCCTCAGGATGCCCATTCACAAGGATCGAGAAAGAAGTCGTGGTGATGCAACACTTCATCCAAGAGATCCATACGTCTGGGAAGCCCATCCTACACAGAGCTACCTACAAAAATTGCCAGTCTAGTGTATCATAGGCCTTGGAAAAATCATTGAACAATCCTAATTTTCATATTTATCTCTTTAGGAACATTTCTCAAATTCCTTTGAAGATAGTGTGTCTTCTCCGCGGATACTTGGAGATAGGGTTAGGGTGATTGTATATCCATGTATAATGACTTGGATAATGAGATCTAATCTCATATCCAGATCTAGAAGACATCCCAGAGTTGTCTGATCATGTCAGGCAAACTACCAATCTTCTTATTGTCTCTGAATCCAATTCAGATCAATATCCAACACTTGGACTAAAAGTGGATAACTAGTTCACTGAGCGGAGTCACTAAAATCCAAAAATATCTCATCACTCCCTCGGAATGGATGTGCCATGATATACAACCGTTTAAGATCACATCACCCTCGAGTATTCCTAATCCATACATTATGCATATTGGAAGACTATGATTGAAACCCAAAATCCCGATCCCATTTCGGGCAGTCTCTTTAATGTTTTAATCGGCTAGTTTCTCATTCAATCATTGGGAGTTGGTAGCGATCGCATGTTTTCCGAAAGCATGTATCGTAACTTCAAATCATGTCTTGTTTCCAAAACAAGACAACCAATGTTGGAATTTGGTTTATCCCAATATCTCGTAAGTGAGATCATGTCTTCTGATTCAGTAGTCAACATGTATGATCCCTTTGAGAGATCATATTACTTGTATGCCCTTGTATGCATGCCAGCACGTCGCTGTAGAGACCTTTATTAGTTCATCAACCTAATGGCCTGCCGAATTTACATACTCAAACATATAATAATACTTTTGTCTCCGGTCAGAGGATGTGTGCTTGTATCGTGAGAGCATACGTTATAGGTCTTGGTTATCTCAATCTTGCTAAGTCAACTCTTTGACCTATTTCATCTCCTACTCAGGTTGGAGATCCTTTCTTGATGATCAATTGATGGTACGGTTGAGTCCTCGATCTAACCCTTTAGATATTCAACCCTGCACCAGCATTTATGATCCAATATTTGAATCAACAAACTTTATTAGATTTGAAAGTTGAGGCCCTTAATTGACAACCGACAGATATCTGGGGCCATTTTTGTAAATTACCGTAATATGTAATACAAAGTAATGAAAATTGCATCACAAAGAAGATAATACGCGGATTTATGAAAGCATAGCACCATCATACTCCATGAGATGCACCAAAATGGTATGATTACCTGACATTATCCTCAAGGAAAAAAGGTATTACAAAATCATAAAAGCATAGGCTTGCAACAAGATTTACCTAAGCAACATGGGACTGAAGCATGAGACAAAGCAGATTTGTTCAAATTTTGACCTACTTTTATAATTAGAGGCTCAGACAAGTCCTTCTATGAAATCCTATTTAGTTTAATTGTTTAAGGTTAAAGGATGATAATTAGAAATTAATGGTCATGAAAATTCAATGATGTGGAAAAGGTGCCATAGTAGCGGGATAAATGAGGATGTGGAAAATTCAATGATGTGAAGTATTTACGATAGTTGTTTCCTTTTTGTTTTATTCTTAAGGCTGAAAAGTATATCAATAGAGATGACTTATTATGAAAATTCAGTGATGCAGAAAAGGTACGGTAGTAGCAGGTCCCCCCCCCCCGGGACACCTAAAAACAAGAGCAAGAATGGCAACATTTTCTACACAAATCACTTTTGAAGGTCCTAGAGCACTAGTAAATATCTCAGCCTTTACAACCCCCCCACCCCCCCGGGACACCTAAAAACAAGAGCAAGAATGGCAACATTTTCTACACAAATCACTTTTGAAGGTCCTAGAGCACTAGTAAATATCTCAGCCTTTCCAACCCCCCCCCCCCCCCCCCCCCCCCCCCCCCCAAAGACGAAAACGTGTCCCAAGAGTCACATCCCAACCATGAAATGTCTGTATTCCTCCAAACCAGCTTAGCTTGAAAGGAAATGGTTGTCGATATCTTCTAGACCAAAATGCACAAAGGACAAGTAGCATCCACATCTTGTAGCAATATGCTCATGTAAATTTTACTAATCATTTCTTTCTTTTTCTTAACATTAAGAATATCACCTTAAGAGAATCCTTAGTTCTTCAAAAGGACTACCACGTTGAAACAAAAGATGTTTCATGCCAGTCCCAGGTGACTCAGGCTTTTGAATGCACCTGCAACAGAGAATAGACCTCTGTCCCCATGATAGCAGTCACACCGTCGCACAGTCAGTAGTCAAAAGACAAATATTTTTTTATTTATTTTAAGGATCAATGTTTCAAAATTTCATATTTTTCCTCTTTAAGAACTTCAATGAACAACATTCAGAGCTCTAAAAAGATAAATGTGAGAATGAACAAGGACATAGAAGCCAAGTTTTGATCTAATCCCTCCTAGTGTTTCCAACTATCTTCTCTTTTCCATCTCCTCCTACCATATTCCTATATATAGCCACGAGGTTGGTCATGCATTCCACCGTCATTCCCCTCGCCCCTTTCATATGATAACTCACCATCTTCATCCCCATCTATATCAATGGGTATTAAGAATGGCCTTGATTTGTTCTCACATTGACAATCCTAAAATACTACTAAAAGAATATCAAAAGATGATGCAGAATGATATAATGTGGGAGTAGTAGAAATTTGGGGAAGAACGGACGAAGAAGGCGTGCCTACTGCATGGGTTTTGGAGAGAAAGCATGGAGATACACGAGAGAGGACAAAGAAAAGTGAGATAGAGAAAAGTTCAATTTATAACTTAAATTGTCTTACAATCCACCCATTAGTCTCTTTAAACATGGAAAATATCCAAACGCCTCACGTGGAGAGCCATGTGAGGTGACCTAGCACAGGACCTATTTGCAAATACAGAAAAGTTTAGGGTATAAGTGTGAACTATCCAAAAATATTATATGCTAGTTAACAATTACATGACTAAATAGAAATAAAAAATGTATTGCCACATTTGGCTTCTCGACGGATGATTGGACGGGGGATGACCCACTTTGTACACTCTTTCCTCGCTTATCTGCATTGGCCGTTGACCCTGTTGCACGTGTGGTGGATTGCTGGGATAATGGAAATTGGATGCCGTTTTTCAGAACCTCCTTTTCTGATCAGCGCCTTGAGGAGCTCCTCCGTCTTCTTGACTCGCTTGGTCAGATGGGCAGATCTTCAACTGGGCAGGATCACTGGGAGTGAAGGATAAACCGTTCTCGGTTAGAAAGGCCCATGGAGCCATTTGCATACCACCACCCTCTCTTTCTAACAGTATGATCACGGACTGCAATTTTATTTGTACCCTTAGGTTTCGTTTGGTTGCAGGGTTGGGCAGGGTTGGGTACTATTCACAGGGCTGGGTGAATAGTAAACTGTGAAGAGGGAGTACCCTGTCAATAGTACCCAACCCAACCCAACCCTGTCCAACCCTGCAGCCAAACGAACCCTTAGGCTTCCGGAGAGGATTGGTTTCTTCATGTGGCTCTTTAGATGACACATTATGACTAGGGATCGCTGGGCTAAGCTATTCGCGGTGGCTTCGGATAGTTGTCCTCTATGCGACAGGGAGATTGAGACACTGGAAAACATTTTCTTTTGTTGCCATTTCTACATTTTGGTCAGAGGTAGGCATACCTTGGCTTTGCCACAATTCTTTTGATCGCTTCCGGTCTTCCTTATATGAGGCGTGCGACCGACGTAGAGTAGAGATTCTCTGCCTAGTGGCAATCCTTTAGGTAGTTTGGTTGGGCCGTAATGAGTGTCTTTTTTCGTGTCAACATTTCTACTATGAAAATGTATGCTATCACTTTAAGTGTCTACTTGGGTCTTGGCTCCTTTAACGTGTAAATCTTATTAAACTGTTTTAATAATATTTTTGGGTGGACACCACTGCGTGTTTCTCCCTTTTTCTTGGCTTCAAAAAAGGATTGTTCAGTGATGTTTGAATCACCGAGTAAAGAGGAGTACTTATGATGATTAAATTCGATTTAATTATTCTCAATAATATTATCTTGGATATCGTTATCCATAATTATCCAAAAACAATGTGGATAAGATGCATATTATTTTTTGGATATGTACAGAGGATTTCGAGATAAATAAATATGTTTAATTATATTGGATAAGATTAATATGGATAGTGCTATCCACAATGCATCGTGGATAGTGTGGATGCGATACACATTATTCGATTGAGACTTTATTGTGAATATGATTCATAAAATTCATGTTAATGTGAATTGGATCCACATTATACAACAAATGTGAATATGATTTACATTTAGTTTTGGACCTATGAATATGATTTATATTTGTCAATGTCCTATTTGCAATCATCATAAATAATTTAAAATTATTTATTGATAATTGAATTTCGAAATTAATAATCAAATAGTTTTATGGTTGTTGAAATATTACAACTATAATTATTATAATAAAAGGAAAAAATAAAAGGAGCTCGCTAAAATAGTGGGGAACATCCATGGTTGTAACAAGCATGAGGGGTACCCCCATTATTTTAGGAGCTTCCTATTTATTTTTTCTTTTATTAATTATTTGTTGGTTAACTTGTTGAGAGGATTAAATGGATAATTAAATTGATAATTGTTATAAACTCTAATATGAAAAGTGGTTATGAGCTCATTTAATTCTAGCTATTGATTCAACAATTAGGATTGCAATTCTAACAGTTCGAAAAAGTATATAAGGAGAGGCAGATCTTATCTTCCTCACACATTTCAAGGAGCAACGAGTCTCTCTCCTCTCCCTCTCTCTGAAAGGGACGTCTCCTCATTGGGATAATGCCCCTAGGGTCCATTTGGTTACCAGGTTACTTCTGGGTAACCTGGTTTACCCCACTCCATTCTTGGGTTGGAATTTCACCAAAAATCAATGTGACATCACATTACATTCCTCATTCTAATCCTCTCCAACCCTCATAACCATCCAAATAGCTACTATCCACAGGAGGTTACCTCAACCCACCCCATACCAATAACCAAACAAATCCTTAATGTTGGATGTTCCCCCTTACCTCATAGGACCGTCCCTTTGTAGGGATAAAACATATAATGGTGGGTAACCTTGTTGTTACGTTGCGAATCAATTCGATCGATCTCGTTTAGAGATTCTTTATCTTTGGTTCTTCGGGACCACGATGAAGAACGATGATTTTGTATGGCGAAATCAGGAGCTAAGAGTCTCAGATCATCTTCTTGGATTGCGTGAAGTAAGTGGTTCATCCCTGCGCCTGCAAGTGCTGTCTCCGTCAGATCAGACTTCAGACAGGTCTCTTGCTTTAGACGCTTGAGGCCACATTCACGTTTCAAGAGGTAATCCTTGTGTGATATTGTTGGAATAAGTTGGTAATGGTTGTTAATTCTTGTTGTTCCATCGATTTTTTCAAATTCCACTGCTAATGCGACTTATATGACAAGTCTTTTTTTTCAATCAGATATGATCTGGTCCACATGCTTCCGTGATGTATGAGTCCTTATCCGCCTCTCTTTACGTAACATACTTCCTCTAGGTTATTACAAGACCTCGTTGGTTAACAAACTCCAATCCAAGGAAGTAATGTAGACTGTCAAAGTCCTTGGTTAAAATTTGCTTACCAAGGAAAGCCTTAGCTGCTTGAATGTCCTGTACATTATCCCATGTAAAGATGATATCATGTACATAAATCAATATAGCAGCTGTACCTCTATAAGATGTCTGAACAAATAGTGAATGATCTGCAGTTGATTTCACGAACCCCTTTTACTCTATCTTGTCTGAGAGCTTTTGAAATCATGTTCTTGGACTCTATATAAGGCCATAGATAGCCTTATGAAGTTCACACACCTTCTGACACCCTTCCTCAGTAGCGAACTCATGTGACTGCTGCATGTAGACTTCCTCTTGTTGGTTCACCATAGAGGAACACATTCATTACATCGAGCTGATATAGAGGCCGGTCTCGTATGTTTGCAACAGAGAGAAGGATCCGTATTGTAGAATGCCGAGCTACTAAAGAAAAAGTATCTTGATAGTCTGCCCTATAGGTTTGGGTGAACCCACGAGCCACAAGCCTTGCCTTGTAGTGATCTATGTTGTCATTTGCTCGGTGCTTCACAATAAACACCCACTTGCATCCCACAACGGACACACCTGCAGGAGCTATAACAATGCTCTACTTGCCACATGACTGTAAAGCAACCATCTCCTCCTCCATGGCTAGGTGTTATTGCCTCACCTTAAGAGTCTCCTGATATGTGGGTGGGATCTCAATGACAGATAATCCCATAACAAACTGCCTGAAATTTGGCAGAAGTCGTTCCAGAGGCACATGACCAGCGACAGCGAGGGGGTTTCACGCATAGGAACATTTACCTTTCCATAAGGCAATAGGCCACTCCAGACCATTTTCTTGTGGTGGTCCCTGTTCATCTTGTATATCTTCATGCTCATCCTATGCATGTCCCTGTTCATTATTCACACCTCTAGTGCCATCGGTTGAAACAAAATTATCAGAATTTACCTGAGGTGTGCTGGAAGTTGGGGAAGGCATTGGAGCATGGAGTACATGTTGAGGTACATGTGTTGGTGGGGTGGAATAACAACTTCATCCTCAAACTCAGATGGACTCAATCTGTCACATGTAGGAGAATAGTATATGATAGGCTCAAAGAAGGTAACATCAATAATGACATAGTACTTTCCTTGTACAAGATCAAAACACCTATATCCCATTTGAGTACGAGAGTATCTAACAACAATGTATTTGACAATTTTAGGAGCGAGCTTGTTACAATTGGGATGCAAAAGATGGATAAATGCCACACAACCAAAAATCCAAGGCATAAGAGAGAAAGTTCCTTCTCAGGAAAAGCAAGGGAGAAGGACGCCTTTTCACTTAGAATGGTAGAAGGCATCCGATTGATTAGGTAACATGATGTTATCACATCATCATCACTGAAGGAATGAGGAGCCTGACTCTGTATGAGAAGAGTCCTTGTGATTTCCAGAAAGTGACGATATTTGCGTTGAACAACACCGTTCTATTGAAAAGTATAGGGACACAAAATCTTATGGATAACAACACAAGCTAAAAATTAAGACAGTTGTATAGTACAGAACTCCAAAGCATTATCAGAACAATGCATTTAATAGAAGCAAAGAAAAGTTTCTTCATTTCAATTACAAAATTCCGAATCAAAGTACAAGCATCATACTTATTCTTTAACAAAAATACCCATGACAGTATGGAAAAATCATCCACAGAAACCAAATAATACCCGTATCCCTGATGATCAGGAACGCGACTTGGACTCCACATATCAAGATGAAACGCCTCAAAAAGACTCGGACTCCTAGGACCTTGACGACTTGGACCGCTAGTCTGGTGTGCTTTCCAAGTGACATGGTTCACACTGAAAATTTGACTCGATAGAGATGCCAAGGATAAGGCGACAGATCTTTTGAAGCAGAAGATGGCCAAATTTGAGATGCCAAGTATACGGAGAAATCGATTCAATAGAAAGAGAGGTGGCACCAACATAAGGAGACTGTGTCAACATGTATAGTCCTCCATGCTCACAACCACATCCAATTACCTTGTCCGTGAGTATATCCCGAAAAACATGGGAAACATCGTCAAATATAGTACGACAATGTAAGTCTTTTGTAATATGACTGATAGACAATAAATTCATTGAGAAGGCATGCGCATGAAAAGTGTTCTATAGATGCATGGATGGAGTCAACTGAACTTCTCCATGTCTAGTAATAGGAGAATGTGTCCCATCATCAACGACCACTAATCTACCCGGTTGTGCAAAGATATAGGCACCGAGTTGTGAGCGATCTCCACATAGATGATGAGATTCTCCAAAGTCCATTATCCATTATGAAGGATCTGATCTAGAGCGACTAGTAAATGCTGAGTAATACCTGAAGTACCAATGGAGGCAGAAGCAACAACATCTGATGGGCCACTACTATAAGATCTAGCGACTTGTGGCAAGAACTCTCTGAGATGGGAAACAAAGTCGTCATAACGATGATAAGTAGAATCAGGAGCAGTCTGATCCTACTCAGCAACACTGGCTGATGGTAGAAAACCGTGCTTGGAGTAGCACATGCCATTTGAATGACCTAGTCAGTGACAATATGAATAAGGTTGGTATGGATGCCTCCTCTGCCTCATGTGCATCATCTTCTGAACGGAGACAAGCCACATCTACCACGGGAAGCTAACATAGTCAATTACTTCTGAGAAGACGTGGTAGAGGGTTGCTCAACCTACTCAGCCAGTGGTATGCCTCCTTCATAGGCAGTATAGTAACATCTATGAGTAGCTGAGAGCGAGATGGTCATACTTAGGGTTAAGTGCTGTCAGAAAGACCTCAGCCATAACTGAATCACGATAGGACTTGTGCTGCTCTGGTGAAGCCATCAGTGATATGCAGCTATGAAGTCTATCAAACATACCCCTAAGAGATGTGTATAGGCATGAAGAGGACGATCCCCTTGTTTGGTCATACAAATATCATGCTGGAGTTGCAAGATCTTCGACTCATTCCTCTCTTGGAAATAAGTCCATGCAAGGATGTCCCACATTGCCTTCGTTGTGGGCCGACTTAAAATATCATTGGTCATTTCGATAGAAACAATACCAGATAGACAAACTTTTGCATAAGCATCATTGACCTCCCATGAGGCATTGATCCCAGTCTTGTCTTCCGGCTCATTTTGTGTCAGAATATGCTTTTTACCATGGCTCTGCAAGAGATTCATGAATTGCATCGTCCACAACTCATAGTTTGTGCCATCCATCTTGACAATAGATGTCAGACCCTTGAAGACACATGTGGATGGAATGTCAAATCTGTTTTCTTACATATTGCCGAGTGGATACACGACTGAGACCGTAGACATATGATAGAGCATCTACATGGACATTAAGGAGGGTGTAGACTCATACCACAACCAGCCCTAAGAAAACTCATTCGCATGCTTGACGAAGTCCACGGTTTCTTGATTTGGCCCTAACAAGACCAAACAACAACAACAAAGCCTTTTCCCACATTAATTAGGGTCAGCTACATGGATTCTTTGCCTCCATTGCGATCTATCTTGGGTCATTCTCGGACTTAGATCCAAAAAACTAAGATCCCTTCGGATCAACTAAGACCGAAAAACGTCACAGCCAGGGTCGGTGTTGTGCAGTGGCATTGCTGTTGTGCAGTGGCATTGGGTAGAGATCCAGGGCCTACACGACAATCGAGTGCCGCTGCAGCCTAGGCGACGTGCCCGAGGAGAGGAGAGCGACGACATCGGCGCATGGAGGAAATAGGGCTTGCGAATGGGTGAGGATCTAGAGCACATGCTCATGTTTAGGACCGTCACTCTGATACCATGTTGGGGGAAATATAGGTGTTTATTCATGAGGCCATCGAGTTCTCTTATATAGAGGAGAAACCTATTAGGCAAATTATATAGAGTGGACTGAAAGAAAAGAGAATACATAAAAGGATAAAAGATAGTGAATACCTCAACAACGATAGGAGAAATGAAGTTCTTCCTATGATGTCATATAACATAAATGGAACATGGTACATTCTTTTTACAATAGAGGTAGACAAGGGAGATTATCAAGAAGTTTGTAGTGGAAAAGTGCTAAATAAACTTAAACTTGTAGACTAGATCTCTACAAATGTATGATCAGTTCTCTTATCTAACTGCAATCAGACTCGATATACTTTTCAGCACGTGTTTCGCATCACATTTTCGATCCACCAAAAGAAAGCCATCTAAAAGCTGTTAAATGGATTTTTGTTATCTTGTTTTTACTCAAAATTTAAGTTTTTTTATCCTAGCATGCATTGCATGGATTTATTTGCATATAGCAACGTGGATTATGGTGGAGATTGCGTTGATAAAAAATTACGAGTGGCATCTGCCAATTCAAGGAGATGCCATTGTATCTTGGTTTTATAAAAAAACATGTGTAGCACTCTCTATTTCTGAAGCAAAGTCTTTAGCTACATATTTAGCATGTTCCCAATTATATTGGATGAAGGACACTTTCTCTTTTTTCGATTTGACCTTTAGTCAAAATCGTATTCTCTGTGATAGCACTAGTTCTATCATTCTAGCTGATAACCTAGTCAGTCACTGTAGAACAAAGCACATTGATGTTGGGCATCATTTTCTTCGTGAATTTTTTTCTAAAAAGGAGAAATATGCATGTAGTATATTTCTACAGAGATGCAACTTGCAAACATTTTTATTAAACCCCTAGCTACACATTAGTTTGAGAAGATTAGAAGATATTTAGGTTTGTGTAATTTGAGACATATTTGTTGAGACTATTTAATGCAAAAAGGATTTCTCAAAACATTTTTTTTGAATAAGAAAATGGGGGAGCCCTTCCAAGGCGGGAGTCACCACACCAAAGTATTCATTAATTAACGAGAAGGTATATCAGTTGGATATCCAGAAATTGTACAAAGCATTACAGTGCGCAAGTACATTTTCGAAGTAAAACCGCTGCCCCTTGAAAGTGGTATCATTCCTGCCAAGCCAAATAGCCCAGAGCGCGGCAAAGGGCTTGGAGACATCACCGGATGACCCAAGTCCGACGGCTTGAATAGATCTCCAAAAATGTTCCGCATCAGATTTCCGAACCCACGGAAGCCCCAAAGAGTCCCATACATTGGCCGAAGACCTGCGTCCAAAGAAAATGTGATCCGCATCCTCCACGTCGTCCTCGCATCTATCACACTTCAAATCCGTCACACCCATCAGTCTGCCTCTTCTCACTTTGTCACATAGACGGTCTCTACTTAGACACCAAAGAAAGACCTTAACCCGAGTAGGAATCTTAGCCGCCCAAATCACCTTCAAGTCAACACATAAATCTTCGTCGCTCTCCACCATACCACCACTCAACTTCCCATATGCAATCTTCACCGAGAACTTACCATCTGCCCACACAAAATGATCGGGGTCGCCCGACATCTCCCGGAAAGGGGGAATCTCCGATAGTAACCGCAAAAAATCCTCCAACCTCTGATCCGAGAGAACCGCAAGGAACCTCGGCGCCCACGACCTAGAGTCAGCCACCTCCGCCACCCGCGCCCCCTGTCAACGGCTAACGCCATCAATCTAGGAAAGCGGTAGGCCAATGCCCCCTCCCCTGTCCAGTCATCCTGCCAAAAACGGAAACGGAGACCATTCCTCAACTTCGGTCGAAGGAGAGGCCCGAGCCCCGGAATCACGGCATGGATCCCACTCCACAATGAATACTCATGACGCTTCCTCACAACCACCAACTTCCCTGTGAAACCATAAATCTCCCTCAGCAACTGCAAAACCGGCGAGTCGGATGGAACCTAAATGCCCACCGCCCATTTGGCTAGCAAGGCTTTGTTCATTGATTTCACATCCTTGACACCTAGGCCCCCCTCCGAAACAGGTACCGCAAGATCCTTCCAAGCCAACAGGTGCAACCCCCTCGTTGTCTGCCTTCCATATGACCAGAAAAAGGATCTCATCAAAGCCTCCACCTTCCTTCTAATACCAACATGCATTAATCTCATCGAGAAGAAAAAAATCGGAATGGTTGAAAGAACGTGCTTCAGTAATGTAAGCTTCCCACCCTTGGACAGAGTGGTAGCCTTCCACCCCTCCAACCACTCCTCCATACTTCGAAGAACACAGTCCCAATCGGACTTCCTCAGCCTGCCATCAACCAGAGGCAACCCCAGATAGGTTATCGGTAATCTCCCCAGAGGGCATCCTGCCCACGCCACTAACCTGTTACTCTCCTCGCCATCCATCCCCATTGGAATTAGGACCGACTTTTGCCTGTTAATCTGCAAACCAGAGAGGCAACCAAACATATCCACCAAAATAGCCGCATTGTGGTTCTGCTCCTCTGTCCCCTCCAGGAAGATCAGCGTGTCGTCCACATACTGCAACCGGAACGGAGATGTCCCCATCGTGAAACCCTCGCACCAACTCTCTTCAACCGCCCGCTGAAACAAGACCGCAAGACAATCCGCAACCAACACAAAAAGTAGGGGAGCTAGGGGGCATCCTTGACGCACCCCCTCTGCAGTTGTAACCATCCTCCCTCTGGTCTCCCGTTGATCAACACAGAGCAGGAGCTAGTGCTGACGCATCTCTTAACCCAAGTAATCCATTCTTCCAGAATTCCCCTTTTCTGCTGCGCTGTCCACATGAATCTTCAACTGACACAATCGTAGGCCTTGGCGTAGTCAATCTTCCAAACCACCCCTTTCTTTGTAGACCTCTTCCACTCACGACAGATTTCTGAAGCGGTCACGATACCATCCGCCATACACCGTCCATGAATGAACGCAGATTGTGCCGGTAAGACCACAGAGGACAAGATAACCCTAAGTCTGCTCGCCAACACCTTGGCGACAATGAGATAAATGCCATTAGAAATAGAAATCGGCATGCAGTCCCCAACCCCTACTGGGGTCTCTTTCTTCGACAGCAAAAATATCATGGCCCTGTTAACTTTCTCAAAACCCCTGTTGCCATCCCTGAATTCAGTCAGAACCTTCAAAATGTCACCCTTCAGCAGATCCCAGAACTCCCGATAAAAGGATATAGAGAAGCCATTCGGGCCAGGAGCCCCGTCCGCATTCAGATCCCAAACCGCCCTGCACACCTCTTCCTCCGTAAATTCGGCCACGAACGAATCAACATGGGATCCACTCAAAGACCCTACCCCCGGCTCGTCCAGCTCCAACCATTCTCCTCCCTCACTCTCCTCAAAGCCCTCACAAAGTGCTCACGCAAGACGACTCCAATGTTCCTCTCGCCCGACACCCTTTGGCCCCCCACTTCCACCTCATGCAAGAAACTCCTTCTCCTCCTTCCGGACGCCACAGAATGAAAGAAACACGTGTCCGCGTCTCCTTCCCTTAACCACTTCTGCCTCGATCTCTGTTGCCAATGAACCTCTTCTTTCCTGTCCTCCCGAAACACCGCCTCTAACCACGCCGCCCTCTCCTCTACCTCCTCCGGAGTCGGTCCCCGGTCATCATCCAACCCATCTAACCTGCTTATCCTAGCCTCTGCCTCTGTCTTAACATCCTGCCGCCTCCGGGCGACATCCTTCCCAAAAGTCAACATTAACCGCCTTAGGGATTCAAGTTTGGCCACAAATCACGACACCGCCAAACCTGTCACCATAAAATCCCGCCAATGATCAGTCACCAGGTCCCGGAAGCCCTCCTCCAACAGCCACTTCTTCTCAAAACGAAAGGAGAACCGAGCCAAGCGTTCCTCCCCAGAAAACCAAAGAACAAGAGTGTGATCAGAGAGTGTCCTCGGAAGAGCCTAAGCCCTCGCCAGCGGGAAAGCCTCCTCTGCCTCAACCGACATCAGGAACCTGTCAAGTCTTGACCTCGATCTCGTATTCCTCCAAGTGTACTTGCAGCCGGCCGCATCCACAACAGACAAAGCCAGAGAACAAACCACCTACCTAATATCAGCAAATCCAGGATCAGAACCCCTCCCCCGGCCTGTCGTCCGGGAACAATGTGACATCTAAGTCACCACTAATGATCCAGATACCATCACCAACCTCTGGCACAACACTCGCCAAGTCCGCAACCAAGCTACCATCCTCTCGCCGACATGAGCCGTAGACATTAGTGACGTACAGACCAATCCCATCTGCTCTCCGTAGCAGCCTTACCGACAAGGTGAACAAGGAGACGGAAGTCCCCAGCAGATCGAACAAATCAGACCGCCAACCGGATAGTAGCCCCCCCCGAAGCACCAGCTGCCTCTTTCTCAGCCACCCCGAAAACCTCCCCCTACTCATCTCCAACCGCACCTGGTCGTCCAGAGACTGCATCTTTGTCTCCTGAAGCAAGAAGATATCTGCCCCAGCCTCTCTCACCATATTCTGCACGCCGAGCCTTTTTTCGGGCCGGCCCAGGCCCCTCATGTTCAATGATAGCAACTTCATTTAAGCAACGGAGCGTCCATCTTCCTCGGGGGAATAACCCCCAAGCGCCGCGCACTATCCCTGTCGAGAGTAGCAAATCGGTCCCGCACCACTAACGGGATGGCCACCCCCAGACTCACAACCTCTATAGCCGCCCCCGATGCCAAAGAGGCCCTCAACGAAGCCCTCGCCACCTTCTCCGCCCTCCTCCGCCCCCTCCCTCCCTCTCATATGCCAACCCGAAACTCCGCTGTCGCGGCCAACCCCTTCTAGAAGCGGCAACCCATAGCCCACCCCCTCATCCACACCGGTGGCTCCCAAGACCGGAGGCAAAGACCCCACCGCCACCCCCAAACCAACTGGATCGGCCCCATCTCCAGCCGAGCCTCTCCGCCACAATTCAGACACCGACGCTCCTGCCTCCCCTCCCAGCAGGTCCACCCCTCCCCCCCGTTTAGCAAGCAACTCCCCCGCAAATACCTCCAGCCGCGATTCGGTCGCAGCTCCCCCCCTCTCACAACTACCGGACTGAGCAAGGCCCGTCGCACCTCGGGCCGAACCCCCAACCTCCTCCTCTATCTCCGGAAGCGCAGGAACCACCCTACTACCAAGAACCGAAGAGGCGGAGCCGAACCGGCCACCCGGGCAATGTCCTGCTCCTTCGATCCGCGACCGAACAGGATCCGACCCGACAGAACGCAAAACCTCCTAAGCGCCATTAGGCCGGGCCCCACCACCTCCCAAAGCATCTCCTGTGCCAACCGCAAGATGCCAAGGTAGAGGAACTGCCGCCAATCTCGGAAGTCCCACCGCAAATATGGCGCCGAATTGAATCACCTCCTTCGGGGAGCGTGCCACGCTCGGATGCCGCCCCCCCGCACAAGGTTGCTCCACCTCCGGGAGCAGAGCCCCCTCCACCGGGGGCTGAACATCAGACCGCTGCTTCGACCCTCCAAATGCCGACGACACCTCGACCAACTGGAGCTCCCTCCTGCGACATCCAACCGCCTGATAAGCCGTCCAAACATCCGCGGCCACCTGCTCAAGAAGCAGCCGCCTACCATCAAGTCGCACCTCCCACCAACCCATCTTCTCGGCCCCAACCGACCTCACCCGAAGCACGACCTCCAATGACTGTCTGGGTTGACAACCTGAACTCTCGACGGAGTCGACCTCAAGAACGCCCCGCAACAACCCTGAAATGCTCTCTTTCGTCCTCGCCCCCAGCGGAAGTCCCCTGACAACGACTTTCTCCACCCTGCCCCAGGCAACACGGCGACATCCCACTCCCTTGGCCTTCGCCACCTCAACTGCAAGGACCCACCCTCCAACCCGTGCAACAAACTCCGCACCGCGGAGCCTCGGAGCCCCCTCGCCAACGCCCTCCATGGAGAAAGCCGAGCCACATCTCCCTTAAATGAAGCCTTGGATACGAGCCCCACGTCAGAAGTCGCCAAGAAAAGCGCCCCCTCTCCACCACCCTCGCCAACCAACACGTTTGCATGGAGCTCAGCCAACGGGCAACGCCTTCGCGAATGGCCAAAGCATCGACACGAGAAGCAGCGCAAGGGCTCACGACATGCACACGCCCAATGGTGCAGACCACCGCAGCGGAAGCAACCCCGTCCGAAAGGGGAGAACGGCGGTGGCCCACGCCCTCGCCTAGAAGCTGCAGCGAGCCGCCACCTCCGACGCCCTTCCACCAGGCGCCAACCCTCGCTCGCACCCGAGGCTTCGCTGGCGACCTTGCCAGGAATCGCGCCCGGTCGCCCTTGACCGCACCGCTCGCCGATCCCGCTGTTGGCCGAAGGAGTCGCGCCTGCTCGCTTCTCTCGCTCGCCATCGAGCGCGTCGCACCCACTCGCCCTCGCGCGCTGGTGACCTTGCACGGAAAGGTACTGAGTCGCACCCGCACGCCGAAGCTCGCACCGCACCCTCTCACCACCGCCTGCGTCGCGCACTCGCCGCTACTCGCTCGCGACCGTGCACGGAGTCGCCCCCACGTGCCCTAACTCACATCGCTCTAATTGCTAAAACATTATGATCAGGATTTCTCAAAACATAGTCTATTGATTGACCATTCAACGACTTCTGTTCGATCACCCTTGATGGATCATTCAGGAAGCATGATCTATCACGTAGGAAGTATGATCGATCATTTTTGTGTGAATTTGAATTTTGCTTTAAAATTCAAATATGTGTAGGATCACAATTTAGAAAATTGCGCCCTTATGTCTTAGACCCCTCTTATTAGGTGCATCGCCTCCCAACAACTTCTTTTTCAGTGAGTTGTTAACTCACTTTATCAGGAATCTTTCCTATTTATTTTGCATTCAAATCTCTTAATTTTATACCAAGCACCATATCTTTCCTCCCTATTTAAAGAGACCCGAGGACACCCTTTCAAACCACACATCTTCTCTTACTAAGAAAGCCCTGAGTCCCTCTCTTTCCAGTTCGATAACAGAAGTCTGATCGATCATGTGCAAACTCATATTCATGTTTTTCATGTTTTCTTAATTCTTTCTTGAAGCTACTTCTTTTGACAAGAGATCCATCACATCAGGAATCTCTTCTGTGCATCAATGGCACATGGGAGATTGAAGAAAGGGCCATTGTCGTCTGGGTACCTGAACCCACTTTAGCATGTGATTGCAAGTTGGCCTACTCACATCTCACCCTCTCCACATGCCATCCGATTCTCTAGAACATCTTCAAAGACCACTTTCCAAAATATAGTAACATGTTCATTCAAAATCATATTCCTTCATTTTTCGACCCCACTTCTTATTTGAGCTCTCCTTCCTCTTTCGTCGATTCGATCTCACTCTTCAATCGCGAAATTTTATAGGAAGTCGAAAGGCGTCGGTGATTCTTCATTTTATCATCTTCGTACTACTGTCCATTAATGCACTTTTGTGGTGGATGGTTTGGTGATCACTCACATCTTGGATTGCCCCGACTCAGGCCCAACCCTTAGTGATATAATGGAGTGCATTGATCACGATGAATGCTGTGATTCCTCGATGACGTTGCAAGCTCATGAAGCTTACCGTCCCTTGACTGCTCCCTGTATGAAGCCCCTGCCTCTACTGGTACTTTAGGAGCAAGACCACAATCTCTCTCATGTCACCAATAACATGCTCGTCCTCATTTACATTTTTGTGAATGACTACCCATTCAATTGGTGCCAATTCACAATGTCGATCTTAACGACATTTGTTGTTTACCATCTCTCTTTTGGGATCTTAGTTACTTACATTTTGGCTCTCTTCTCTATGACCGTGCCCGGAGAACCTGAGCGTGTCAAGGTCGAGCCCTTCGGACTTGAGGTCATGTGCTTTTGTAAGGAGTCCGATGACAATCCTCCACCTTCACCTTCACCTTCTACTAGACCCATCCATGTCCTTCCAACCCATCCCGTCCTTCAGTTGCTGGACCTTCTTCCTCTGATGAAAGAAGATTGTCATGCTCTAGCTTGAAGAAGAAGAAGAAGAAGAAGCAAAAAACGATTCTTTTGGCTATAACTCTGAGACTTGGCGTACCGTCATTTATTGTTGTAAGTTCTCTCATCCAGCACCTTGAGACATAGATGAAAATAACTATGCTCCATATCTTTAGATTCTTTGCTAGTGTTTCTGTTTCCTTTCCCAGTTATCTTTGTTTCTTCTTTCCACCATATATGTTTTTGTGCTACAAACATTTTGTATTTCATTCCATCTTTTAATGCGAAACTATATCAGGGAAAAATAATAAGAACAATAAGAACACACGATTTTACATGGAACCCCCCTAAGGAGCGGGATGAATTCACCGGAGAAGGCCTCAAAGGGCCATATGTTGCATTGCACTTTCTCATCGGATACAGGAGGTATGGGGCTTCTTATATAGCCCCCACATACTCTCCAAGTCCCACTATTGGTAGATGCAGGAATAATCCCCAGATGTGGTAAATGGATCTATTTACCCATCTTACACATGATGCATATGCTCCAACACTCCCCCTCAAGCTGGAGTAAGCAATGCTTTACTTGGACAAACAGAAAGAAATCTCACACTCACAATACAAGACACTACATACAATATCAACTCAACGTGCACTGCCGTCGACCGCTGTCGAGGACGTTGCTTCTCAGGCCATGCATGTGAAGAGGAACAAACAGGCTGGAATGTGAGTCAAACTGAATCTCCTCGTCGAAGAGCATGGGCTATGTACTACTTCTATCATAATCACTGCAACTGAAATGAGTCTCCTCGTCGTAGTACTCTGGCCCTCCACATCACGTGGACAACTGCTCCATCTCTGAAAGGGCTGAACTGAAAAACCCATGGAGACATCCTCATCAGAGTCCACGATCACTGGAGAATGGAGTCTGAAAAAGTCTCCTCGTCGGAGAACTAGGTCTCTCCCATTCTGGCTCAGAAAATGTGATCTCTACTTTGGAGTCCCTATGAAACCACTTGAAAACCCTAGCCCACATGGTATAGGGAATGAGATCTCTACTCTTGAGTCTCTATGGATCACATGAAAACTCTGACAAAAAATGAAAGATGGGGACCACATAAAAAAGACCGCACACATATGCGTCCGAAAAGGAGTCTCTATCTGGAGAACTTGAAGAAAATGTGTCACTCAAATATGGAATGCCTCGAACTTGGACTCTGAACCAATCCAGAGTCAAATTAAACTCTGAAAATTTTGGCTGGTTTGAAATCTGACATCTGAATATGGAATAGATATGTAAATCTACACAATACTCCCCCTTTCTCCCATACTTGTCAGAAAACAATGACATTGACAAAGTTGGGAGAAGGCAAAAAATGGGGAAAACAAAAAACCAATGAATCACTTTGTCGATCTTGATTTTTTGGCTTCTCTTTTCATTTTCTTAAATCATTTTTTCTAAACTATTATATTTTTTAGCAGCCGTCCTTTTTTTTTGAAATAAGCCGTCCTCATTTTTTTTGACTTTTCATTTTTTTGCATTTTTTAGCATAAGGATTTTCTTTTGTCCACGCCTTTTTTGTGAAGAAAGAAACTTGGCTCACTTGGGCTATAGAATATGCAACAACCCATTGCTGGGCTCTTTCTCCCCCCCTTTTTTCACCCTTCATTTTTTTAATACACAGCAGCAGGCCCCTTGGGCCTCTTTTCATTCTCCCTTTTTTTAAAACAAAAGACATACGACCCAACCGGGCCCTCATTTTTTTTGAAATTTAGGGTTCCTAATGGGAACCCCTTTCTTTCGAACACTCGTCGCCTCGACGGGAGCCCCTTCTACAGATAGTAGCCGCCATATGCCTGGGAGCTTCAGGTGCTGATGGAGGTGCTCTTGGATGCGGATTCGTTGCGGGAAGAGAGGTGTTGGCGATGGCGGCATGCCTGGCGGTGTTCGTCAACGAGGGATGTTGTGTGTGTTGTTGGAGCACCGCATTGGGTGAGGCTCGTCGCCGTCGATGGATGGAGTCTGCAGCCTGGAAGTGTCGCACGACGGTCTGTAGAGGAGAGCTGCTCCTGGGTGGCACCGCTTGGAAGGAGGACATTGTTGGGAGGCAGCACTGCCTGGAGAGAGGTGCAGTCTTAGCCACCTGCACTATGGGTTGCGTCGTCCGTCGCCACTGATCTGGAACTGGAGGAGGATCTAGAACAGGTCGCCAGATCAGGGCCTCATCAGTGTTTTCTAAAGATGCTCATGTTGAGAAATCATGGTTTTTGAATAAAACCCTAGAAAGACTATGCATAATCGAACCTGCACTGAACTGAATATCAAGAAACCCTAGAACATATATGTAGAATGAAAAATTCTCGAACTTGAATAGATCTTGAATACAATAAATCTTTAAGAACAATTCACTAGAATTGAACCCGCTCTGATACCATGTTAGAAAATAAAGAATGCGGAAGCGTATCAGCGAAAAAATAATAAGAATAATAAGAACATGGATTTTACGTGGAACCCTACTCCCTAAGGAGCAGGATGAAACCACGAGAGAAGGCCTCAAAGGGCCATATGTTGCATTGCACGTTCTTATCGGATACAGGAGGTATGAGGCTTCTTATATAGCCTCCACAAACTCACCAAGTCCCACCATTGGTAGATGTGGGGCTAAACTCTGGATGTGGTAAATGGATCTTGGAAGGATCCATTTACTCATTATACATGTGACGCATATACTTGAACAAAAAACACATTTTGTTTCTCTCTTTGGTTTACCTTTTTAATGATTACGAAAAGGAGAATAATGAACTATAATAATGATAAAGGGTCAAACCTTAAAATTAAAGAATCAAAATATAGTTTTCTGGTTCTTTAGTGAGGTGGCAAATAAATCTAAAATTAAAATTTTGCTTAAAAGATAAGTTTATTCCTAAGATCTTTTAAAAGCTCTAATTAATTCCAAGTTAGACAAATGAGCTCTTTAATTACAAGAGTCCAACTTTTTAAGTTTTAATTATTTTGTCATCTTAAAAGGGGGAGATTACTAGTTCTTTGTTTATCACTAGGTTTATTTTAAAGATGGCACACATATATCACAATCACTAGCTTGTATATTTCCGTAGAAGATTGCAAGACAGTTCCACAATTATGACCTAAAAACTACATATTCTTGAGATCGCAAGCTCAAAGTTTCTTGTTGAATCAAAGTTGTATTGTTGTAATTTATATTGTATTTTGGCAAAGTTGTAACCTGAAACTACAACTTTCCAAACGAGAACGCCTCAAGAACTTTTAGATGATTGACCATACATTTAACATGGTAGATTACACATGATCGACCATCAACTTAAGCTGATCGACCAACATTGCTACCTCCTGGTCTCACAATGGGAAAGATGCATGCATGTAGTGTATGTAATTAAGGGAGGGTCTAGAAGACCAAGAAGGCATCATGAGGGAAGAGTATTAAAAAGGCGGTTGTAAGCTTCCATAGCATGCACTTATTCTTTTCCATAATGTTCAGAAAGTATGTCCGGACAGCTGCATATGCGATTGAATATACGGAGTTGGTCCCCTACCATATTGACTATGGAAAACTTGCTCAATATGCGAGTTGAGGGGTATATACAGGCGAGTTTACTGCATATGCTGCCGCATATTATTAGATTTTGAACCCGATAACACGATTAAGAGAGAATCCTGATTTGCTGAAGCACCTTTCATATGAAAACCCCATGTGCCCCCATCTTCCTTGTTCATACAAGAAACCCAAGCGTTGGCACAACACATTTGCTCCCCTCTATCCCTCCCGACCACTTACAGGTCTTCGATCAACGCTTGTGTTCCCACGTTGCCCTCCAACGTGCACTCCAGCAATGCCTCCTCCCATGCTCCAAGCATTAGCATCACCCAATGACAAGCCACTACCCTCTAGCACACTCCAACAATGCGTCCTCGAATGCTTTAGGTTCCAACATTGACCAACAAGACCAACATCTAATCGACTTTGCTCCAAACTCCATCGTGTGCTTTAGGTTCGAGTAGCATCCTTAACAATAACTTTTTCCTTGCTCAATGCCTTCGATTTTTATGCAACTGTCATTAACTTATTTGACCTTTATCTCTTTATTAGGTTGAAATTGAACATGATATGACCATGCATATGATTGAATGTAATCTAAATGTTTGCATGAATTGGTTGTGTATTTTCACCAATCATATAATCCAATAAATACAAGGGAAGTAGTTTACCTAGGGATGTCAGCGGGTCGGGTTTGGGGCGAGTGTCAATATTCACAAACCCGTACCCATTTATAAAACCACTACTCATACCCGCCCATTTATTAAACATGTAGTTTCTAATTCTAACGGGTACCCATATACCCGACGGAAACTCGTGTACCCAATGGGTACCTACATATTGAACATAATAAAATTTTAAGCTTTTCGTAAATGTACATGGGATTTTCACACATAAATTAAACATAGGGAGATTATGTAATATGGTGGTACACAAAGATGTGCAATGTGTAGGAAATATTAAAGATATGTATACATATATTAAGTGTTTAACTTTTTAGTTGATAATGTTTATTTATTGAAGATACAAAAAGATACTCAAATATGAATAAATGGATGGAAATGAGAAAATTGAGTCGGACTTATATATATGTAGATGGATATGTATTAGATATTGTGGATCTGATGAGTTTGACTAGAATGCAACACACATATCTATCTATCTATCTATATATTTTATTCAGTTTTAGGGTGTGTTTAGGTTCATGTACCCACAAGGCATTCCCAAACCCATATCCATACCTGCGTGGATAGTAAATTCAAAACCCAAACCCATCCAAAAATAGTTTGGGTGGGTTTCAGGTTGTTAAATGGGGGTAGGTTTGGGTCGAGTACCCAATGGGTATATCGAGATTGACATCCCTACATTTACCATACTATGTTGTAAATCCAAAGAAATACATGATAAATACAACTGACATCCGACAATGGGAAAGAGTATTATTCTTGAGATAAATAAATAAAATATGAACACTTGCAAGCAACTCTTTCTCACAGTAGAGCCTAACGACAATCAATATACACGAAACCAAAAGAGACAATGAGTTTTTCTCCCTCGTTTTCTAATTAAGGTGGCATTCCTTTGTTATTTTTTTGAAAAATAGGTCTATAATATTTGAATTTATTATTATTGATTAAAATAATACAAAATTGCATACTCCGTATATACTTTCGCATATACTTCCTCCTATTCGCTTATTCGCTTCAGATCGCCTGACCGAATGAATAATGCTTACTAACTTTCTGAACTCTTTGAAAATAACCTATTTTCACATTGATTACATTTTGAATTCAGGCTCTCAGATGATCGATCATCTTGAATAACTTGATTGATAAACTTGAGATGATAAATCACTATTTTTGCATGATCTTTAATATGTTGCAAATCTTGTAGATTTCTTTTTAAATTTGTTTCCAACAACCATATTTTCTTGAACTCATATTTAAGGGATCCCATGAACAATGTTGGAAGACACTGTTCACTCAAGCTCTCTATAAGTAAAGAAAAATATTCTAAGAGCTTTTTCTTATATTATCTCTATCGTTCTTCGATTGTTTTGATATTTTCGAGAGAATAGTTCTGAAGATAGCTTAGTCAAGCTATCAAGAAGCATGCTTGATCGCCTCTGAGTTTTCTAGTTATTCTGATATTAGTCAGAACACTTTTGGCAGGTGATAACCTTGGTAATATTATTCTTTGATATATTGTGCTTATTGCGATATTATTGCTTATGCATATATTCTGATATTATATGCAAATATCTCTGCTATATATTATTATATATCATTATGCAAAATTATTGATATTATTGTTATACACATCTCTATAGGAATTTTTAGTGTTAGATTTGGAAGTTTACATGTTGTTCTTGAATCCACAGAGTATGCCCTATACAAGGAAGTCAAAGGCCAATATGTGTTTATCTACCCTCGACATTGCATGCAATATCAGATCTATCGAATAATGTTATCTTTGGTGTTGGATTTGAAGTTGTAAAGCTAGCAACTTTGTAAACAATTGAGATATCCGCATAAATATCTTGAAATATAGTAAAGCAACCGACTGGCTTGGCTGATAGGAAATCCCAAGTTAGGAAGACTTAGGTCATGGTTTTCACCCAATTGCGTTTTTTAGGTAACATCATGTGCAATGTGCTTGATTGATTGATTGGTTGTATTGTGCTCAAGTCTATTCCACAAAGGATTTATTTTACCATCGATTTTATTATTTACACCCCCTCTAGTAGCAACTCAATCCTGAAGAGCTCACACATTCTACAACATGTACATAATCCTAGGGAGCAAGTACTCAAAGGTCCTTTTCATCTTTTCTTTAGGTGCTACTTTGCTATTGGTCACCCAAGATTCTTTAGTCTTGCAACATTATCATTGCTGAGTCACACAAGATTACACATGCCCCTTGCTACTCATGTTAGAGAGTAAACTAGCTTTTAACTAATTGCACTCTCACCATCTAGGGTACACCCTTACACTGCTTCATGTAACATCACGATACTTTTATTACTCACCCACAATATTACCCTCCGTTATGGATTTCATGGATCCGTTGCTGTGTTACTACGATTTCCTTCTCCTTATCTCTTAACGGTCGACCGTTGGGGGGCCTCTTTCAGCCTCGAAGGGGGGTTCGTCAGGGATGCCCCCTCGCCCCTCTTCTTTTTGTTATGGCGGCGGACGTGCTGCCTCGTATGATTCAGGGTGTTGCCAACGCTGGCCTTACTCGCGGGTGCTATATGGGAGACCTTCATATCCCTCTCCTCCAATATGCGGACGACACATTATGTTTTATCGAGGGGGAACGGCTTCAGTATGCGGGAATGGCCACTACGGTCCAATTATTTTGCGAAATGTCGGGGCTCCGCATCAATGAAGACAAATCGAAATTTGTGCCGTTTGCTCTCTCGACTCCGGAGATTGGAGAGTGCTCCTCCATTTTGGGGGCTTCTCTCGGGGCGCTGCCATTGGATTACCTGGGGATTACCTCTCTCGGTGGGCCGTGCGCGGTTACGTGATTATCAGAGGGTGGTGGAGAAGGTTGAGACAAGGCTGAGTGGTTGGCGCTCCTCTTTGCTATCTCGAGGTGGGCGCTTGGTGCTTCTTAAATCCGTCCTTTCGGCTATCCCTATTTACTTCTTATCGGCGCGCGGTCTGCCAAAGGGGATCATGCTTCGATTGGAGAAATGTATGAGGGGATTCCTTTGGGGTAAGAATGGTACTGCTAGAAGAGGGATCCATCTGGTCGCTTGGGATGTCATCTCGTGTCCTAAAAGCGATGGGGGTCTGGGTGTTCGGCGCTTGGAGGTAATGCGTGACGCTTTTCTTCTCAAATGGGCGTCGAGGCTTTTAAGTCGGGAAGATGGTTTCCTTGTGCGATGCCTTCGAACTGCGGCGGGTGATGCCTTTCTCTCCGTTTTTGACGGTCGCTCCCACGATCATTCTCCCATCTTTTGGCGCGAAGCCTTCCAGGTTTTCAACCGCAAACGGTCCTTGTTTAGGCCGTCCCTCGGCGATGGTACATCCTTCCGGTTTTGGACTACGGATTGGTCTGGTAAGGGCATCTTCATGAACCTTTTTCCAAGACTTTTTGCGCTGGCAGGGGACAAATATGCATCGGTGGATTCGTGCTGGACCAATGGCTCATGGTGCCCGATCTTGGTGGACTATCTCTCTGCTCAGCGGCTGATGGACTTCTCCGCTCTGATGTCCCTTCTCGTGGACGCCCCTACTCCTTCGGGGGGCCGGGATCACTTCTCTTGGAAAGAGGGGTCCTTCTCTTCAAAAAAGGCATATTCGGCTCTTCTTCCCATCGTTGAGCAACCAGAGGCGTCCTTTCTTGCTCACTGTAAACTCATCTGGGGTCTCAAGCTTCCGGAAAGGATTGGTATCTTTCTATGGATTCTTAGGCGTGGACGACTACCTACCCGCGACCGTCTTGTAGCGCTCTTCCCAAACTCTCCCAATTTATGCGGGTTGTGCGATTCGGCTATTGAGACGGCCGACCATCTATTCCTTCACTGCGACCTCGTACGACTCATTTGGGATGATATTGCCTGGCTGAATCTTTCCTCGCTGGAGTCTCTTTGGGAGAGCATAGCAATCGCAGCAAATCGTACGAGGGCGGAGAGACTTATTCCCTTCGCGCGCATTTGGAGTATCTGGCTGGGAAGAAACAAATCTCTCTTTGCGGGGCAGAGATTCTACATAGAAAATATTTGTATGGATGCGAACCGCTTTTGTTTGGACTGGTCTTCTGTATAGAGTTTTTGTTTATGTTGCGGGGGCGATTGGTATCATTTAGTGATACCACTTTCCCTTATCCCACCCTTTCTTCTCCCTCTGTAAGTATCTTCTCTTCTCTTTCTTAATAAACTGGGGCGAACACCTACGGGTGTATCCCCCTTTTTTGGAGTGTCAAAAAAAAAACCCTTGTACTTACAGTTTAGACTACTCCCATTTTGATTGTTGTTTCCCACTTTAGCTACTCTTTTTCTTAAGGTTTTTGTCTGACTCTATAAATACTAAGCGTAGAAAACGATAGTGTGGAAGCATATCAGAGATAAAGAATTAAGAATATTGGAAGAACTCCGGGACTTAACATTGAACCTTACTTCGTAAGGAGTGGGATGAAATCATAGGAGAAGTCCTCTCAAGGGTCGGGTATTCTTTATTGCTCTCTCTCAACTGATATAATGGATGCGTGGCTTCTTATATAGCCCCACGAACAAACCGATCCCATTAACAGTAGATGTGGGACTAAACCTGTGGATGTGGCAGTTAGATCCTGGAGGGATCCCATTACCCATATATACTTGTGATGCATATTGTAACACTCCCTCTCAATCTGGAGCATGCAATACCCATCTTAAACAAATAGAAAGAAATTGCTCACTCAAATACAAGACACTGTGGACAATATCAACGCAAACTTTGCTAGATGCCTGTTGAGGACATCTCTTCTCATGTCATGTTGGTGAGGAGTAATTGAAGGGTTGGAGTACGACCTGAACTGGATCTCCTTGTCAGAGAACGAATGCTCTGTGATGTGTTTGTCAGTCACTGAAATGGAATAACTTTCCACCTGGAGAACTTTGACCCACAACTACTCTATCTCTCTGAAGGGCCAAACTGCAAAAAGTCATGGGTACATCCTCATCGGAGTCAGTGGACGCTAGATAATGGAGTCTAAACTAAGTCTCCTAACTGGGTCTCTCCTATACTGGCTCAGAGAATGGGATCTTTATTATGGAGTCCCTATGAATCCACATGAAAACCCTGAGCCTACAATGGCTTAGGGAATGTGATATGTACTATGGAGTCCTTATGGATCACACGATAACCCTGAGCCGACCAACTCAGGTATGGGAACCTCTCAAACAATGAACGCACACATGTGCGTCTTGAACTGTATACTCTAACCCAATATGTATAGTCTGAATCTGACAATTGGTAGATTCTGAAATCTGACATGTAGAACTCTACATAGTATTCCCCCTTTCTCTCACATTAGTCATAATAGGTGACATCGACCAAGTTGGGAGAATACATGAAGACGGGGAGAACAAAAAAACTGCATAAACCAATCTATTTTTTTCTTGTCTTTTCTTCTCCTTTTTTCATACGATTTCTTTTTGTATGACTCCTTTTTTTTCAAAACTCACGACCATTCCCCTTTTTTTCCTTTTTTTGAACTAGGCCATCTTTTTTTTATTTACAAAAAGACTCTCTGCCAGTGGGCATAGAACATTGCAGCCCTTCTTTGTTTTTATTTCCAGCAACAACCCACTTGGGCCATGTCCTTTTAATTTTACTCCAATTTCTAGGCCTAGAGAAAAGGGCAATGGTCATGAGTTTTGAAATAAACACCATGATTTTTTTTGTAAAAATAAATCCAAGACCAGGCCCAGTCAGCCTGTAGCTCTTTTGTTAAAGCCCCATCCTCTTCAACAAGATCGAAGGGAGAGCCATCCCTATTTAGGTTTCCCATCATGGGAAGCTTAAACTTTCGAACAACGCTGTCGGAGATGAGCCCTAGGGATTGGCGCCTGCTTGGGTTCGAGGCTCTGCCTCCCACCGTTTTGGAGAAGATGGGTCGCCGCTTAGACTTTCCAGATTATCAGGAAGGGTTTCAATAACCGGAGGAGACCACAGAGTGGTGCTCTGGCAGTGCTCGATGGTGGTAGCACTGCCAAAGATGCAGGGTTACACAATGCATGTCAGCTGGAGGATCAAGCGATGATGCTGCCATCTATGAGTTGGCAACGTAAGGGCGTGTGGGGAGGATTGGAGTAACCTCACTCAAACATCATGCCATCTTGTGCCAATCGGGTTGTTGCAATGCGTCAAGCATTAATTGCTTGGACAGACCATCGCTTGGAACTCCTTATTGTTGCCCATCTTTGTCATTGGAGTAGATGTGTGTATTATTTCCTGGAGAGTGATTTGGGCATTGATGTGTTGTATGCATGAAAAAATATGCACATGCAGATACCTACTGCCGTGTAGAATCAGGGTTCCACCTGGAACCCTATAATTTTTCGTATTCGGTGATTTCCAGATCTTCCAAATTGGTGCATGTGCATAGAACAAAACTTTGAGATTTCCAGTTGTGAATAAACAATATTGCGATGATGATCTTCATAATTAAACAAGAACTTTTTCATGTCACTCATTGGAATAGTGTGTAGGCTGCATAAAATTAGGGTTTCATAAAAAATCCTAGTCTCTCTTGATTTTGATGTGATCTTTAAAAAGCAAACAACTTTTGAACATGAACATAAGTAGAAATCTTCAAGAATAACTTCATGAACTGAACCCACTCTAGTAACCGAATCTCGTACAAATCACGAACATAAAAATAAATCCTCGAGAATTGAACCTGCTCTGATAGTATAAATATGCTCTAATACCATAAATAGAAATATTATCTAATCCTGTGCAGAAAATGATAGTGTGAAAGCGTATAAGAGAAAGAATTATGAACAATGGAACAATATTTTGGGGCACTCTCATACATTGGAGGCCTTTATTTCTTTCAAAAAATAGTGGAAGAACACCAAGATTTACAGTGGAACCCTACTCCATAAGGAGCGGGATGAAACCATGGGAGAAGGCATCTCAAGGGTCGGGTATTCTTTTTGCTCTCTCTCTCAACTGTTACAATGGGTATATGGCTTCTTATATAACCCCACGGACAGACTGGAGTCCCACTAACAATAGATGTGGGACTAAACTTGTGGATGTGGTAATTGGACCTTAGAGGGATCTAATTATCCATTTATACATGTGATACTTACTCTAACAGTAAGTAAATGGGTGCATGATGAATAGAACATACCATCTCCCTGTAAGGGGAATTACTTTCCGTTGATTACTTATCTTATGTTCATTTCGTCAAGCGTGATTGTGATGTCGTCTACACAAAAGCTTTCCTAGTATATGGAGCACCAATCATTAAGGAAGGGGTTAGTGCTTGCAGTTTATACTTGTCATGGTCCTTATTTTGTCAAATTTTTAGCTAGGTAGAGAGGAATAGGAAAATGGAACAAGATAACCAGGAAGGGGAGTTTGCATGGAGAGGTAATGATTACCATCTATGCCAATTTGTGTTGTGACGTATCTCTTTTTAGTATGGGATTTGATACAGTTCCATATTTCCATTTTGTATTTTCTATGGGAGCTATTTATGTTGCATGATTTCACTGTTAGGTTAATTTTTTTGGTAAGTTATACTCGAAAATCTTAGTCCAAATCCATTTTGGATCGCTTTACTGGGTTATGCTGGCCATATCTCCAAGTTCAAAAGATCCGACTGTTTTATGTTGGTTGTCGTCTACCTTACACAACCCTTATTTACTCGGGCTTGTGACCGAACATGTTGATGCTATGCACCTGTTGAGGAGAACGATGGAGATTTATAAAGCTAAAAGGAGGACCCCCACATGATTTTTATTGATTTGGAGAAGGCTTATGATTCAGTCCTACGGGAGGCCTGATGGAGAGTTTTGGATATGAGACAAGTACGTTTCATGTACATTAACCTTATAAAGGATATATACGATGAGGCTTTATCTTGTTTAAGGATCCAATTTGGGAAAACTAACTATTTTGACATCAGCATCGCTTTGCACCAAAGTTCCATTCCTTTTTACTTTGATTATGGCTGAGTTGACTAGTCGCATTCAGGATGAGATACCTTGGTGTATGTCGTTCGTCGATGATATTATTAATTGATGAGGGTAAAGATGGTGAGCGTGAAGTGTGAGGTTTGGAGACATGCCTTAAAGACTAAAGGATTTCTTAAGTAGCATTGCCTAAGACTGAATATATGGAGTGCACATTTGATGGAAGCAGTGGTGGAGGAATCGAGGTGAAGATTGGAGAAGATAGATTCTTTTAGATACTTAAGATCTATTTTGCAACATGAAGGGGAAATCAATGAAGATGTTACTCAGAATAAATGTAGATTGTCTAAAAATGAAGAGTAGCCTCTACTATTCTATGTGATAAGAAATTCCTTTAAAAATCAAAGAGCCTCTACTGTTTTATGTGATAACAAATTTCCTTTAAAAATCAAAGGAAAGCATTACTACACAGCTGTGAGACTTGCTATGCTTTATGGATATGAATGTTGGCATGTGAACCATTGATATGTGCAGAGAAAGACAATAATAGAAATGAAAATGCTACGGTGGACATAGGACATATCACAATATATTGGTGATATATCGTCGCTATATCGATATCGAGAGGCAGGGGATATCGATATCATGGTGCATATCCTTTTACAGGGTTGTCGACGATATTTGACTGATATGTAGGCAATATATCGGGTGTCGGCGATGCCGACATGAGGAATCTTCCAGCGTGTAAAAGCACTTATATCGGTCCCATATTGGCCTATATCGGTGCATTTTGCCCATTTCGCCCATTTCATCTGCTTCAAGGTCTTCTCCAATGGTGCTTGGCTTCCTTCCTTTGAGGTAGCATCTAGAATTCCAGATCTTCTCTGATTTCTTGTGTAAAATTATGAAATTGTTAGGGCTTTTGTTCATAGTTGTTAGATTATGCATATTCTTGTTTTTTGGTAAGATTTGACTTAATTAGTGAGATATTTGGTGAACTAATATGGGGTTTTTGAATTATATTGTGAAATTAAGTTAAGTTATGGATGTATAGAGTTGGAGCCCTTGTTTTAAAAATAAAAATCAAGATTTTATGGTGATTTTTGTTAATTGAATTAAAAATTAGATCTACAAGTGAGATTGTTGGGGAACTAATTTGGGGGGTTTTGAGTTATGTTGTGAGTTTAGTAAATTCATGGACAAATGAAGTTGGATTTCTTATTTTAGACATATAAAACAAGATTTTATTGTGATTTATGTTAATAAAAAAATAGTAATTAATGAAATCCGTGAATTAAAAATTAGATCTACAATTTAGTGAGATTTTTCATGAACTAATTTAAGGGATTTTGTGTTATGTTGCGAGATTAAGTTATGTATGGATGAATGAAGTTAGATCTCTTGTTTTAGATATAGGAAACATGATTTTATGATGATACTAGGGTGCATCCCGCGCTTCGCGACGTGAGTATTTTTTCAAGATAATGTATAAGAACATATTGGGATCAATATGTGAAGTATGAAAATATTGCAAAGAAATTCTAATGATCTGGAAGGTTTGCTTTCCAAATAACATGCTTTATTTTCTTTATTTGGAGATAATGTTATATACAATAAATAGCAGACATCTAATCAAAAAAAGGTAAATAAAATAAAAAAAGTTCAAATTGAGAAGGGGAGGAGGGGGAGTTTTGGTAGAAAAAAGTATGTATGTTTTTTTATTAGTATTAGTCACATCATAGTTGAGATTTATTAGATTTATAATATCTTATATTTTTTAAAAAAACTTTTTTGTATTTTTTTATAATTTCTCTTACATATATCATATATATATTAGTAAAATTTTAATTTTCATTTTTCATCTTATATTTAGGTTTATAATATATATATTACGATCATGTGTTGCAACATATATATTCAGATAACATATTCTATACATTCCACTGTTTAAATTTATTTATTTATAATATAATAATTTTTTATTCTTTAAATTTTTTTATGAATTTTTATTTCATTTTATGTGTTTTATTTTTATGTTATTTTAGTTTAACTGTACATATAAATTATTTATATTTTATATATTTTTATTCATTTTACATCTAATAATTTTTGTTTTTATTTTATTTAGTTTTTATTTTATTTTTTATGTTATATTTGTTTATTAAGTTCTAATTTTGAAAAAAGTTTTAGTATTCAAAAGTATATGAATGTAACATCTAATAGTTTTTATTATAGCTATCAAAATGCTCAAAACTTATAAAGAAAGTTATTTTTTGGCCTTAATATATTTTTAATATTTTTAGTAATTTTTTTTGAAAAATATTTTAGTTTATTATTTCTAAAAATAGAAAAACAAATGATAAGTTAAACAAAATGAGGACTTGAAGTAAATAGAACTTTTAAACACCAGATAAATTTTGAGGAAATAATTGGGCTATATAACATAAAAGAAGAAATAATGAAAGACTTAGAATAATTGGTTGGAACAAATGTATTTGAGCTCATGTATTTACGAAACAATCCATAAACTTAAGCTATTCGTTAAACTTTTAAATATTTAATACTTAAATATCGAATGCTATGAAAATAAGTTAATTATGTATTATAGATGATTCGGAACTCATTATAATATATTAATAACGAGTTAATAGATGTTATAAAGAATAATGTTCAATGATTAGAATATTCAAAATTAGTTTATTCTGAACGATTCATTTGATATAAAAATATACTACTTAAAAACTATTACATATGAATGAGATCAATAATAGTTTTAAAAAAAATGTATTTATTTTTTCCTAAAATAGTAGATTTAAAAGTAAATAGTACTTTTAAAAGAAATTTCTTAATATATATTTCAAATTTTTATAAAAGATATGAATAATATATATTTTGACTTTTATTTAGTTAATATTAATATATTTTTAAATTTAGAAAACAGAATTTTTTTAAATATAAAAGGTGAATTGAGAGAGAGAGAGAAAGGGAGGGACTGAGAGAATATATAGAGAGAGTGAGTGGGGAGTGAGGGAGAATTCCAAGAGAGAGAAATAGAAAGAGGCGTGAGTGAGGGGGAGAGAGAGCAAGTGGGGTGAGAGAGAAAGTGAAAAGAGAGAGTGAAGAGGACGTGGTTGAAAACTGAGAGAGAGAGAGGAGAGAGAGAGAAACGAATGAAAAGGAAGAGAGAGGGGAACGGTGGGAGTAAGAGAAAGGGAGGGGAAAATTAGGAGATGCCACGTGTCACTAAAAGGGAGAGGAGTTGAAAAAACCCACTATTAGTGTGAGTTATAGATATGTTAACAACAAAGTAGTAATTAATTAAATTCATGAATTAAAACTAAAATTATCAACAAATATTGATTATTCTACTCATGTCTCACGTATATTTGTTGTGTATTTTCTTTGCACTTTTGCAGATTTCAGGCTCCAGTAAATCAACATCATGACACACTCCGGTTCAGAATCTGATGGTTCTTGTGATCAGTTGGATATTGGAGAGATTGGTTGGAGGTATGTCATCGCTCAAGATGGCAATAAATCAATACCACAATACAACTTCTGTGAGAAGAAGTTGGGAGGAGGGGGTATTACGAGACTGAAGCACCATCTTGTTGGCAACAACAAAAATGTTGCCAAGTGCACTCGTTGTCCAAGTGATGTGAGGGAGTTGGTGAAGGGCAACTTGGATGGGAAAAGGGAGAAGGATGTGGAGAGGTCTAGGCGAGATGAACAGTTCAAAGAACTCATGCTCGAGAAGGAGTTCATTATACTCTCTGATTTAGACGACGACTTTGTCTACCCCGCTGACATTCAGATCGCAATGAAGAGGAGGGCATACATGAGGGCAACAAAAGAGATTATGAGAAGCGAGTTCGAGAGGAGAGAACTCGGTGGTGCACGCGACGAATTCCATGGCGCCGGTGGTAGTGGAAGTGGTTCTGGAGGTGCACCAGTTCACCATCCACCAAGAAACACAAGGCGAAGGGATTGGAACCCTTCTTGACGAGGAACAGGTCCATGCAGTACATGCCAAGTGTTGAGATAATTATGCCTTATCTTTATTTATATTTTTCTATTTCTCTAGTCTTCTTTATATAATTTCTCCCTAGAGCTTTTCTCCTATATAAGAGAGCTCTAGGGCTATGAGGAATACAACTTATCTTTCACATCTTATCACATGGTATCAAAGCGACGGTCCTAGACCAGAGCCTATGCCCTAGAGTCCCACCCCACCAAAAGCTGGCCCCACCTCCGCGCTGCGGCACTGCCCTGCTCGCTGCACGCACTCGTGCGCCTGCGCCGTCGACCTGCGCGCCTCACGTGCTCGCATGCAGCTGTTGATCTGCGTATGCCTCGCGCTTGCCTACGCGTTGCTGCGACCCTGCGCTTGCTTGCGCACCGTTGCGACCCGTCATTTAATAGCAACCGCCTAGGGCTGCTCTTAGTTTCCTGGGACTCCACACTCTTGGGTTTCTAGGGTGTAACGTAACTATCTAAAACACCCTAGTCACACAAAGGAGTCACCAAAGCATGTAAGTGGTTGTGGTATTAGTTTACACCTACTATCATTTTCCTATATGTCCGTATAGACATTATTCTTACAGTTTGCAACCCCAGTCTTGAAGATTGTTGTCATCATGTTAGACAACAAAGCAGAGATTCCATCCCTGGGTGTCTTTACAGGTCCAGCACCCATTGTAAAGATGGATGGACCGGATTAGGAAATGTGGGCCATGCAGTTCACGAGTCTAATGCAATGTAATAGCAAAAAGCATATCCTCATACAGGAGGAGCCCATTGACAAGACTGGGGTTAACTCCTCATGGGAGGCAGATGATGCTTATGCACGTGTATGGCTTTCTGGAACAGTTTTCGTGGAGATAGCCAATGACATATTGAGTCAGCCCACGATGAAGGCTATGTGAGACATTCTCGCCGTTACATATTCTCCAGCGAAGAACGAGTCTAAGATTCTGCAACTTCAGCACGACATCTTCACGTAGAATCAGAATGGTCATCCTCTCCATACCCTTTATACTTCTCTAAGGGGTATATTTGAGAGGTTACATGGTTACATTCCCTTGACTGCTACACCAGAGCAGCTCATGGCATATAGGGATTCGGTTATGACAAGAGTTTTCTCAGTGGCTCTCGACCCAGAGTATGATGCAGCTAGAGCACATATTCTTACTGATGCCATAATATACCTCCAATGGAGGACGCATATTGCGAGTTGAGTAGGCTGTCCATATCTTCTAGTTGTACTCAGCTGTCTCAGACGTCCTCAGCCATGGCAGCATCTCGCGGTAGAGGAGGCCCTGCATAGTTCCATGGTAGGGGCGGCCGTGCAGGGGGGATTAGTCTACCTCCTCGTCAGCCTTGTACTTATTGTCACGTATCATGTCATTCTGAGAAAACATGCTATTCCAAGCATGGGTTCCCAGCTTTAGCATGGGTCCCATAACTTATTCAACATGCTAGCAATTCCTCACTTGCATCTGATCAGAGATTTAGTGGCAAGACTTAGGGAGATTATGCCTACTCCTAGGTCAACCAGCTCTCCTTCAGGATCCTCAAAGGTAGCTGCCTCTGCATCAACATCTACATCATGTACAACATATACCTTTACTAGTTATTACATGACAGACTTGTCAGAATGGATCATGGATTCAGGTGCATTCCATAATCGCTGTGGTGACGGAGGTTATTTTAGTTCTTTCAGTCCAACCCAGCCCGGATGATCTGTTGTGATAGCATATGGGACACACTCCCCCATTACTGGTCAGGGGGAGGTGCAGTTAACTCGCAGTGAGACTTCAGAATGTTCTTTATGCTCCTGAGTTTTCCATAAATTTAATATCTATTAGTCAAATCACCAAGGATTTATACTGTGGAGCCATTTTTGATCCGTCTGCTCTTGTGTTTTAGGACATTCTGATGTGCATGGTGATTGGTTCTGGTCGTGAGCATGGAGGCCTCTACAGACTGGTGCAGTCTCCTTATGTTGGCGCATCTTCTCTTCGCACTGGATCTGCGTCTCCTTATATGTGGCATCTTTGTTTTGGTCACCTTCCTCTGCAAAGCTGTGTCATGTTCTTCCACAGATTTCTCCTTGCTCTACCTTTCAGTGCGAGGCCTATCAGCTTGGGAAGCATCATCGGTCCCCACTTTCCAGAGTCGTCAGGGTCGGAGTAGTCATAGTCTGTTTGAGTTAATTCATTTTGATATCTGGGGTCCAAGTCGTGTCCTAAATCATTAGAGGCATAGATTTATCTTGTCGTTGTCGATGAGTTTTAAGGTTGTCGTGGGTCTTTCTTCTTAAAAATAAGTCTGATGCTGGTTCTGTTATTCAGTCCTTTATTAATGAAATAAGAAACATTTTTTTAGCAAAAATTAAGTTTATATTTTCTGACAATGCCTTGGAATTTTGGCAATGCCTTGGGATTTTGTAGTACTCGAATTACCCAATTTCTTGCATCCCATAGTACTCAAACATCTTATGTGTATACTTCCCAACAGAATGGGGTGGTTGAATGAAACTACCGCCATCGTCTGGATGTTACCAGGACTCTTTTGATTCACTATTGTGCTCCTCATTCGTACTGGGGGGATGTGGTTCTAAGTGCTTGTTATATGGTAAATCGTATACCCTCTTCGGTTTTTTTGGGGGGGATAGATCCCGTTCTTGATTGCATTTCTCGATATGGATCTTTTCTCGCTCACTCCTTGTGTCTTTGGTTTAGTGGCTTTTGTTCATCAGATGTCTCCTGGTCTTAACAAGCTCTTTCCTAGAGCTGTCAAATGTGTGCTTGTTGGGTACTCCCAGACCCAAAAGGGATATCGTTGCTTTGACCTTGTTCGACAAAGATACTACGTTAGTGCATGTCACCTTTTTTTGTATATTATGTACTTCTATCCTACAGGTGATAATCTCATTTCTTCAGAGGATGGGGAAGAGGTCTACATAGCTCCACCTCCGATCTCTACTATACCACCACCACCACCACCTTCCACACCTATTTTCTTTCCCCAAGTTTACCATCGTCGACCTCGTGCTCATGTGCCTCCCCCATCATCTAGCACACCTAAGGTATGTTCTAAGCATTTGAGTTCTTCTAATGGCAGTGGTGATTTGCATGTAGAACTTGAGGTGTGGGATATCCATGATCCTACATCTTCTGCGAGTATTGAAGACCTGGACGTGTCTATTGCTCTATGGAAGCAGAAGTGTGCATGCACTATGCATCCTCTTGCTTCCCATGTTTCGTTGGACCGTCTTTCCAAGGATTTTCAAAGGTTTGTTGTGGTACTGTCAGCCTTGGAGATACCACACTCCTATCAGGCGGCACTGAAGAATAGTTCGTGGCGTCTGGCGATGGAGGAAGAGATGGCAACTTTACAATCTCGAGGTACGTGGAGTGTTGTACATGCTCCTCTAGGTGCATCTGTTGGAGGCTGCAAGTGGTTGTTTACTGCGAAACACCGAGCTGATGGTACTGTGGACAGATATAAGGCAAGACTGGTTGCTCGTGGGTTCACGTAAACTTATGGGGTGGACTATCAGTATACTTTTTCTCCAGTTGCACGTCACTCCACGTTGCAGATTCTTATTGCAGTTACTGTGGTACATGACTGGCCACTTTTCCAGTTAGATGTCAAGAATGCATTCTTGTATGGAGATCTGCAGGAGGAAGTTTACATGCATCAACCACCAGGGTTTGCTGCTGAAAGCGAGTCTAGTATGGTGTGTCGACTTCACAAGGCCATATATGGCCTTCAGCAGATTTTGAGGGCTTGATTTCAGAAGCTTTCGGAGTTGCTTCAACATAATGGCTATGTCAGATCTACTGAAGATCATTTTCCTTTTGTTAAGAGAACTTAGAGAGGTACTATTGTTGTTCTGGTTTATGTTGATGATATTGTTACTAGTAGCGATGAACAGGGTATTCAGGCAGCGAAGGATTTCCTTCGACGACAGTTTGTGACCAATGACCTTAGCATGCTACGTTACTTCCTTGGCTTGGAGTTTGCACGCAATCAGCATGGTATGGTTACGACGTAATTAAAGTATGTTACTGACCTTCTAGCTGAGACATGCATAACAGGATGTATACCTGCCACTACACCAGTGGATCCCAATGCTAGACTCTATGATAATTACTCTGAGGAGGTGGATAAGTGACGGTGCAAAGAGCTTGTAGGGAAGTTGCTATATGTTACTATTACCAGGCATGACATATCATTTGCTGTGAGCAGAGTCAGCTAGTTTATGGAGCAACCTAGACAGGTTTATATGGATGCAATTTGCATGATCTTGAGATATATGAAATTTTCTCTAGGCACAAGTCTTCTTTTCAGAAGAGATACATCTCTCTCAGTTACTGGATGTGCAGATGCGGATTATGCTGGGTGTCCCAAGGATATGAAGTCTACTTCAGGCTTCACTGTGTTCGTTGGTAGATCACTATTTTCTTGGAAGAGTAAGAAACATATTGTTATTGCTCGATCCGACGCTTAATCAGAATATAGGGCTATGACCCAAGGGAGCACTGAAATGATGTGGGTCAAGTCTGTCCTGACTGACCTAGGTATTGAGGTGCCTCTTCCGATGCACCTCAAATGCGAGAATCAAGCAGCTCTGTTCATAGTTGATAATCCAGTCTTCCCTGAGTGGACAAAGCACATCGAAGTTGATTGTGATTATACCCATGATTTGATTTAAAAAGGGGGCTTATTTCTACCTCTCATGTTGTTTCAAGCTATCAGATTGCAGACATGTTTAGCAAGGCTCTTGCAAGGGGTCCTTTTCACCGTTGCTGTTCCAAGCTGAGCATGATAGATATATATGCTTCAGCTTGAGGGGGAATGTTGAGATAATTATGTCTTTGTCTTTATTTATATTTTTTTTATTCTCCTGTCTTCTTTATGTAATTTCTCCCTAGAGCTTTTCACCTATATAAGAGAGTTCTAGGGCTACAAGGAATACAACTTATCTTTCACGTCTTTCCATACCAAGCATGGATCCGAGGTAAAAGACGGTGAAAGGGATATTCACCAGTGCACGAGAAAGAGTGGACCATGCCATCAACGTGCTCTTCTTTGGGAAGAGTGTTAGAGTATTTGGAGCACGCGTTACTTATGTAATAGGTGGGTAAATGGATCCCTCCATGATCCATATCTACCAATGTGAGACTTGGAGGCTCTGTAGAGGCTATATAAGGAGCCTCAGACCTCCTATATCCATTGAGAAAGTTGAATCGACTATCAACCCTTTGAGCATTCTCTCGTGATTTCATCCCGCTCCTTAGGGAGTAGGGTTCCACGTAAAAATTCTTTGTGTTCTTCAAGTTTATCTTTCTAGATTATGCTCTGTTTATCATTTAGCTTTTGTATTCTCTATTTTCTAACATGGTGTCAGAGAGGGTCGATTCTTGAGGATTCTAAGTTTCTTATTTTTATTCGAGATTCGATGTTGGAGTTCGCGTTCTTGAAGATTTCTATTTGAAGATTATTTTGTATCATTTATGGTTCGAGGTTTGAGTTCTGTTTGAGGTTTTTTTAAAACCCTAGATCTTCTGGATGATCACATCCGCCATGTCTCTGTAAGTTTTGGCTAGTTGCATCACCTTGTGCCAATCTCCAGTTCCAAGCGTTCTCCGATCCTCACACAACCCATCTCAACTTCTAGGTGATCTCGTCCAGGAGATCTGACTGCACTACCTCTCGCCTTGGCAAAGAACCTTCAGTAGAGAAAGGGGTACCGCTCCCATCCTGATCCAGTTCATGGTTGCAGCGACAAGAAGCGTTGCCCTGGCGCAGGTGAGGCATCATTGGGCGGTGGCATTTGCACCGCTGCTCCGAGGTGGAGCCCCATTGTGACATACTCTCGCGCGCGAAGCTCCAGACGTGGCGAGCCCCAGCCGCATGACCTCCATGCAGCGCAGCACAGCCGCACAACTTCCATACGGCATCGCGACGCGCCTCCTTCCCGCGCGATGCGTGGTTCCAAGCAGTATCTGGCGACCTGCCGCCTCCCTCTTCCGATTGATGACGGTAAACTCTAGGTGCCGCCCCCGCAATACCTCGCCCGATCTCGACTCCAGGAAGCTTGCAAGACTTCCTTGCATCTCGTGCGTGCGATTTCAAGGTGGCGGCACACCCCCTCGCTCCGACCCCGCGCGCCTCTAGCGGGGGCTCCTCGCATGTACTGCGCAAGCGGCGGCGTAACCCTGAAGACGGGTTCCCCACATCGGGAACCCTAAAGACATCGGGTGGGGGTACAATATGGTCTTTAGTGAGCTTGACTTTCAGAAGTAAAAAAAAGACGACATGTCCATTAGGCCACAGTTTTTAATGAGAGGGAGCCATGAGTTATATGTATAAATAAATATATATATCATTGTCGTATAAAAAAAGAGGGAGGCTTGGTGATTTTTTTAAAAAATTCATTTTTTTAGAGAAAAAGGCGTGTACAATACAAAAACCGTACGCAAATCCAAAAAAAATTTAATTAAAAAAAAGAAGACGGAAAAATGAAATGGCTTAAAAATTGTTTCAAAAAAAATGATTGAGAAGATTTTTTTTGGGCATTTGTGATGTTTTATTTTTTCTCCCCATATTTATGTATGATCTTGTTTTCTCCCAACTTGGTCGATGTCCACATTTTCCGATAAGTATGGTAGAAAGGGGGAGTATATGTAGAGTCACATGTCTATTCAGATTCTCCAGATACATATTCCAGACCATTCAGATTCCAGACTCTACAGTTTAACAGTTGATCCGTCTCGACAGTGACACATGCCATCATTTGTCATGGTCCCCATTACTCTTGTTGTTTCGGTCAGAGTTTTCATGTGAGCCATAGGGACTCCAGAGCAGAGGACCATTCCCTATGCCTGATGGGCAAGGGTTTTCATGTGGTATTATAGGGACTCCAGAGTAGAGTACCATTCTGTGAGCTAGATAGGGGAAACCTAAATTCACACTCCAGCACGTTCGTCCTCCTCGCATGCACGCCATGAAAAGCAACGTCCTTGACAACAACCGACAATTGTGCACGTTGAGTTGATATTGTCTGTAGTGTCATGTATTGTGAGTTGAATTTCTTTTTGTTTGTCCAAGTTGAGCATTGCATGCTCCGCTTGAGGGAGGGGGTGTTAGAGTATTTGGAGCACGCGTCACTGATGTAATAGGCAGGTAAATGGATCCCTCCAGGATCTATTTACCCCATCACTAAGTTTAGTCCCACATCTACTAGTGGTGGGACTTGGAGGCTCTGTGAAGTCTATATAAGGAGCCCCATACCTCCTGTATCCATTGAGAAAGTTGAATAAACTATCATCCCTTTGAGGCATTCTCCCGTGATTTCATCCCGCTCCTTAGGGTGTAAGGTTCTACGTAAAAATTCTTTGTGTTCTTCAAGTTTATCTTTCTAGATTATGCTCTGTTATCATTTAACTTCCGCATTCTCTATTTTCTAACATGGTATCAGAGCGGGTCGATTCATAAGAATTCTAAGTTTCTTATTTTTATTCGAGATTCGATGTTGGAGTTCGTGTTTTAGAAGATTTCTATTTGAAGATTATTTTGTATCATTTATGGTTCGAGGTTTGAGTTATGTTTGAGGTTTTTTTAAAACCCTAGATCTTCTAAATGATCACATTTGCCAGATCTCTACAAGTTTTGGCTAGCGGTGACGAAACCCCAGTTGCATCACCTTGTGCTAATCTCCAGTTCCAAGTGTTCTCTGCTCCTCGCACAACCCATCTTCGCTTCTAGACGATCTCCTTCAGGAGATCTGACTGCACTACCTCCTGCCTTGGCAAAGAACCTTCAATAGATCAAGGGACACCGCCCCCATCCTGATTCAGTTCATGGCTGCAACAACTAGAAGCGTTGCCTAGGCGCAGGTGCAACATCATCGGACTGTGGCATCAACCCCGTTACTCCCAGGCGGAGCCCCATTGTGACATACTCTCGTGCGCGAAGCTACAGATGTGCTGAGCCCCACCCGTACGACCTCCATGCAGCGTAACACAGTCACACAACTTTCAGATGGCCCATGCGGCATCGCGCCGCGCCTCCTTCCTGCGCGATGCACGATTCCAGGCAGTACCTGGCGACCTACCGCCTCCCTCTTCCAATCGATGACGAAAAACTCCGTGCGTCGCCCCTGCAATACCTCGCTCGATCTCGACTCCATGAAGCGTGCGAGCCTTCCGTGCATCTCGTGCGTGCGACTTCAAGGCGACGACGCACCCCCTCGCTCCGACCTCGCGCGCCTCTAGCAAGGGCTCCTCGCGCGTACTCCACAAGAGGCGATGTAACCCAAAAGATGGGTTCCCCACACCGGGGACCCTAAAGACATCGGGTGGGGGCACATTATGGTCTTTAGTGGGCTTGACTTTCAGAAGTTAAATAAAAAAGACGACAGGTCCATTAGGCCACAATTTTTAATGAGAGGGAGCCATGAGTTATATATATACCATTGGCCTATAAAAAAAGAGGGAGACTTGGTGAGTTTTTCAGAAAAAAATCATTTGTTTAGAGAAAAAGGTTTGTACAATACAAAAGCCGTACACAATTCAAAAAAAATTCAAAAAAAAGGAAAAAGAGAAAGGCAGAAAAAACGGCTTAAAAATGTTTCAAAAAAATGACTGAGAAGAATCTTTTTCGGCATTTCTGATGTTTTATTTTTTCTCCCCTTAAGTATTATCTTCTCTTCGACGTCCACATTTTCCGACAAGTATGGGAGAAAGGGGGAGTATATATCGAGTCACAGATCTATTCAGATTCTCCAGATACATATTCCAGACCATTCAGATTCCAGACTCTACAGTTTAACAATTGATCAGACTCGACGATGACACATGACATCATTTGTCATGGTCCCCATCATTCTTGTTGTTTCGACCAGAGTTTTCATGTGAGCCATAGGGACTCTAGAGCAGAGGACTATTCTCTATGCCAGATGGGCAAGGGTTTTCATGTGGTATCATAGGGACTCCAGAGTAGAGTTCAATTCTCTGAGCCAGATGGGAGAAACCCAGTTTCACACTCCTGCACGTTTGTCCTCCTCACATGCACGCCATGAGAAGCAACGTCCTCGAAAACTGTTGACAGTTGTGCGCGTTTAGTTAATATTGTATGTAGTGGCATGTATTGTGAGTTGAGTTTCTTTCTGTTTGTCCAAGTTGAGCATTGCATGCTCCACCTTGTGGGGGAGTGTTAGAGTATTTGGAGCATGCGTCACTTATGTAATAGGTAGGTAAATGGATCCCTCTAGGATCTATTTATCCCATCACTAAGTTTGGTCCCACATCTACTAGTGGTGGGACTTGGAAGCTCTGTGGAGGCTATATAGGGAGCCCCAGACCTCCTGTATCCATTGAGAAAGTTGAATAGACTGTCAGCCGTCTGAGTCATTCTATTGCGATTTCATCCCGCTCTTTAGGGAGTAGGTTCCACGTAAAAACTCTTTGTGTTCTTCAAGTTTATCTTTCTAGATTATGCTATGTTTATCATTTAGCTTTCGCATTCTCTATTTTTCTAACAAAGAACATTCCAACCCACGTCACCAGTGGACCTTTTTTGCAGCACGCCATTGATGAGATCGCCATAGCTGGAACTTGAGCGAAGGCTCCCACGTTCAAGAAGATAGTGAACAAGTATCTCGGGATGGAGAAGGAGGAGATGGATGAGTACATCTCTGAGTTGAGGAGGAGATGGCTAGAGTATGTGGTGACTCTGATTTGCGGTGGACGGACGAGTTACACGAGGAAACATATCATCAACTTCCTCGTTTACTACGATGAAAAGACCTTTTTTTGAAATATGTCGATGCATCTGAACATGTAAAGGACTACAAGTACCTGCTGAAGTTGATGAAGGACATCATCAAGGATGTTGGGAAACGTAACATTGTCCAGATAGACACAGATAATGGCAGCAACTTCAAGAAAGCGGGTGAAACAATAATGAAGTCTAGCAACTGTGGTATTTTTTAGACCACCGTGTTCTCCACATTACATAGATTTAATTCTAAAGGACTTTAACAAGAGGAAGCTCGTCTCAAGGGTAGTGGAGTAAGCACGGACGATCACCACATTCATTTACAACCACTCCAAAATGCTGGCGTTGATGCGGATGTGCAATGGTAGCTAGTGAGGCATGAAATCACAAGCTTTGCAACCAATTTTATAGTGTTGCAAAGCCTCAAACAACAAAAGACAGGGTTGAAGACCATGTGTTGCCAAGTTGAATGATTCGAGATACCTGAAGCTCGGACTGAAGGATGGAAAGTGGAGTCAATCATCAACGATCTCCACTTTTGGGATGACATGACTTAGGTTACAAAGATAATGGAACCGATTGTTTCTACATTGCGGATCGTAGACAGCGACAAGAAGTCCACCATGAGAGTGATCTACGAGGCAATGCACTGCATGAGAGAGAAGGTCAGAGAAGCAATTGGGAGAGGATTCAAGGCATGGTTGGACATCAGAGACGAGCGTTAGTCCAAAATACTCTCACATCCTTTTCATAAGGCTGGTATGTAAAAATATATTTTTTCCATTTTTGATAGCACTTTAGAGTTTAGAATATAGATTAAAATATGAGAATTGTCCATGTTTCTGTCCAGCTTATTACTTCAATCCCATAGACCAATACAAGAATAGTCTTGGTACAAATGCTGACCTTCTAGCAACTGTACAAGTTGTGGTGGAGCTCGTCAAGGACGAGATGACAACGACCTCGTGCATGAATGAAGTAATTTTGATTCTTTAATCTAGAGTGAGAGTGACAAAATATTCATTATGTAACAATTTATGACTTCAAACAATGTACATATAAAGTACTTCTGGGATGCCTTGGGCTCTTTCAGTAGAATTACCGCGGTTAATGGACGAGGTATTACTCTTCCTGGTAAGGATTAAAGTGAATAAGTGCATTGACTATCAATGTTCTTGAAATCGTCCGCATGGGCCACATATACGGTCGCATATGTCCGCGCGGCATGCAGACCGAACCGATTATATGATTCAGTGCATTATGCGCCCTCCCCGCATATGTGGCCCGCATATGCCCTGCATACTGCTATAGCAGCTCCAACTTTTCAATCTTCTCATTCAAGTCCTTGCTTTTGTAGCTCTGCCTCTTACTTCATTCAATTGTAAGAATATGCCATGCATTTGTATACAGTTGCAATGCATTATACCATTAAGTATATGCGATGTTTTATGTTTTTTCATGTATTATTTTCACGAGTATATGCAATGTATCGTCGAGTATTTTTATATATGCCAATTGAGGCTTTGCTCATGTAGTGCATGTATGTGTATTGAAGTTTTGTTATTACGCATCATCCAATATGTGAAGTTTTTATGGTAAATATTTTTTGTGATTAAATATGAGGCAATTAAAAGCATATACTCACCCATCTAACATGAACTATTTTTCTTAGATCTTTAACTCCACTTAGATACATAAATTTAGTGGTATTCATAGAAATTTATTTATTTTTAAATCAAAAATTAGAAAACCGCGTAGAATCACATATACCCCGCATATGTCCCCGCATACCACTTATTCAGTATTTAATGACCTATCCGAATGCATACGCATACGATTTTCTTGAACCTTGACTATGTTGTGATGCATTGCAATTATTGATTTATCCTCCTTTTGGATTTTCCGTAGCCGAATTATGGTTATTGTACGGGATGGAAGCTCTCAATCTATGAAAAGTGGCAGTGAAAGTATTGTCCCAAATCGCATCTGCTGGTGGCTGTGAGTGGAAGTGGAGCACATTTAACTTGATTTATTTAAAGAAACTATACAAGTTGGGAGAACAGAGGCTCCATGATCTTGTCTTCATGTATTACAACTTGAGGTTGAAGATGAAACATACAAGGGAGGGGCAGGATAAAGACGACTATACAGATCCTATTGATCTTGCATGCATTTTCAGATGCACTATAACGATGCTGATGAAGATGTTCTGAAGAGGTGGATGAATTCCAATGGTGCTCCAGTGCTTGATCAACATGGAGGCAGGTTAAATCAGAATATAAGCTAACAATGGGAGCAGATGTTGGTGACTACATGGCCAGATCCGAGCGAATCACGGACCCTCTTGGAGGGATGGAATTTGATGCGATTGTTGACGGCATTCTCTCTACTGGTTCGAAATCCAAGTCCAAATCCAAATCGAAGGATGGCAGTGGAAGTGATGATGATGATGCTGTTGGCAGTCGTGGTGAATCTGGTGTTGGGGAGACATATTCAGGGGAGTTAGGGTCAACAAATGGTGGTCATGTACCACATGATGATACAAGATTCAAGGCAGGACGAGAATACATGGGGTGGCATGGAAATACACATAGACAATTTGTCCCGAGTCCGAGTTCAAGACCTACGGATTACGATGCATATGGACGTGGCCATCATCCTACAGACAACTACATGGACAATTTGAAATCATCTGTAGGTTCATTGAGTTGCATGCACATAGATAGCCTATACCGTGAAGGAAAACCAAGTCCCCTTGGGGGATATAGATCATCACACGATGAGAGATCATTTAATGTCTTCCCGGAATTCTTCCATGTGCCTCCTCAAGAACCTCCTCCTCCTCAGGTGTATACAACTCCATCATATGAGTACAATGAGTATGGAGGATATAACAACTACAACGGTGAGAACTACCAAGGTAGCCAACCCGAGCAAAGCTAGGGTAGCTTGTTTGGTTGTGATAGTTTTGGTTTCTTCCTCGAGTACACGCCTGCGCCTCCTCCCCCTCCACAAAGATCTTCCCCTACTCCGTCGTCGTTCCAGTACTTCGCAGCCCCATTGTGCCCCTCATGATACCGGATCTAGTGCTGCGTATCCTCGTCTCGGGATACATATAGGGATCGATGACCATTAATACCAGTAGTATGTCATGGATTACAAGACCATGTACCTGTACATGACATGGAAAAACTACTGCGAGTTCATTGAATCCACGATCCCGTATGAGAGACTATAAGGCAAGGGGACTGATTCAAATCCTCCACGGAACTATTGGTTCTAGGTAATCTCTATTACAATATTGCATTAATTTATATTTTTCCATTTATTTTTCTAAATAGATAAATCTTTATACCAAAGAAAAATTGTCTCATTAGTCATTAATCATTATGTACATACAATCTCATCTCAATGCCATTCACTATGTGCCTGATATGATCGATATATGCAATATAATTATCATAAATGATCTATATGTGTTATCTAAGTGTATATTTCTAAGCTATTTAATATTTTAAGAACTTGAATGAAATCTATTTCCAAGAGCTATAAGTCAGGAATGAGTATTAACAACGATATGTTCGATATGACCGATATGTGCGACATATAAGGTATAAATGGCCGATATATGTGATATAAGTGTGTATTTGTAGGTTATTTGTTGTTTTAATATCTTGATTGATCTTAATTTCTGAAAAGATGGCAAAAAATGACTTTTTGAGCTATTTTCGACATTTCCACCGATATCGTCAATGTATCAGCGATATATCCCGTTATATCTTTTTTCGGGCGGATCGATATGATATCGATATCGATGTTTCCTACACCGACAGTGGATACATGGTCATACAAGAAAAGATCATATTTGGAATGACACGATCAGAAAGAAACTTAGTAGCTCTAATTGAGGATAAGATGAGAGAAAATTGCTTAAGATGGTTTGGCCATTTGTGAAGGAGGTCGATTAATGCACTAGTTAAACGAAGCAAGATTTGGTTTGTTGAGTTAGTTAAAAGAGGATGAGGAAGGCCCAAGATGTATTGGACGGAGAATATCCGAAAGGATCTTAGTTATTTGGATCTAAGCCCGACAATGATCCAAGATATGTATGAATGGCTGCAAAGAATCCATGTTGTCAACCCTACTTAATGCGGGAAAAAGTATTTGTTGTTGTTGTTGCACTCAAGCATCTTTCCCATGCTTTCCTTAGGCTTTTGAGTATGCCATGTTGCATGTTAGATAATCCATACACTTAAGCTTAATGGCATGCTTTAAGTAGTTTCAACATTGATGAATCTCATATTCATCATTATTATTCTCATTATATATAGCCCTCTATCTCTAAGTACACATTTAACTTAACAACTAATTAGCCATAATTAACTTCTGACACTTGTAAATAATTAAGGTTAACTATTGTAAATAAATAGTATTTAATTAATGTGTATATGTACCTATGGTCCTATTTATTTTATGTATTTCTCATATTTTTCAAATCCCAATAAAAATTTGTTTAACATTGTATATAATATACTGAATATTCTTTATTATTCAAAAATACAAAAGAAATTACAAGACGAACAAAAGAAGTATTTTTATTTCTTAAAAAATATTTGCAAAAAAATGAAGTATGTATATATGATGTATTTTGGTTTTAAGTTCTACATGAAAATTGTAAACTCAAAAAAGTACAACTTTCATGATTAACACTTTTTTATTTGACATCAGTTGTTATTTTGTTTTGATTTATCTTTTATTTAAATTTATATTTTATTTCATTGAGCCACGTGGTTGCTTAAGGTTGTGCCACACGACCCACTCCCCTTCCATGAGGCGCTCTTCTTTAGAGCTATCTAATCACTTGATCAGACGACCATTAGATATCCAATACTGCCTCCATCTAGACTGCTTAATCAAATGATCAAGCTTCTCTGATTCAACCCTTTGTGCCTCTTTATGAATCGTTGGATCGGTTGATCCAACGATCGTCTGTTTTCTTTAACCTTCAACTCTCCCCTTTGGTCACACACCTTTTCACCGGATCTGCTTCTTCAATTAACCACCAACACCTCGCATGGCGTCTTCTCCTGAGTCCAGTGCCATTCGCAAACCCTTCCATTCTTCTTCTTCTTCGCTAACCACTTCTCCTTGGACGTCCACATCAATATGACAACTTCTCAGCAGTTGAAATTACCATCTTCCTCCAACTCCTACATGAACAAAACCAAGGGGATGGCGACAGTTGATGGCTATCTGCCTTTACGCAAGGGTTCCCCCTAGCTTCACCTTCTTACCTGCTGTGCGCTCCGATCGTTCTGTCAAAGCTACACCGCACGCTCGTTACGTGCCACAACTGTGTTATTTGCACCATTCGTCCGTTGGGTTATATTTGCAATTATATCCTTGTGTGACTCGATACTTGCATCTGAAGCTTTCCTTTTTTGCATTTTTAATCCACTTTGGTCCTAATTGTGATTTTTTTAGATACCTTTTATATGTTTTCTTTGCATTTATGCCCTAGATTGATTGTGTATTATCTGGAGCATACAATATCCAAATTAACGAATTTGGTCTTATTGGAATCGTATTGTAATGATCTATCTAATGCTGAACTGTTTGTTTTGATTTGACTTGTTAACAGAGATTAATTTACAAAACAACTTCCCTAATAATTTAATCGTGTTTAATTTTCCTATAATTCCTTTTAGCTATAAAATTGCATGCAAATATGGGAATTAATTCGTGTGGTCTTCATTTGGCTATTTCAATACGTTATGATTTATTTTGATGAATTTTCAGATAAAATGAAATAGGACATATGTATTTATCTACTTAAGGACTTAGATGCTTAAATAATAACTTGATTAATAAATCATTTATGTATCTAATCATTGCATTATTTGAATACCTAATGTTGCAGATCAAATTTAAGATAATTTAACATATCATCCATGAGTATTTTTCGTTACTTGTGTGTATTTATTTGTGTACTGTTTGCATTGTTTTTCATTTCGTAACATCTTAATTAGCTTGCATATAAAAAATCTTAAACATATCTTGCATTCATCCTTATTGTTTCCCTTGAGTTAGGTAACACTTTAATTCACTTACCTAATATTTAGATCCTAATTTTTTAAATCTAACTGTTCATGTCCTTGTGTTTGACCCTGGACTTATTCAGGAATAAATAAACCATGCCTTCTTCGAAGGGATTATTTAGTATGGTTCTGATCGATTTCTTATTGGCTTGTATTACGATGATACGATTTTAGCTTAGCAAATTGACAATCAATGAAACATATAATTTTCACATTCAATCAAACTCTATATCTTAAGAACCCACCTCATGGGAGATAGGTGCTTCTTCCTTGATAGTTGGCATTTGTGAATGATTGCTACACTTTGTTAATGATTTCTAAACCAATCGGGAATGCTCTGGATCGAATATGCTAACCGTTAGCGGATCTTGCTTAGTATCGGAGTCTTTCTCACATGGCTGAATGGATGGGCACCTTCAAAACGAATAAGCATTATAATACTAAATGATCTTGGGAGGACGTGCATCCTCATCTTTTTTTTAAAAATATACCCATTCACAATTCGTAACACTTATCATTTGACTAGATTGCGCATGCCCCAACCATTTTAGGGAAACAAGTCTAGGGGCATACATTGGCCGAACTTCAGTGAACATATCATTTTCACATTCGATTCGTCTGTATAAACGAGCCTAAACCTTTGTTTAGGCTCGGTTTGTTTATTTTCAAACCCAATCTGAATTGGACTTGTATCTAATCGAACCCAATCTAAGGAATATCGAACTTAAGAATTTTCCAAGGATATGTAATGAATAGAAATGAAACAGAAAGGGGTATATAAGTCATTATAACAATATTCATTCAATTATTGGCCACAAAGTTGCAGCCTTCCTGAATCGAGCAAGATATAGATAGATACAAAGGAAGTAGAGGAGGATCCAAAGGTTATGAAACCTAGGAAAGGGGTAGGACCTGGTGACATTTCTATAGAAGTTTGGAGAGTTCTATGTGAACAGGGTTTGACTTGGCTCACAAATTTATTCAATGTTATTTGGTGAAACAAGAAAGTGCATGAAGAATGGAGGAGAAGCATTGTGGTGCCTTTTATAAGAATAAAGGAGACATCCAAAATTGTTCCAATTATAGAGGTATCAAGCTGACTATGAAAAATTAGGAACGCGTGATCGAAAGAAGGTTGAAGCAAGTTTCCAAAGTAACTGAAAACCAATTCGGATTCATGCCAGGTCGTTCAACTATTGAAGCTATACACTTGAGGAGAATAATGGAGATTTATGGAGCTAAAAAGAACTTCCATATGCTTTTTATTAATTTGGCGAAGGCATATGAGTTAGTCCCAAGGTAGATTTTATGGAAAGTTTTTGCAAAGAGACAAATACATGTCTATACACTAACTTTATACATGATATGTATGATGGGGCTTTATCTTGTGTAAGGATCCAGTTTGGGAAAACCGACTATTTTAACATCATCAAGGTTCAACTTTAAGTCTATTCTTTTTTACTTTGATTATGGACAAGTTCACTAGTCACATTCATGTTGAGATACCTTGGTGTATGTTGTTTTTCGATGATATTGTGTTGATTGATGAGACAATAAATGGAGTATATGAGAAGCTGGAGGTTTGAAGACATGCGTTATAAACTAAAGGATTTCATATATGTTGGGCTAGTTGAATATATGTAGTGCCAATTTGATGGAAACAATAGTGAAGGAGTCGAGGTGAAGATTGGAGTCGATTACATTCAAAAGAAAGATTCTTTTAAAAATTTTGATCATATTTTGCAACATGATGGGAAAATTGATGGAGATGTAACTCATAGAATAAATGCAGGTTTGCTAAAGTAGAGAGGAGCCTCTACTGTTCTTTGTCATAAGAAAATCCCTTTGAAAGTCAAAGGAAATTATTACAACACAACCATGAGATCTGCGATGCTCTATGGATCAGAATGTTAGCATGTAAGCTATAGACATGTGCAGAGAATGATAGTAGCAGAAATGAAAATGCTAAGGTGGATGTTTGGTCATACACGAAAAGATCGGATTTTGAATGATGCGATCAAAAGGAAAGTTGATGTAGCTCCGATAGAGGATAAGATGAGATAAAGGCACTTAAGATGGTTTGTCCATTTGCAAAGGAAGTCAGGTGATGCACTAACTAAAAGTTGCGATATTTGCGATGTTGAGTCGATTAAGAGAGGGCGATGAAGGCCCAAGAAGTGTTGGAATGAGACTATTCAAAGGGATCTTAGTTATTTGGATTTAAACTCGAGAATGCCCCAAAATATATAAGAATGGAGGCAAAAAATCCATGTAGCCAACCCTACTTAATTGTGGATTACGATGCATATGGACGTGGCCATCATCCTACAGACAACTACATGGACAATTTGAAATCATCTGTAGGTTCATTGAGTTGCATGCACATAGATAGCCTATACCGTGAAGGAACTTCAAGTCCCCTTGGGGGATATAGATCATCACACGATGAGAGATCATTTATTGTCTTCCGGAATTCTTCCATGCGCCTCCTCAAGAACCTCCTCCTCCTCAGGTGTATACAACTCCATCATATGGGTACAATGAGTATGGAGGATATAACAACTACAACGGTGAGAATTACCAAGGTAGCCAACCCGAACAAAGCTAGGGTAGCTTGTTTGGTGGTGATAGTTTTGGTTTCTTCCTCGAGTACACGCCTGCGCCTCCTCCCCCTCCACAAAGATCTTCCCCTACTCCGTCGTCGTTCCAGTACTTTGCAGCCCCATTGTGCCCCTCATGATACCGGATCTAGTGCTGCTTATCCTCGTCTCGGGATACATATAGGGATCGATGACCATTAATACCAGTAGTATGTCATGGATTACAAGACCATGTACCTGTACATGACATGGAAAAACTACTGCGAGTTCATTGAATCCACGATCCCGTATGAGAGACTATAGGGCAAGGGGACTGATTCAAATCCTCCACGGAACTATTGGTTCTAGATAATCTCTATTACAATATTGCATTAATTTATATTTTTCCATTTATTTTTCTAAATAGATAAATCTTTATACCAAAGAAAAATTGTCTCATTAGTCATTAATCATTATGTACATACAATCTCATCTCAATGCCAATCACTATGTGCCTGATATGACCGATATATGCAATATAATTATCATAAATGATCTATATGTGTTATCTAAGTGTATATTTCTAAGCTATTTAATATTTTAAGAACTTAAATGAAATCTATTTCCAATATCTATAAGTCAGGAATGAGTATTAACAACGATATGTTCGATATGACCGATATGTGCGACATATAAGGTATAAATGGCCGATATATGTGATAGAAGTGTGCATTTGTAGGTTATTTGTTTTTTTAATATCTTGATTGATTTTAATTTCTGAAAAGATGGCAAAAAATGACTTTTTGAGCTATTTTCGACATTTCCACCGATATCGTCAATGTATCAGCGATATATCCCGTTATATCTTTTTTCAGGCGGATCGATATGATATCGATATCGATGTTTCCTACACCGACAGTGGATACATGGTCATACAAGAAAAGATCATATTTGGAATGACACGATCAGAAAGAAACTTAGTAGCTCTAATTGAGGATATGATGAGAGAAAATTGCTTAAGATGGTTTGGCCATTTGTAAAGGAGGTCGATTAATGCACTAGTTAAACGAAGCAAGATTTGGTTTGTTGAGTCAGTTAAAAGAGGATGAGGAAGGCCCAAGATGTATTGGAAGGAGAATATCCGAAGGGATCTTAGTTATTTGGATACAAGTCCGACAATGATCCAAGATATGTATGAATGGCTGCAAAGAATCCATGTAGTCAACCCTACTTAATGCGGGAAAAAGGATTTGTTGTTGTTGTTGCACTCAAGCATCTTTCCCATGCTTTCCTTAGGCTTTTGAGTATGCCATATTGCATGTTAGATAATCCATACACTTAAGCTTAATGGCATGCTTTAAGTAGTTTCAACATTGATGAATCTCGTATTCATCATTATTATTCTCATTATATACAGCCCTCTATCTCTAAGTACTCATTTAACTTAACAACTAATTAGCCATAATTAACTTCTGACACTTGTAAATAATTAAGGTTAATTATTGTAAATAAATAGTATTTAATTATTGTGTATATGTGCCTATGGTCCTATTTATTTTATGTATTTCTCATATTTTTCAAATCCCAATATAAATTTGTTTAACATTGTATATAATATATTGAATATTCTTTACTATTCAAAAATACAAAAGAAATTACAAGACGAACAAAAGAAGTATTTTTATTTCTTAAAAAATATTTGCAAAAAAATGAAGTATGTATATATGATGTATTTTGGTTTTAAGTTCTACCTGAAAATTGTAGACTCAAAAAAATACAACTTTCATGTCTACACTTTTTTATTTGACATCAGTTGTTATTTTATTTTGATTTATCTTTTATTTAAATTTATCTTTTGTTTCATTGAGCCACGTGGTTGCTTAAGGTTGTGCCACACGACCCACTCCCCTTCCATGAGGCGCTCTTCTTTAGTGCTATCTAATCACTTGATCAGACGACCATTAGATATCCAATACTGCCTCCATCTAGACTGCTTAATCAAATGATCAAGCTTCTCTGATTCAACCCTTTGTGCCTCTTTATGAATCGTTGGATCGGTTGATCCAACGATCGTCTGTTTTCTTTAACCTTCAACTCTCCCCTCTGGTCACACACCTTTTCACCGGATCTGCTTCTTCAATTAACCACCAACACCTCGCATGGCGTCTTCTCCTGAGTCCAGTGCCATTCGCAAACCCTTCCATTCTTCTTCTTCTTCTTCTTCGCTAACCACTTCTCCTTGGACGTCCACATCAATATGACAACTTCTCAGCAGTTGAAACCACCATCTTCCTCCAACTCCTACATGAACAAAACCAAGGGGATGGCGACAGTTGATGGCTATCTGCCTTTACGCAAGGGTTCCCCCTAGCTTCACCTTCTTACCTGCTGTGCGCTCCGATCATTATGTCAAAGCTACACCGCACGCTCGTTACGTGCCACAACTGTGTTATTTGCACCATTCGTCCGTTGGGTTATATTTGCAATTATATCCTTGTGTGACTCGATACTTGCATCTGAAGCTTTCTTTTATTGCATTTTTAATCCACTTTGGTCCTAATTGTAATTTTTTTAGATACCTTTTATATGTTTTCCTTGCATTTATGCCCTAGATTGATTGTGTATTATCTGGAGCATACAATATCCAAATTAACGAATTTGGTCTTATTGGAATCGTATTGTAATGATCTATCTAATGCTGAACTGTTTGTTTTGATTTGACTTGTTAATAGAGATAAATTTACAAAACAACTTCCCTAATAATTTAATCGTGTTTAATTTTCCTATAATTCCTTTTAGCTATAAAATTGCATGCAAATATGGGAATTAATTCGTGTGGTCTTCATTTGGCTAGATGCTTAAATAATAACTTGATTAATAAATCATTTATGTATCTAATCATTGCATTATTTGAATACCTAATGTTGCAGATCAAATTTAAGATAATTTAACATATCATCCATGAGTATTTTTCGTTACTTGTGTGTATTTATTTGTGTACTGTTTGCATTGTTTTTCATTTCGTGACATCTTAATTAGCTTGCATATAAAAAATCTTAAACATATCTTGCATTCATCCTTATTGTTTCCCTTGAGTTAGGTAACACTTTAATTCACTTACCTAATATTTAGATCCTAATTTGTTAAATCTAACTGTTCATGTCCTTGTGTTTGACCCTGGACTTATTCAGGAATAAATAAACCATGCCTTCTTCGAAGGGATTATTTAGTATGGTTCTGATCGATTTCTTATTGGCTTGTATTACGACGATACGATTTTAGCTTAGCAAATTGACAATCAATGAAACATATAATTTTCACATTCAATCAAACTCTATATCTTAAGAACCCACCTCATGGGAGATAGGTGCTTCTTCCTTGATAGTTGGCATTTGTGAATGAGTGCTACACTTTGTTAATGATTTCTAAACCAATCGGGAATGCTCTGGATCGAATATGCTAACCGTTAGCGAATCTTGCTTAGTATCAGAGTCTTTCTCACATGGCTGAATGAATGGGCACCTTCAAAATGAATAAGCATTATAATACTAAATGATCTTGGGAGGACGTGCATCCTCATCTTTTTTTTTTAAAAATATACCCGTTCACAATTCGTAACACTTATCATTTGACTAGATTGCGCATGCCCCAACCATTTTAGGGAAACAAGTCTAGGGGCATACATTGGCCGAACTTCAGTGAACATATCATTTTCACATTCGATTCGTCTGTATAAACGAGCCTAAACCTATGTTTAGGCTCGGTTCGTTTATTTTCGAACCCAATCTGAATTGGACTTGTATCTAATCGAACCCAATCTAAGGAATATCAAACTTAAGAATTTTCCAAGGATATGTAATGAATAGAAATGAAACAGAAAGGGGCATATAAGTCATTATAACAATATTTATTCAATTATTGCCCACAAAGTTGCAGCCTTCCTGAATCGTGCAAGATATAGATAGATACAAAGGAAGTAGAGGAGGATCCAAAGGTTATGAAACCTGGGAAAGGGGTAGGACCTGGTGACATTTCTATAGAAGTTTGGAGAGTTCTAAGTGAATAGGGTTTGACTTGGCTCACAAATTTATTCAATGTTATTTGGTGAAACAAGAAAGTGCATGAAGAATGGAGGAGAAGCATTGTGGTGCCTTTTATAAGAATAAAGGAGACATCCAAAATTGTTCCAATTATAGAGGTATCAAGCTGACTATGAAAAATTGGGAACGCGTGATCGAAAGAAGGTTGAAGCAAGTTTCCAAGGTAACTGAAAACCAATTCGGATTCATGCCAGGTCGTTCAACTATTGAAGCTATACCCTTGAGGAGAATAATGGAGATTTATAGAGCTAAAAAGAACTTCCATATGCTTTTTATTAATTTGGCGAAGGCATATGAGTTAGTCCCAAGGTAGATTTTGTGGAAAGTTTTTGCAAAGAGACAAATACATGTTTATACACTAACTTTATACATGATATGTATGATGGGGCTTTATCTTGTGTAAGGATCCAGTTTGGGAAAACCGACTATTTTAACATCATCAAGGTTCAACTTTAAGTCTATTCTTTTTTACTTTGATTATGGACGAGTTCACTAGTCACATTCATGTTGAGATACCTTGGTGTATGTTGTTTTTCGATGATATTGTGTTGATTGATGAGACAATAAATGGAGTATATGAGAAGCTGGAGGTTTGAAGACATGCGCTATAAACTAAAGGATTTCATATATGTTGGGCTAGTTGAATATATGTAGTGCCAATTTGATGGAAACAATAGTGAAGGAGTCGAGGTGAAGATTGGAGTCGATTACATTCAAAAGAAAGATTCTTTTAGAAATTTTGATCTATTTTGCAACATGATGGGAAAATTGATGGAGATGTATCTCGTAGAATAAATGCAGGTTTGCTAAAGTAGAGAGGAGCCTCTACTGTTCTTTGTCATAAGAAAATCCCTTTGAAAGTCAAAGGAAAATATTACAACACAACCATGAGATCTGCTATGCTCTATGGATCAGAATGTTAGCATGTAAGCTATAGACATGTGCAGAGAATGATAGTAGCAGAAATGAAAATGCTAAGGTGGATGTTTGGTCATACACGAAAAGATCAGATTTTGAATGATGCGATCAAAAGGAAAGTTGATGTAGCTCCGATAGAGGATAAGATGAGATAAAAGCGCTTAAGATGGTTTGTCCATTTGCAAAGGAAGTCAGGTGATGCACTAACTAAAAGTTGCGATATTTGCGATGTTGAGTCGATTAAGAGAGGGCGATAAAGGCCCAAGAAGTGTTGGAATGAGACTATTCAAAGGGATCTTAGTTATTTGGATTTAAACTCGAGAATGGCCCAAAATATATCTGAATGGAGGCAAAAAATCCATGTAGCCAACCCTACTTAATTGTGGGAAAAGTATTTGTTGTTGTTATAAAGCTGCATCATTCCTTGTCTTCTTCACCATCACTTGGAGTTTTTGGAGAGCCAACTGCTCACCCGTGGTTGGTCTTCCATCGAACAACACATCTCCAGCACCTTTTGAGATTTTAGTCCATTACTACGCATACTATTTCCTTAACATCGATGTTATACATAACCTTTTTTATTGCGGACTTCGACACCAATACCGCGAAAAAGGCAATTGAAGGATGGAGGGTGACTGTGGGAGCAAGGACCCTGAAAGGGTTGGCAGTTCAGGGAAGGTTGTGATTTTGACCGGCAAAGTTCGACGAGAGTCGGTTGTGAGGGCGAGACGTGAAAAGGAGGGCCACCATCTGGGAGTTCGTGAAGAGGAGAGAGGATTTCATGGATGGGTGTTTTTTGTTCTTTCACTACAGTTGTTCGTAGGCCTACCGTAATTATTGGAGGTAGGGGCTTGTAGAGGAGTTCATCAAGTTTCGAGGTTTCCCATTTTGATCACGTTAGGTAGTTCAGATATGGGGCAGAAGGACACATGGCGAGGCACCGCACCATCTGCAAGTCGGTATGTTTTCAGTATTGCAAAGAAGGGCACCTTCGGAGGAATTGATGCTTTGTTTTGATGGAGATGGATGCCAAGATGGCAAAGCATACGAATCCTGTTGTGGGAATCCTCGTAGCTAATGGTATCATAAGCGACATGCTTTAAGTTATGGTGGTTCTGGAGTGTGGTCGTGCGGTTCGTTGCATAGAAGGTGGCATATGGCTCTGGAATTCACCATTATGCATACAAGGAGTAGATACATATGAGATGCCATTATTCCTTTCCAATGGCAGCAGGCTCTTTCTCGTGGATGTGAATTGGCGAAAACCACGACTGCAGGATGTGGTGCAAGAGAGGGTCCCATGTTGGTGGTGGCTTAGGGTATTCCAGTGAGGTGTCGAGGGTTGGGTGTTGTCGAGGAGGTGTTGTGTATGGTCCTTCGACCAGGTGAGCCTTGGGAGGTCTTGGTTGCATTACGAGGACATCCAAGGGCACCAACTTCAACAATGATTTACATAATGGTGTGCTCCTTTTTCTGATTAGGGTTGGGGGTGGTGGGCGACAGGGAGGTCTTATCATCAGAAGGAGGGTTGGGGGAAGGAAAGGTAGCACGAGAAGGCAACATCATCGTAGAGGGAGGGGTGACAGGAGGAGGAAAGGTGGATGGAGACGGAGATCTCTACGAATCTCCTGGTAGTGCCTTCGATAATGTGAGATCCGTAAGATATTTTTGATTTGAAGTTGAAGGGGATGGCTCTGTAGTTGGTAATCTCAGAGGAGCTAGAGGCGCAATCCTCAGGGGAGGCATTGGAGAAACTTTCAAGGTTTGCACTAGAATTGCGTAGGGTTGATGAGGTGAGACTCTGCTATAGTCCTAATTTGGGCACGTTTGGAGGTGCGATAATTTTGGAAGAGATAGTTAGGTCAAGTATTAGAGGGGGTTATAGGGGAGAAGTTGGAGTGGGTGGAAGTTCGTATCCGGGATTTACGGGTGTGGCTTTGCAAGAGATAGATGAGGTCGCAGATCTGGATTGGTGTAGCATACTGGTATGGATAGTCGGCCCTCCATTTGGAGCTGAGGGAATTTTTGGGCTGGAAGACCTGAGTATTCTGGGTCCTTTCTGCTCCAATGTCAATAATGAAGGAGTGACGACTTAGGCCAAATCTCTAGGGCAGGGTGGGGGGGTCCTTGGGGATTAATCATTTGTAAGTAGGGAGGTTGACAATGTGCATGCCCGAAAGTCGGGTGTGCGGATTGTGGCTAGTTTGGGGAAGAAGCAAAAAAGTGAATTTAGGCAACAACTTGGGCTGGTAGGAAGCATAAACTTGTTTTGGGGGCGAATGCGCATAGTTCTCGACCGAAACCAATTCTCTCAGTTCTTTGGAAAGAGGATTAAGTCAGAGGCAAGAAGGTGTCTTGAGCGTAAGATAGAGAACAACCCATTTGGTCGAAGTGGAGAGGAGATTGTGAGGAAGAGGAGTTTGTGAGAAGTCTGTTGAAGATGATCTTGGAGGGGGTTTGTTCCTATCAGAAGGTAGATGTGATGGACATTCACACGCGGGTTGCAAAGTGTCTCAGGGTTAAGTACCCAACGTTGACCTTCTGAGTGAGTTATGTAGCTCTGGGGGGAGGGGTCCTTGGGGGATCAATTATTTGTAAGTAAGGAGGTTGACGATGTGCATGTTCGAAAATTGGGTGTGCAGACTGCGGCTACTTTGGGGAAGCTGGGGAAGAAGCAACAAAAGTGAATGCTAGGAGTGACTTGGGCTGGCAAGAAACCAAGACCTACTTTGGGTGAGAATGCATATAGGACTTGATCAGAATATATTCTCTCTCTAGAAAGAGGAGGAAGCCGAAGGCAAGAAGGTGGCTTGAGTGCAAGATGTAGGACAACTCGATTGGTCAAAAAGGAGGGGAGATTGTGAGGGAATCTACTGAATATGACCTGGGAGGGGGTTTGTTGTGATCTGGAGAAGAGATGGTGGATGCGATGGACATTCACGCGGGGTTACACAGTGTCTAGGAGTAGGTCATGAAGATCGTCATTTAGAATGTAAGGGGATTAGGCGACCGGGAGAAGAGAGGTGTTGTTGGGAGTCTCTTGGGGTTGTGGCAGATGATGTAACTTTCTTGCAGGAAATAAAGATTCTTGTTTGGGAGCATGTAATGTGGATATCTATTTCTGGTACACGTCTTGCAGAGTTTAAAGAGGTCCTGGTTGTCGGAAGCGTGGGTGATGTGGTGTTGGCATGTGATGGGGATAGTTTCATGATGCTGGAGGAGAGCTTGGGTCAGAGGTCTTTGCCGTTAGTTCTGGCACACAAGTACAAGGCAAGAAGATTGTCTCTGTCCTCGGTCTACGGACCTACTAGTAGTCTGAGTGGCTCTACCATATGGGAGGATTTTCGATTGGTAAGAGGAGATTTTTCGAGGCTGTTTTGGCTAGTGGGCGGCGATTTCAATGTGACATTGTTTGCTTCAGATCGACCCGGTGATAGGGAGACAAGATCGTAGATCGAATGAGTTCATAGCCCTCATTGGGGAAATGACAATGGAAGTTGTGAATGCCATGAATGGATGATTCACATGGAGGAACAACTCATCCAGATCCCGTCTGGATCATTTTTTGATATCAGTAGAGCTGCTTGAGATGTTTCCTTTGTGCATAGTTCGAGTTCTTCCGAGATCTAGATCGGATCATATGCAAATCTGTTGGGACTCAGACGAGGGTTTGCACCCTCGATCTTTATTCTTATTTGAGAGGTCAGGGTTGATGGAGGAGGGGTTTAGGGAGATAGGTGCTGATTTCTGGTCAACGTTCAGGTTGAGGTGTCGACAATGCAAAAAATGGCTCAAAAGATAGTAGATCTGAGGGAGATGTTGAAAAAGTACAAGACAAAGACATATAGGGTGTGGGGGGAGAGGTGAGCTGAGGCGGAGAGGGAGATTACTTGTTTGGATGGTATTAAGGATGAACAAGAGCTTATTCTGGAGGAGCGACTGACGAGAGGGGAGCATCAGAAGATCACGACTGAAGAAGATAAGAAAATGGAGGTGGAGTGGTAGCAGAGATCAAGACAAAAATGGGTAATGGAGGGGGATGCAAACATAAGATACTTCCATGTGACACCTAATGGGAGGGAGGACCTAATCTATGATATGTGTATGGGTGATGAGAATGTTCAAGGAGACGGAGCGGTGGGAGAAACAATGGCGGTGCACTTTCAGGAGTACAACAGGTGGACGTCGACGTCAGGGGCCTCACCTGAGCAGGCAGAGCTGTTCATATCTGAGTTCAGGATAAAGGTGCATAGGATTGTTTTCTTGATGTTAATGCAGATGGGTTGCTCGAGTCCATATGGTTTGCCGATGTTTTTCTGCATGGAGTTCTGGGACGTGGTTTAGGATGATGCCATAACGCTGATTATAGGGTTTAAAAATGTGAACCGAGGCAAAGAGAAGCTAAATAGATCTCTGATTTTTCGTTCTTCCGAAGGAGGTGACGTAGCGGGTGGAAGACTTTTGACCCATCGCATTGTTGAACACCACATATTTGATTGTGACCAAGGAACTGACAAATTGTCTCAAGGGAGTTCTCGACTCGATCATCTTGCCTACTTAAATAGCCATCATTCCTGGGCTTCAATTGTTGGACGGGGTGGTTATGACCTTCGTGATCGTTTCGAACTGGAAAAGGAGAGGAGTGGTTGGTTTTGGAAGGTAGACTTTTAAAGGCGTATGATTGCATGAACTTGAACTTCATCTGAGCATCTCGGTCAGAAGGGGTTTCGCAAACTTATGGATTGATTGGATGAAGAAGTGCATCGCAACTTCCTTGAGTTCGGTTATGATAAATGGAAAACAGGATGTTGGGGGTTTCAACCACAGAGAGGCGTGAAGCAATGATGTCCTTTGACTCCTTTGTTGTTTGTCCTAGCTGCAGATGTTTTGGTGGGTAGGGAAAAGCTTACTGAGGATGGGGTTTATTTTAGTGAGTACTGTATGAAGAATCTTGCGATTATGATCCTACAATATGCATATGACACTATTTTCTCCATATAAAGTGTTGTGGTGGAGTGCGAGGCAATTAGAGCATTGTTGTGTATTTTCGGGGAGCTTTTGTGTTTGAGGGTGAATGGAGCCAAATTCTCTTTTGTTCTGTTCGATCTCCCTTTGGAGGTGGTAGAAACTTGTGACATAGTTCCGAGGACCGCCTGGAAGAGCCTACCCATTACCTATCTTGGTTTGTCATTGTGTAGGAGACTCAGGTAAGTGGATTGGCTACCATTGATAGAAAACTGGAGAAGAAGTTAACAAGGTGGAGATCGACGAGCTTGTCAAGGGAATGAAGGTTAGTAATGGTGAAGGATGTCCTATCATTGATACATGTGTTCTTTCTCTCATCACAGGTGTTCCAACTAGCAGCTGTAAGCAGTTGGAGGCAATGATGCAACATTTCTTTTGGTCATCGTTAGGCAAAGGTAAGGGACTCATCTTGGTAGATTGGAATGTGATGAGAAGCCTACCGAGGAGTGTGGATTGTGGGTGTTGCGACTTGGAGAAATGAACAAGGTGTTACTCTCAAAGTGGGCGATTAGGATCTGGGGAGAAGGGTCCGACTTGCTTTCCAAGTTTGTGTGATCCTTTCATATGGTTTCACATAGGTTGAGCATTGGCCATCCACCACTTGTTGGAGAGGTATTTGTTCTGTCCTACATGTTGTTAATTCACTTGGACCACTTGTGGGTAATAAGAGCGGTTTTTTGTTCTAGCGGGATGATTGGATGGAGGAGGGAGATTTATGTGATGTTTACCGTAGGTTGTTTTCCTTGGCTTCAGACAAGGAGGCGTGGGTTGCTATTGCATGGTGGGGGAGTTCTAGTCACCAACCTTTCTGGCATCACTATCTGAGCATAGGGTAGAGTTCTTGTGTTTATCGAGCATGCTGGCCAGAATGGAGGAATTGTCGGAAGGTAGAGGCAATTGGTCTAGAGAGATGGGTCGTTCACAATTAAGAAATCACAAAAGGTTTTTTATGCGATGTTAGTTTCAGAGGATGGGGATGTATTTTGAGATTGCGCGAGATTATATGGATGAAAGACCCCCATGCGGGTCAAATTGTTTCTGTCGCTGCTGAGAAGAGCTTTGATTATGACAATTGTTAGGAAGGTCAGAATCTTTCCAGGGAGTGATGGGGTGTGCAAGGCTGCAAACAATGCAGAGAGGTTGTAGACGATGCCGATCAGCTTTTCTTCGGATGCCCTGGGTCAAGGGGGACATGGGCGGATGGTGTTATACTTGGAGTCCAATGGGACAACATAAATTTATTTTGGAGCTCCGTTGGTAGAAATTGGATGAGGTCTTTTGAAGGCATGATCAAGATGTGGGCCATTTGGTTAGCAAGAAACATTGTTATTTTCAGGAAAGAAAGGTTTTATCGAGAGAATGTAATTGAGATGTTAAGGCTTTATTCAAAACTTGGTACCCGTAATTTTTGTATATATATATTTAATATATTCTTTGGATGGACCTCTCTTGGAGGTTCATCCCATTATTATAAAAACATATTCATTCAATTTTTTCTTCTATATCTAGTTCTTCTTTATCTTAAAAAAATAGATTAATAAGGATTCTTATTTAAAAAATATAATTGTAATATGTTTTTATATTAAAAATTTATAATTTGTCTATATATTACATTCTCAAAAAAATAATTTGTGTATATGTATGTGCCCGCATCTAATTTCTAACGAACCAAACCTGAGCGAACCTACCATTTTAGGTTCGGTTCGTTTGTATAAACATGCCTAAACCTATGTTTAGGTTCGACTCGTTTATTTTTTGAATTGAATCTTGTTGAGATAATTATATCTCCAGATTTGTTTTATTCTCATTTATATTCCTTTCATGTTCAAGACTTTTCTCATATATAAGAGAGCCCTAGGATCTCTTCTATGATATGAAATAAACTTTTCTCTCAACATGGTACCAGAGCAACAGTCCTAGACCGAGGTTCCCATATCCCACCCCAAACCCTAACCCTACCCCCTACCTCTCCCCTCTCGCCGTTGCTAACAACAACGGCTACATGCCTCACGTGTCGTTGCCGAGAGGTCACACACCCTCCCCGCGCCTCACCAGGCGTCCCACGCCTCGCCAGGAGGTCCCGCATCTCGCTAGGGGGTCCCACGCCCTCTGTCAAGGGGTCTCGCGCCTCGCCAGGAGGTCACGCGCTCCACGCGTGCCCCGCGCGCCCTCCGCCTAGGGCTCCCACTCCTCCCACCGTGCCGCCAGGCCCTCAGTGAACCCTCAAGGGGTGACATTTTCTCGATTAAACAAAAGGGCGACCACTTCATTAGTACTTCTCCCATCTTCGAGGCATGTTTGAGTGACTACATAGCTTCATGTCTATTACTAACAGTACTGAGCAGCAACCGCATCACAATGCCACTATGACAGGAGTTTTCCTTTCATCGCTTGATTCAGAGTACGATGCAACACATACTCAGCTCCTGACTGGCGAAACTATACCTCCAATGGAGGATGTATACAAGAGGCTGAGCAGGATTACTACTACATATATTACTGTGACCCTGCCCCCTACAACTATGGCAATGTCTAGAAGCAGAGGGGGGACTTCCCAGTTTCGAGGGTGTGGATCTCGGGGTCGAGGAGGAGGACGTCAGCGTGGCCCCTGTTCTCATTGTTATCGTCCTGGACATTTAGAGGAGACATGAATTTAGAAGCATGGCTATCCTATGTCTGCTAGGGTTGCTGAGCAGATCGAGCCTACTTCTGCACCTATACAGGACGCACGCCTGGATGATATTATTTCTAGACTTCGCGAGATGATGGCCAATCCCACTGTTCTTGCTGCAAGTTCTTCTGATGCGGCAGCTGCTGCCAGAGCCACCTCTAGTTCCTCAAGTATTACTTATGCCCTAACCCGCCGTAGCAGTACAGATTTAACTGTCTGGATTATGGATTCGGGCGCATCGCACCATATGTGTGGAGATCGAACACAATTCAGATCTTACAGGTCTATTCCTCCTGGTAGATCAATGGTGTTTGCTAATGGTGTTCGTACCTATTATTGGTCAAGGGGAGATTGTTCTGACTCCATCTATGCATCTGCAGAACGTTTTACATGCTCCTGACTTTCAGATGAATCTATTGTCAATTAGTCAAATTACAAAGAATTTACACTGTCGTGCTATATTTGATCCATCCTCTCTTGTGTTTCAGGACATATTAATGGGTAGGTTGATTGGATATGGTCGTGAACGTCGGGGATTGTACAAGCTTGCCATTCCTCCAGTTGCTGGGGTCGCTACTTCTTCTTCAGGCTCTGTTTCACTTTTCATGTGGCATCTTCGTTTTGGACATCTCCCTATTCAGAAGCCGTATCATGTTCTACCACAGATTTCTACTCGTACCAACTTGGATTGCGAAGCCTGTCAACTTGGAAAACATCATTGGTTTTCATTTCCATGTCGTCAAGGTCGTTGCAGTAGTCAATCGTTTGAGTTGTTCCATTTTGACATTTGGGGTCCTAGTCGTGTTCCTGATCATCAGGGACAACATTTTTATATGGTTGTTGTGGATGATTATTCTAGACTTTCTTGGGTCTTATTGCTAAAACAAAAGTCAGAAGCTGGCCTTATCATTAAAAATTTTCTTCTTGAGGTCAAAAATATCTTCTCTGCTAATGTGAAATTTATTCGTACAGATAATGCCTTGGAGTTTTCCACATTACAATTATCGGCATTTCTCAAGTCTCTTGGTATTGTTCATCAGACCTCGTGTGCCTACACTTCTCAGCAAAATGGTGTTGCTGAACGCAAACACTGTCACCTTCTTGATGTCACTAGGACCCTTCTGATTCAAAGTCGTGCTCCTCACTCGTTCCGGGGAGATGCAGTTCTCACTGCATGCTACTTGGTGAACCACATGCCATCCACTATGCTTGGAGAAAAGGTTCCCTTCTCGATTGCGTTTCCTGAGGACTTGTTCTATTTGACTCCCAGGGTTTTTGGTTCTGTGGCTTTTGTTCACAATTTCACACCTGGTCGTGACAAGCTCTCACCTAGAGCTGTCAAATGTGCTTTTGTTGGTTATTCTCATACCCAAAAGGGGTATCGTTGTTTTGATCCCGTGGGACGCAAATATTATGTTAGTGTTGATGTCATGTTCTTTGAGTCTATTATATACTTTTCTCCTACATGTGACATGTTATCTCATGGTTCTTCTAGTGAGGATGTGGTTGTTCCTCCACCTCCGTCTTGTCCACCTTCTACACCGAATGATGAGTCTCAGCCTTCACCACCTTAGCTACCACAACCATCTCCAACACCTCCACATCTCTGCCTCCCCTACCTATGACTCAGTTCCTTCCACAGGTTTACACTCGCAGGCCTTCTACTCGCTCGTCTGTTCATGTGTCTACATCATCCAGCACACCTCAGGTATGTAATGAGCACATAAGTTCTTCTAATAGCACTGGTATCTTGAATGGAACATAGGAGAACAGAGATGATCCTGATCTGGACGTTCCTATTGCCCTGCGGAATACTCGGCACAACTTATCCTCTTGCTGCGCATGTTTCATTGAACCATCTTTCAGATGAATACAAGAAGTTTGTTGTGGGACTTTCTGCTGTTTCTATCCCACACACATATCAGGAGGCTATACAGGATAGTCGGCGTATTGTGATGGCGGAAGAGATGACGACATTGCAGTCACGTGGCACATAGAGCCTTGTTTTTGCTCCACCAGGAGCATCTGTTGTAGGCTGCAAATGGATATTTACAGTAAAACAATGTGCAGATAGAAGTGTGGATCCCTACAAAGCCAGGCTTATGGCACGTGGGTTCACCCAACCCTATGGGGTGGATTATCAGGATACATACTTACCAGTGGCAAAACACTCGACACTTTGCATCTTTTTATCAGTTGCAGTTTCACGAGATTGACCTCTTTACCAGCTTGATGTCAATACATTTTATACGATGATCTATAGGAGTAGGTTTATATGCAGCATCCACCTTGGTTTGCTACTGAGGGGGAGTCTCAGAAGGCGTGCATGCTTCATAAGGCAATTTATGGCCTGAAGTAGAGTCCGAGAGATTGGTACCAGAAGCAATCGGAATTGATAGAGCAACAGGGTTTTGTGAGATCTATATCGGGTCACTCATTGTTTGTTCAGAGAATACAGAGGGGTACTGTTGCTATTCTTGTCTATGCTGATCATATCGTTGTCACAGGGGACGATGAGCGGAGCATTCTGGCTGCCAAGGAATTCCTAAGTCTGCATTTTGTATCAAGGACCTTGGCACACTTTGATACTTCCTTGGGATAGAGTTCGCTCGAAACCAGCGTGGCCTTGTGATGACACAGAGGAAATTTGTGATGGATCTTCTTTCTGAGACAGGAATGACATGGTGCAAGCCTGCTACTACTCCTATGGATCCAAATATGAGGTTATATGATGACAATACTGAGGAGGTAGACAAGAGGAGATATAGAGAGTTGATTGGGAAGCTCTTATACGTCAGACCAGATATAACCGTTGCAGTGAGCGAAGTTAGCGAATTCATGGAGCATCTTAGGAAGGTACATATGGATGCAATGTACATGATCTTGAGATATTTGAAGACTTCACCAAGCTGTGGTTTCATATTTAACAAGGGTACATCCCTTGAGGTGACAACTTGTGCTGATGCAAACTATGCAGGGTGCCCCAGAGATAGGAGCGTTTGGCTTTGGGGTTTTTATAGGCGGCTCTCTTGTTTCATGGAGGAGCAAGAAGCGGACAATGGTGTCCATGTCTAGTGCAGAGTCGGAGTACAGAGCAATGGTGCAAGGAAGTGCAAAGATGATGTGGGTAAGATCTGTGTTAACTGATCTTACTATTGAGGTCTCTCTTCCCATGCGACTGTTACATGACAATCAAGCTGCCCTATTCATTGCCAACAATCTTGCGTTTCATGAACGGACCAAAAATATTGACGTAGATTGTCATTACACTAGAGACATGATTTAGAAAGGTCTCATATTTACATCATATGTGTCTACTGAAGATCAGACTGCAGACGTCTTCACCAAGGCACTTACTAGAGGTCCATTTCAGAGATGTTGCACCAAGCTGAGCATGATTGATATATATATATATATATGCTCCAACTTGAGGGGGAGCGTTGAGATAATTATATCTTCAGATTTGTTTTATTCTCATTTATATTTCTTTCATGTACTTCTCTGTAATTAACCCAGGGCTTTTCTCCTATATAAGAGAGCCCTAGGGTCTCTTCTATGATATAAAAAAACTTTTCTCCCAACAAATCTAAGTAAGACATTTAGTGGGTCGGGAGCGAATATCGAACTTGATAATTTTCTGACATTCCTTGACAAGTCCTTGTACCTAGAAAGGAGCACGGATTGAAATATCTTCATTTATCGATATATCCACATTGACAAGTTAACAATACTGATATTACCTTAGATATTCTTTTCCCCTATATCGAATGATATCGAGCGATAAGCCAATGATGCATCATCTCATATCATCGATATCAATAAAAATTGAAGTTAGATCTTATGTCAATATCGATACTTTATCATCAATATCAAGCTAGTTGCTTGATTTTACTACTTTTATGAGAGAATAGCTTGGAAAATAGTTTTTGACCTTTTAATCTCTATAGGTTGATTTATTCTAGATTTTGTGTAACCACTCCATGTAGTAACTCACACAATGCAAATCTGATTCGAGTAGATAATTGGATTTCAAAGAGTATCTGTGATCTATCGATATGCATCTACAACAGGTCCAGTTGGAATTGATTGTCTTTAGTTCATTTAGAAATGTTAGTTTCTAATCTATATTAGATCTTCTTTCAAATTTATGGTTATCATGAATGATGTATAGTATACATATTATTGTACTATATTTGTTTGTTTGATTTTCGATACAGCTCTGGCTTTTGTTTATACATAGTATACGATGTAGAGTATTGTCAATATGTTAAACACACCATATATAAGAGTGTACTTGTATTTATGTATTGTTCTAAGAACCACGATGATTTTAATTGATAAATTGCTTTATTGTGACCAATTTTTAGATCTCAATCGGTATCCGTGATATATCCGGATATATCCGTTTCCAGATGTAATGATATCGATATTTCAAACCTTGATATGGAGCTTATACTGAGATCATTCCATTACCCTTCTATGAATTTCATTCTACGGCTAAGCTACTGGAGGAGTCAAAGCCAACTTTTCCAGTTCCCTCTTGACCATTCTTTTTTATTCGAGTGATTGACCCCCCTGATAAGTAATAATGGTTGAAAGATAGAAATCCAATGCTGAATATGATTACACGCTTTTGAGCACGTGTTGTCTTTGGCAATGCATGGACTTGTCCAGATTCCATGATTCGATCTTGTCAATGTCCATCGTTACAACCATTTGGAATTTCTTGAGAAGATAACTTGTATTTTTTTAATTTCCTTATTTATGTCGAAGATGCACATTTGTTTATTGGTACTGAAACAACGTATTCGAGGCGTTTTTATGCCATAATTATGAGATACTAGTGTTGAAGCCTGAAGGAACAGATTTAAAATATCCTTAAATGTGCCATCAGTAGGTGGATTTAGTTAGTATCCATGCATGATTGTAATATTTCCTGGATTAAGGGCCTATGACCCCACTGGACCCCACATACATTTGTAACTGGCTAACTGCTTCCAGTTAAATCCTGTTAAGTTTTGGGAAAAAAGGAAGCATTTCAGAACATTTTCTTGGAAAGTGGAGAATTGGTGGCAACTATTTCGAGTTGGCGAACAAAGTTCCACCATCTCTTTTCGGTCAGTGGCCGCTGTTACCTTTTCTGCCATTTTGCAAGAATTATTGACGATTACATCGTATCCGTTTTTAGAAAACAGCCACTCTATCCGTGCTGTTTGTGAGAGATGGGTCTATGCATATCATCTAAGAGTTATTCATTTGGTAGTTACAGTATATATCTGGGTCAGTTTTCAATCTCATTTCAGTTTTCATTTGTATGGTTGAAGATAATTATTATCAGGTTTTATAATATAGGTTTGATTTATTCAGGCCATTAATCAAGTGATTGGAGCATTTTTTACTTTTCTTTCTGCATCAAATGTGAAGAGCATCGGCAGTTTTGCAATCCTTTCAATCAGCATTGGTATCTTTTCTCTCTTTGTAGGTGAATTAGGTTGGTATTTCCCCACAATTGCTTCTGTATTCAAATTTCTTCTGGTTTTATTACTATCAAACCACTATGGTTTCATTTGATGTTGAATGGGAAGGTCGCCGGCGTAGTCTTTCTATTTTGTTGAGGCTCTATACGACTATTTCTTCCATGGCAACAGCACTCTCAGTTGCACATATGGTTCGGAGTGATTTCTTCTATGAGGTACAAAATCACTGACGACTTTTCTACAACTTGTATGCTGGACTCTGACTTATATTAATGTGTAATTGCAGCCTACTATCTTCACTTGTTTTCAGAGATTTTGTGCTTTTCCTCTTCCAAAACTTATTGGTGCTGCATTTGCTGAATTTTGAAGTTGCTTAAATTTTGTTTGGTGCTGCATTTGCTGAATTTTGAAGTTGCTTAAATTTTGTTTGAACTTCGTTGAAACAACCGTTAATATGATGCATTTCTTGTAAAGTTGATACTGGATTCTACATGTATTGGAGGATCTTCAAACATGCTTATTTGTGTAAGATTACACTCAGCCTTACATGTTACTTTCTGTACTTCTAATAACTCCAATGTTGGCTTAAGATTACTTTCTGTACTTCTACATGAATGGCTCTTCCAAAACATATGAACACATGTACACATGTATACATCTATCCCGCTCCTCCTGGAGAAAAACAAAAAAGGGATGCCCAATGATAGTGTAAAGTTAGATTTCTTTGTAAGGGTAAAGAAACTTTGAACGATAATCCTTGGTTTTGAATACGCGGCGGATAAGAAGAAACTTGTTTGGTCAACACACTTCAGAAATCCGCAGGAATATTGTTAGGAGTGCTCTCGACTGATAAGCTGCATGCAATCCTTAAAGCCCAAGAATGCCTGTCTTTAGGGTACTTGTTCCACCTGTAACTCTATCATCCTGCATATGAAATTTACTAGTAAAAATCGACCGTATGTGCTTTATCTCTTACTTGAATACATTCACATGTTTCTAATAGCCATTATTGGATCCTACACAATGTTTTAGGTTTGGACTTTGTATTTCATGCTGGTTCTGTTTTGTGGTTCTGTAGGTTATTAGCAGCTGGGACATCTCCTTGATGAAAACTTCTGATATTGTGGAAGCTGGTCGTGTATTATTAAGTAAGACTAGTTTCTCTCTGCAGTTCTTTGTTATATAATTAATCAATACATATCAAATGACCTTGATTACATATTTATTCTTTCTTTTTGGAATTAAACAGGTGTATTTCTGCAAGTAGCTGTCATAATTACTAGTGTAGGACTCGTCCAGAACATGTCCTCAAAGAGAGCTTCTTAATTTCATTTTCAGCATCTTTTTTTGTTTGCAAATGTACCTTATGCTAGTCTACTTGTATACACAACTCATGCCAGTAAGTGTAGTTTAGAAGAGTTGCTCGAGCCTATGACAATTTTTTTATACGAGTGTGGTCATGATAAAAAAACAAACACTCATGATCCATGTCTTTATGTAAACTTGGGGAAATGGTATGTTTCCTGCTTTGTTTTTTTCCCATTACATGGAACTGTTTAGCTCTCGGGAGAACCAACATAAACATACTGATTTTCTCTAGGGTTTGTGGGTTTGATTAGAAGAGAATGTTAACATTTAAGTTAGGTATCTTTGCACACTCGGATGCACTTTGTTCTTGTTACTACGTTTGGCTTTCTTTCCTGATACTTAGATCATGCAGTTCTAATCTGATGTTACTTTGAATTTTGAAATGGTTGGAGGCGACTATAGAGGAAATCCGTCTGAATTAATACTGTCAAGCTCAAGGGAATTTGAGAAATAACTGGTTGTAAATAAAGTGTTGAAAAGATCGAGAAAGGGCTAGTTTCTCATATCCTAGATTGTGAGAGCACATAACTATGATTTGCATCGCATTACAACTTGCATTCTATTTAGTAGTGGTTTGTACTCCCAATTTTCATGTTGTGGACCATTACCATCGACTAAGGCGTGACACCGATATGGCAGAAAACCTCATTGTAGTCGGATATATCATATAACTGGAATGGACAGTGAGAGATTGAACCAATGCTTGGCCGAAGTGAAACTGCAGTTGAAGATGCTTAGAAATTCTTGTTGTAAATCGAGTCAACCTCCGGTCTTGCTCATTATTATCGATTACTATCAGTGCAGGGAAGGAGCAAGCAATCACCATTCCGGTTATGTTGATGATATTACTAGATCTGGAGTGAACTTGCACTGCATTGATGTCTCGAATGACGTATTGCTGTGAGTTATGCTCCCACATCAAATACCGATAGTCAAATCACAGTTAATCCTTATGTTCTCAATGTTCGACTTGGGAAGGAGCAGTGTAGCATTCCTAGCACATTATACTACGTATATACTTACTTGATAAGTAGCTCTCCTTTGCTCTGATTTCATTTGCATGCTTCAGATACGTGCTTGTTCCCAACTAACTTCTCTGTATCTCATGATTGCGGAGTACTCAGAAAAAGAACTAGGGCTCTATTAAAAGAGCCACCTCTTGCTTCCCACATTTTCTCGCAGTAGAAGAGTTGAAAGTCAGCTCAAATACGCAGAAGATGTTTCAAGATGAGAGGAGGTGATATCACCAGTCTCCTATTCGTCTCTTCTCAAGCCAAGAGATTTTTATGCCTCTTGATTTAACACGGACGTATTCCAGAGGGCTGTTTCCCCAAGAGATTAAGCATCTTTTTCGAGTTTTACATTTGAAGTTGAGACCTCTAAAATATATCATCTGGTTCAAGTAGCTCATGTTTCATATTGGATGGTAGCGAGAGACTATATTTGGCACCCTCTCTCAAGGAATTGCGATCAAGTGATTCGGCAAGTTGTGCTTGCGACATCAGTTTTTTGCTATGATGAAAAATCTCTTTCCATTAGCCGTTAAGTGAGAAGGATGAATTTCTCTAATGGTCTGATGGTAGAAGCAATGGCTTCCACTTGAAAAAGATCCATAAATTATAAATTATTACGGATCTAATTATCTGATTCATAATTCAATCCAAATTAAAATATCAAGTAGATAATGAATGAATTAATTGATATTAAGAAGGAAGGAAGCTAGATATGATGGTGGAATTAGTTGGAGGTGACAATTATACGCATTAGAATTCAATCACGATCATGATTTCAATATAAGGAGAGGTAGACATAAAATTCTCGAGGTTGGAGATTCGTCACCATCTCTCTACCCCCACAAAGGTCTTCTCACCATATATTGGTGGAGAAAGCTTGAAGAAAAGGTGCTCAACCCATAGGATTTTGATGGAAGGATGTTTCCCAAGGTAAAGATCTTAATCCTTCTTGTTACTTGAACCAACAACATCTTGATAGATCCAAATACAACTAAAATTCTTTTGTTTTCCATGACTTATGATGGAAAGATAACTACATGTTCCCCATGCACATCATGATGTTGGTAGTTATTTCTTATTTGGTACAAAAATAATGATAGTGATATTTTTTATGTATTTTCGATTGATCTATTGCTATACTCTGTTGTACCTACATATTAAGATGTTACTTATTGATTTTTGGGGAAATCAGATTCGATTTGGATAGGTAAGAACATTTGAGAGTCAATTTTGACCCATCTATTTTTGAAAAAATATTTTAAGAGTTTTGACTATTAGATCGAGGGTTTGCTTTTATTATTATTAGAATACATGACGTAGTTTGTGATGATGTGTAATACATTCGAAAACGAAATCGAGACTTCAAACAAAGATTTGGAGTTTGATGGATCTGGAAATATAGCAGACTCACAGGACTCACCATCTTTTATGATACCGAGCGTAAGACAGCACTAAAAAAGATAATGTTCTTTCGTTATTAAAACGTAATTAAAAAGCCATGGGCAGTTCGTAGACACAATTAGCAGATGTCCCATTTGATAACTTCTCACATTGGTTTCCAAGGTACCAAGTCCGACTCTAGGCGGCACTTGCCGTTTTATATAGTCTTCTTTTTTTAATTATCTGAAGTTTTTACAAGCAAGTCCCATGTGATCATATTAATTTTGAATTAGTGAATGTTTGTATTTACGTTGCATAGCTTACGGTAAAATACCAGAAGTCACTCTACAACTTCATATTTATTACCTAATCCAAAAGTGGAAAAATTACAATTGGATGTCTGAACTATTTTGTGCCTATTGTGCGTGGTTTATAAAGGTGGAAAATATGGGAAAAGCTCGTTGAATAGATAAAATTGATAAAAGGGGTGTTCAACCTTGTGGGAATTGATTGAGGCTTGTTAAATTGCAAAAATACACCGAGTGCTTATCAAGTATAGTATTGGTCGTGTACTATTAAATGAGATTATACACATAAGAGAGACTTGTAATTAGCATCCTTACAATTGAACACCAATTGGACTTTCTGCCATGTGCACTATAAGATGACTTTTGTAGATTGCTAAATGACAGCATGATAAATAATTTTGAAACCTTTTGAGGATTGTGTTGATGTGTACAAAGTTATTCAAATGTCTTCGAAGATATTATGTATTTGGGATAATATGCTACACATGTTTTGATTTCCTTACCAATAAAACACTATATTGAACTTTACGGATCTCGTTTTTGGTTCATATATATTCTGCTTACATTTAAAGGTCTTTGAAAACTATATTATAAGTGCTAATTGAGATTTCTACATAGATTTAAGACATGTGACGGATATTCTTGCACTTAGACAATTCATATTTTACAACCTCATGAGCATACAAATTTACCATAGGTATGATAGAACAAGGTACTACCTGAAATCAAAGGTGAAGTGGCATAATTGGGGCGTGATTTTTTGAACAATGGTTTGGCTGTTGTCGAGTATTGGGAATTACATCAATTATCATTGAATTTAATAGCTGAGTCTAAAATTAGATAAGTTGTGCCTAGGATTGTATGTATATGGTGAATAGGTTTCAGAATAGAACAACGACTATGACATGGTTTGAATAGAGTTAAGTTGCTTCCATTACCAATTTACAACTCTTTAAAGTTTCACTATGCAATAATTTACTAGAATTGTTGATTTTTAAGTTCCTTGAGAACAAGATGCATGTTTCTAATTCTTGCTTCATGATGTATTAATGTTGACGTGTTTATGAGCTTCATGAGATACAAAATATTGTTCCATGCTAATATGAATTGAGATACTTTGCGAAGGTTAGGAGATGCTTTGTGACCTCCAAGATGCTTTAAATTTTGCAATTTTTCGATATTTTATGCTTGATAAAATATCTTTACTTAAATGCAGTCGTTCAAATGCAGTGTAAGAAGTCGGGACGTGGACCTAAGATGTATTGGGGGCATCAATGCACGGGGAACCCCTACCCTTGACTTACTTGGGTAACTTGGAGCCATACCATTTAGAGTTTAAATTATTAAAGTTATGACCTAATCTTCCACTATCTTTACTAAATGACATTGCAATTAAGTTGGGATATTTCACTTAAGCACTTGGACTAATATAAAGTAATAACAAAAAGAGTCACGAACCTGAGGGACTTCTGGAAGATTGAGCGGTAGCTCAACATGAACTTGTAATTGGGGAAGGAAAAGAGATTAGGATGCACAACAAGGGCCAAATGATACATATATTCATCACACTCGTGTTATCTTTCATGTGACAATGGTTGCTTGCTTAGTCATCGTGTGTAGTTTTGAAGTGACTAGCAATGCCTCAAAACGATACTAGCATGTCTGTAGTGTCGAATACAATTTTGAGTAGCCACTTAATAACATCTAGTAAGTGGAAGAAGAATGTGATTAGGTTTGTGGTAGCTCCAATAACATTGTTGTATTCTTCTTCATACTAAACAGTCAAAGTATGGTTAATAACTTGAAAAAAGAGTTTAATAATAACCATTATTTCTGTTCCATTGCATATTGTTAGTCATACTTATTTGCGTTGTGATCCATTTCTTAGTGATGTGTTGCTTCGTGATTGTTTTCATCAGTGAGATTCTCTCATTGATAATGGATTATCTTATTACTAGATAATTCTATATTATCTTATGTGCTATTTATGCATACATGTCGTTACATCATGATGCTTATGCTTAGATAAACATGGTCTGCATGGAAATAAGATTTGTGATGATTTTGTAACTTGTTAATAAATTCTGAAAATTATTTTCATTGAGTTGCTCGCTCTTGACATAATCTCATTGATATAGCCTATATATTTGGTTTTATTGTGTTTAGCTCACTCAAATTTTGTAACCCAATTCAAAGAATGGTGCAGTACATAAGAAGGGGAATTGTGAAGTGTAATAAAGTTGGTGAATTTGGATATATATACTAGGTAAGAATTAGTTTATATCTCATTTTGATTTCCTGTTTTATATATACACTTATCATATTATGATTTCTTTTAATTGGACGTGTGATATTGATTGTATTCATGTTGAATGTCTGATCTTGGCTAAGTGAAATGATGTATTTGGATATTAACTCTCTGCACAAGAACCTCTAGGCCGAATCTAGATTGGCCTGGGGTTGGGCTATTACACAACCCACACTTCCCATGATCATTCAATGCAATGAAGATAGCTTCAATGATTCTCCCCAAAGGTTGAAGGATCAATACCTGAGATTTAATAATAATGGAGGAGCAAGTTGCACGCTCTCTTCATACATGATGCTTTAGTAAAAGCTCACTAAAGGAAGGGTGCCCATTTTGAAAAAATGCAATTTAATAAAAAAATTTATCTACAAGGTTCTCAATCTACAAAAACAAAGAAAGAAGTACATATTTACATGGGTTCATCCTTTAATAGGGCACGCCATATATTGAAGTTTGGCCTACTTGGTGATATTGCACAATCATTAATTGAAGGTTGTCCTAACAACAAAAATAATTATATATTTTTAAGCTAAACTAATCACAAAAGTTATAAAACAATGTGTATGCAAGATCCAAGTCTACTTTCCTATTAACCATGAAAGAGCAATATCTACTATCTCAATCTCGTCCTAGCATGCTTATCAACTCTATGGCGTTCCTAACCAGCAACACACATCGGAATAGACCTACCAAGCATTACATGATAACATGAACATATACAATAGACCATTCATAACAAAGCATTAAGGAAATATTTTGTCCTAGATAATAATGGGCTTATGTTATGAAAATGTGATTCATCTACACCATACTAAATTTTTTTCTTGATATCATGGACAAATACAAATAAACGCCACATAAAATGACACAATAATAAAAACTTTGCCAGTGAAAGTGGGCTATATTTAAATTTTCATACATAAATAAACCCAAAGAACTTCCATAAAATTCCAGAAAAATAAAGATTTTTTACTTGTATATATTCATGTATGCGCATTATACAATCTTCTCCGAATTTTGATAAGTTATTGTGAAGTCCAATTGACATGAAACCAACTCTATGATCTATAGATCGCTAACCTTAAGACATATAAAACCAAAACAGTACTAACATGTATTATTGCAAATAAATCCAAATCCTATGCTAAGCAGATTTTCCACCTCATACAAACTCATACGAGAATCTACTCACCATTAAAATATTGGGCATTAATTAATTATAAAAAGATTAATTTCAAAGGAATAGTAGTTCATATATTAAACTTAGATTTTGGGTCTTATTTTATATCTTACAATTGTAAATTTCCTACCCCATTATTTCATGTATATAATTTTGCCTTTTAAATTTATTACTTTTTGCTTTTATTTCTTTGTTGTATTTTAACCTACTATAAATAAATCAAAATTTGAAAAATAAAAAATCAAACAAAATCATGTGCACACACCACTCTTTTTTGTTTTATTTTTAATTTTCCTTAATTATTGAAAAAAATAGGTATAGTATGAATTACAAAAGTATATTGTGTATATATTATTAAAAGAAAATGGAAGGGAAACATACACAAGAATAAAAACCATGTATTATATATATAATACCTAAATGAGATCTCCATGAATGTAATAGATCTCATTGGGATCTATTGGTTTGCTTTTTAATTTGAGTTTTTTTACTTTCTATCATTTTTTGGGTTTTCTCTAACTAAAGTGTGTTAATGTGTTGTTTGGTCAAAGCTCCGCGTGAACCACGTCCATTGGCCCACACATGTTGGACACCATCTCAACGGTCTCTGTTGACTGCAGTCAACGACCCTACGACTAGAACCTTTGCTCTACTCTCATTCGATTGCACCAAACACATCAGTAATGGGGCCTACCTGTTCCCTGCACCTCCCACATCATCATACCTCCAAGCAACTTACCACACACACCTCATATCCTTCTTCCTAACCGCAATTCAACAGGTGACATGGAAACTACCTCGCACAAATGCTATCACTTCCTCCATGATCTCCATTCCCACATTTCCAGCAACTACAAGATGAAAAAAATCACTATGATATGCAATTGCCCAGATCATCTACTGGTACAGATAAACACCCTCCATATGTTGTCCTCTACCCGATGATAGCAAATTAAGGCATTTGACATGGTGATGAGAATATACAGCTCTCAGGTATGATCCGGCGGAATGAGCTCCATCGTTACGAGTTCCCTTAAAGCTTGTGTATCCTTGTACCGACATTGTCAGGCGATAGAGGGGACAACTAGAGAAGTGGCTCATTCCTCCAAAGCACCCAACATCCATCGAGTTACCCTTAGCCTTTTTATTCTTTTCGTTCTTCCACATCTTTTGCTTCTTTTTCCTCTTCCTCTTCTTTCGATTTTTCTTATTTAGTTTCTCTCTACAATGCCACCTTCTCTATTCCTGCCCTTCATTCACTTTTATACCAAATCAAATCTGACCACGACAATCACATGCATTCATTCATCCCTTTTCACGTCCTTATTCTAACCTATGCGATCTGGAGTTAGATCCTTCCTATTAATCACGAGAGCTTCCAACTTCCCTTCTCCAACTACCTCTTGGCTAGGATCTTCCAATGCTCGAGCCTTCATGCACACTTGCAGGTGCCTCACTAATGGGAGAACAACCAAAACTATCATCTACTGGAGCCGATCTCTTGCCATCCATCGGAACAGTAGAGCAGCGTAGCCTACCTAAAGAAGAAAAGAGGGAGAGTATGAACTCCAACCCTTTGATCAATGAACCCCTTTGATATCCATCATCTATCTCAAGGAGACCAATAAAAGTAGGGATTTTTACTCGGCAGACCCTATAATCTTGCTAAATGACCTCTACGATCTTTGAAACATTGTAATTCCTCCCTCGATCTTATAAACTTGATAACTCTTATCGTATAGACCCTGCGGTTAAATCCCATCCATTTGACTGTTAAAACTAATGGATTTCATGAATTTCTTTTCCATAATACCCATTTTGTTTCTCAAAATTACAAAACATGTCATCCCTTCTCCCTCACGCCTGCTCCACGACATCCCCTCCTCCCTCCCCTGACCTCCCCTCTGCCTTGTAAGCTTCGGTGAAGACAATTGAACCCAATTACCCTGACTCGTTATTTCCCTTACATACCAAGAACCCATATGTGCGAAGCCCATAAATGTGGTGATCTCCTGCAGTGAGAGTGGCCATGAACTCATTTCTAAACTCGCCATCCATCCTCCCGCCATCTCCCCAACACCTCACCCTCATGCCTTCACCCAACCTCTATTGCGTAGGGGAAACCGTCGTCGGAGGTAAGTGACCTGTAGGCACTGACAACGTCGTCTCTAGGGAAACCAACACCGACCCTCCACAACTTCACCGTCGTGCCATGTTCCAATGTGCTGATGTGGTCTTTCCCTATGACGGCGCCTTCCAGTGAGTTGGGTCCATGGCAGATCCTCTTCAGGGATGTGGGCAACCAACAAAAGAGGGAGGAGTGAGAGCATCCTCCAGATAAAGGACTTCTGCACCGCTCTCGAAAAGTGCCTCAAGCGTGACCGGGACTCCCAGCTCCTCCACGTCGTGCTGTAGTGGTTCGAAGATGACAAAGCTTGACCTCCCGTCCGTCCGACCTCCCTTCCCATGACCTCCCCTCTGCCTCCATCCTATCTCCCCTCCCCTAACCTCCCCTCCGCTTGACCTCCCCTTCTCTGACCTCCCCTCCGCCCGACCTCCCCACCGGCGCCCCTCCCCTTCCCTACCCTTTCCGAGCTCCCCCCGCACCACCCCTCCCACAGCATCATCGAGCTCATCTTCTCCTCTATCTGGTCCCGCCCCTCCCCTCCAATTCCACCTTCGACGTCCACCTCCTCTCACATAGCTACCACACTGCCCCTACTCCCTCAAGCACTCCGTCCTCTCCAAGAAGCCTATACCCTCCCACTTGGAGCATGCGACGGGGATAGAAAAGGAGGGGTGGAGAAGGAGGAGAGAGAGTGAAAAAATACCATTGAAGTTGCAAGGGTTTGATTAACTCAACTCAAACCAAGCTAGTTAACCCAAGCAGACTCAAATTAATGGTAGGTCTGTGGGGTAAGATGGAGCAAGTTTACGGGGTTGAGGCAGGAATTGGGTTGTTTTAAAGATCATGGAGGTAATTTGCAAAGTTTATAGGGTCTGTAGGGTAAAAATCCCATAAAAGTAGATTCTCTTAGACTTTCACATCCTGCCTGTCGAACATCGAGGATGGTTGATTCATGATCATCACCAACTGTCCATCATAAAGCATCGAGGCACCCATGTGGCTCCCTCAATGCTCTTCGATCATACAACACCCAACTCTATCTTGATCTTTCAAACTCATGTCAATCTCAACAGTCTGAGTTGACATCCTTACCCTCATTAGATAATACCATGTGGTACATTTGGAGCTGCGACATCGATATCTACAGATCCGTTATTAGATCTATCGAGACATCAAAAACCATATGGAACATGAGGTGGAAATTGCTTTGATGCCCTTCAACCTTTTGTGAACATAAGTAGGTCCTCCCGCAGCTAAGGTGCATGTGCCCGCCTTGGGTATTTTGCATCATTGTTCCGTCGGCTTTGGAAAATTACATATAAGTCCTTTCATGGACATTGTTTGATCTTAAATTTATACACAAAATATTGCACATAGGCCCTTGGATTATTGTCTTCGTATCTAGCGAACCACATGTCCTCTTTTGATTAATATTTTTTATTAAAATGTTAATTAAATTCTTTTTCATTTGAGATATTGTTACATTTTTATGAACATGGATGAACTTACTAGTTTTTAAACAAAATGTGTCTTAAATCTTGTAAATTTTGCATTAAAATTAGAGAATTATAATGTTGCTTAATTTTTGGCATGTTGTGTCATTGATAGAGAACTTTAGCGTATGCTTTTGTACAACTTAGTTGACTTTTATAGAATTTTTATTGTAATATTTTTCAAAAAGAAAACCATCACATGAGCATCTATGAATGATCTCCATACCCTAATTTATTGTGAATATTTCTAATATGTTTTATACTTGTAAGTAATTGAAAAAAATCAATTATGTGGTCTATTGCAATATAATTTTTAGCAAATTCATTAGATTTTAAAAATATTTTAAAAAAATAGGTTAGATGAAATATTTGTAGTTTTACCCACACTTTTAGTTTGGATAGTTATTGCATTTTAACCAAAAATACGAAGACACATAAAAATTGCAAAAAAACCATAGAAATGTCATAAAAATCTCAAAAAATAGTACTATGGAATCTTGATAATATGAACTTCTAGAAAAAAAATGAGCTTTTAAGGCCCGACACTTGCTGGGGCAGTTACAATGTTATTAATTGATCACAACTTTAATACAACCTTTTTTGATCTTGTAGGAGTCCCATTTCACAGAAAATTCCTTTTTTCAAGGCGACCCTGATTTCCCTTTTACATTTTAAAAAAACTTTATTTTTGTTTGCTTTTATTTTAACTTTATTTTATTTTCAAAATACCAAAAATCACTGCTAAAAATAAAAATTCTCAAAAATATTGTATTTATTATTTGTATTATTCCACCTATTTTATATTAAAAATCTCTTGACATCACTTTGATTCTGTGCATAAAAGGGATTCGAAAGTTATGTTGTAATAATATTTTATCACATTAAATTTTAGTTAATGTGGTCAAGTATGTGACATTAACTTATACTTAGGTATATAATAAGGTTAAAATATTAATTTATTATTAAATTACATAAAATAAATCACACACAATGTGTCCCTCCACACCGGATGGTGTGTGACCTCTTAGCAGGGTTTACAATTTCGACGGTGCACCTAAAACCCGCTAGACCTGTATATTTTTTTGCATGTTTACAGCTTGGGCGAGCACATGTGCTCGCCAAGAGCACTTAAAGCGCTCGCCTACTTGTAGATGGGCGAGCCTTTGGGTGACACCTTTGTGCATGCCTTATGTTTGGGCGAGCACCTGGTGGTCATCAGTGATCACTAACCTAACCGCAGGATTGGGAAATCAACAAACACATGTCGGGGCGAGCACATGTGCTCGCCCGACCTCTGGACGTGTACACGATGGCCACTGAGCATGCACATGATGAGCTACTATGTGCACACCAATACGCCTTTTCTTGTAGTGTTGAAAAAAATTAATTTCAAAGTATATGTAGTTCATATGTGAAACTTATGTTTTAGGGCATATTGTATATTATAAAATCGTATATTTTCTAATCTTTTATTTTGTATGTATTGTTTCATCTTTTCAATTTATTTCTTTGTGATTTTATTTCTTTGATTTGTATTTTAACTAACTATGAAAAAACAACGAGAAAAAGTCAGAAAACCAAAAATAATTATGTGTACATATTACTCTTTTCTATTATATTTTTACTTTAATTAAATTTTAAAAATTCAAAAAGTTAGATATTACTGCATAAATAGTATTGTATTAATTTACAAAAATATATTATGTATATATTATTAGAACAAAAATATAGGAAAAAACTGATCAAAATCAGATATTTTGTATATTATACCTAAGGATATGCTTTTCTCTATGTATATATCTTCTTTTGTTTTCTGAGGTCTCCATGAATGTCATAGATCTCATTGAAATCTACGTCTTCATTTTGATGACTTTTTTATTCAAGTCCGTTTCCAATTTTTTTCCTATTTTTTTGATTTTCTCTAATTAACATGTATCGGTCTGTTGTTGGCTCAAAGCCCCATGCGGAGCACGCCCATTGGCCCTCATGTCTTTGAATCCACCCCAATGGTCTTCATTGACTGTAGTCAGCAACCTCGCGATAAATTTTTGCACAACTCTCATTGGATGGCACAAATCCATGTCATCAATAGGCCCACTTGCTCCTGTCACCTCCCACATAATCATACCTCCTCCCAACTTGCCCCTAGACCCATATCCTTCTTCCTAACCACAATTCAACCATTGATGAGGAAACTACCCTGCAAAAATGTTGTCACCTTCTTTATGATCTCCATTCCCATATTTCCAACGTCTATAAGCAGAATTAAATCCCTCTGATATGCAATTGCATAAATCATCCCTCAATAAAGTGAAACACCCGCCATTGTTTGTCCCATTGAGGATAGAGAGTTAAGTAACTTGAGGCAATGACAAGAATCAACAGCACTTGGGTACAATCTGATGGAACAAGCTCCACTGTTATGATTCCGTTGAAGCTTGTGGATCTTTACCCAAATCTTGTCAGGCATTAGAGGCGATGACCAGAGAAGCAACTTGCTCCTCCTTTAGGCATAGAAAACAATACCCATTGGGTAGAACCTTAGCCTTCTTCTCCTTTTCCTTCTTCCTCTTCATTTTATGATTCTTTTTCATCTTCCTTTTATTTTTGATTTTTGTTATTAGATTCCTCTCTGCAATGACATATTATCTACTCCTTCCCTTCATCCATTTTTATAGCAAATCAAATTCGATCACCGACAATCATCTACATTCACTCAACCCTCTTCGTGTTCTCCTTATTCCTCTGCAATCTTCCAACCTCCTTTAGATTAAATCATGAGGAGTTAAATCCTCCCTATCATTCACGAGTGCGTCCAACTACGCTTCTCTAGTTAACCCCTTGGCTAGGACCTTTTGACTCTCAAGCCTTCATGCACAACTAGAGGTGCCTTGCTTGTGGGAGAACAATCATCACCATCATCCACTAGATTCAATCTCTCACCATTTGCTGGATAAGTAGAGCATTATCGTGTACCTGAACGAAGTAGAGAAGGAAGAGAGAGTGAGCTCCGATAACCCTTTGATCCACAACTCCCCTTTGATATCCATCGTCTAGCTCTAGAAGACTAATAAAAGTAGATCCCCTTGGACCTTCACATATGTGCCATCAAACACTGAGAAACATTCATCATTTGGTTATCATCTGACCGTCCATTTCAAAGCATTGAGTCACCCACGTGGATCCATTAGCACTCTTCAATCAAGAGTCACCAACCCTATGTCGATCTTCCACGTGCTTGCCAATCTCAACCGCCCGAGTTAGCGGCCTCGCCCTCATTAGATTATACCATGTGGCTCATCCGAAATCATAAATCGATCTTTATATATCCATTATTGGATATAAAAAGACATGACGAGCCATAGGGAACATAAGGTGGAAAATTGAACCAATGTCCATTAACCTCCTGAAATTTAGAAGCAGGTCCTCCCGTACCTAGGTGGACATGCCTACCTTGGGTATTTTATGCCCTTGCCCCATCAAATTTGGAAAATAAATATAAATCCTTTCAAGGATATTTTTTTATTTTTTTAAATAGTGCATTTAGCCCCTTGGATTTTTTTCTTCATATTTAGCGAACCACGTGTCCTATTTTAAATAATAAATTTTTATTACAATGCCAACTATTTTTTATTTAAGATGCTATATACAGCATCTTCCTGTCTGTCGAGTCAAATGATGTCTCTCAGTCAGTCGCGTCTTTGCCCGTTGGATGAGGAGGGTGCCTTAATTGACTAAGTACAGGGTGAAGATGCCGGAATTCATGAACACTATGTATAGATCGACCCTAGTCCCATTTCACTTTCCCTCTCCGCTTCACTCTCGACTTCACTCTGCCTCGTCTTTGCCCCCTCTGTCTTCATCCCATTCTTCCTGCAGACGATTCGCGAAAAATAGCTGACAGTCAGAACACTCTATCGAAAAAAATGATTAGAACGGGGGGATCAGACATAGAGGGGGTCCCCAGGGCGAGGCACCGAGAGATGCTCTGTCTTTTCCGGGCTGGTTACGATACCTAGTCCTAGGCTTTTGAGGAGTCTTTTCCCTCTTTCCCGAGCAGTGTAAGAGAGTATCGAGTTGAGAGTGATTATCAGCAGTTCTCGTCCCTGCTCGCTTAGCTCGCTCCAGACCTCTGAAAGCTTTTCCGAGACCTTTGAGTTCGTGCTTGGAAGAGCGGAAATCTCCCCTTTAAGATCATATATATATGAGGAAGGCTGGCTAATCATTGTGGGCCTCTGTCAATAGCTCCTTCTTTAGTCATGAATCATGGGGTACACACAACCTTCAAAAGGTTATAGTCCCTATGTCATTATAGGCTTCCACAAGTTCGAAACACTGCCCCTGATCCCCCCTTTCCTTAATATTTCTTACCAACTCTTGTAAGATCTCTTGTAGCCACTGTGCCTGCGCTGGGAGCTCCCTCTTTCAACCAAGCCCTTTTTTGCTAACAATTCAAAGATCTATAATAAATGAAGCAAGATATTTAGAAGTGCTGCCCGGCTTTGACGACAGGGTGTGTTGATTCAATAGACTATAGAAAGCTCTAAAAGTGGGGTTAATTGATTGAAGGTTAAGGATGAGGAGTAGATCCAACAATCTAGGGATATAGATATAATGGGATGGCCGCTGCTGAGTAGAAGATGAAGAGAAGATTGGGGGGGTCAGACTACGTCCCAGACCATATATTCTAGGTGAAGACTATGATTGAGCACTCATCCTACTTTCAAATCCCGTGTGAGATGATTCTCGGGCTTTCCGTGGGCACTTAGGCTTGTCAACTTCAGTAAGCTAAATCTCACCTCACGGTCGTGGATCTACTAAGCAAGGTGGAACTGCTCTTGATCTCTCGGCTAATAGCCTCATGTAAGTACTTTCTGCTCACTCTTAGCCTCCCCTTAACTTCGTTACGGGTCCAGTTTCTCAAGGCCAAAGCATGACGAAATAGAAGAAGTTGGGTTGGGAAGGCATTGCTTTCCTGATGAGGACGCTCTTCAGCTACCTCTTGACATACCTGCTGAGGTGGCTCTTGATGTATGTTTGTGATACCTGTCGGTATGCATGGGAGAACTCTTTGGTCATTTAACAAAGGCTTCTGTCATTTTCTCAAAAGTAGCTCAGAACTCCCATGGATGAAGTCACTTTCATGAGCGTGAATGGATCTATATTGATTGTTGAACCAAATGTGTCTTTGAAGCTTGTAAATTATATGTTAAATTTTAAGAATTATAATTTTCCTCAATTTTTTATATATTGTGTGCTTCATTGATAGACAACTTCTGCGTATGCTTCATTGAAAACTCTTATCACTTTCACCTTGTATAAATTAATTAGTGTACAACTTTATTGATTTTTACAGATTCACAATGTAAAATATTCCAATAAGAAAATGGCCATATGTGCCTCTTTGAATGATCTCCTTACCCTAATTTATTGAAATTTTTAATAGGCTTTTTTAGTTGTAAGCAATTGATAATTTCAATTATGTGGTCCGTTGCAATATAATTTTTAACAAATTCATCATATTAAATTTTTCAAAAAAATGCTAGATCACATTTTTAGTTCTCTTCCATCTACATTTTAAATTTTGATAATTATTGCATTTTGACCAAAAATTTTGAAGACATCTAAAAAATTGTAAAAAAATAAAAAATCACAAACCCCTAAAAAACAACATTGTGGAATCCTTATGAGATAAACTAACTAGAAATATTTTGAATTTTTAAGTCCCATTTCACGCAAATTTCCTTTTTCACTTCTCTATATTTTTAAAAATTTATATTTATTTAAAATCATTTTTATCTTCAAAATACCAAAAAATAATGCAAAAAAATAAAAATACCAATTTATTATAGTATTCCACATTATTTCATAATTAAAATCCCTTATCATCACAATGATTCTGCGCATAAATGGAACCTAAATATCATTTTCTTTCCTTTTATTATTAAAATCAACTAAAATTATGCAAAATTAAAAATATTATAAAAATAATAATATGAAAAATTGCATTCAATGCACATTGTTATTACAACTAGATTGGTTACGTAGAACTAAGGTCGAGTGACTATATTAATTGCTTCACTAACTTCTTATGTTTGACCTAGAATTACAATGAGTAGAAACTTATCTCTATCACTCTTCACATCATACATTATATTTACTTTGGATTTTTGATTAATTATTCTCTATTGATATTGCAATTTCCACATAATTACATTGTATAAAAACATTTTTCAGATGGAACAATTGTTAGGGAGGAGACATGACTATCTGAGTCCCATTTAGCGTACTTAGTTTATGTGCTTTACACTTGTCTTTTTGTTTCTCATTTGCATTTTATGTTTATTTTCCATCAAATTATCATTCATATTTTGCTTATTATTTTATACATCTCTCAATCTAATCACATAGTCCTTTTGTGAACTCGTTGGACTCAAGCATTGGCTTTGACAGTCGAAAAAACTCAGTAGTATCAGAAACATGCGACTTAGAGGATAGAGCTCACTACTTATAAGTTGAGGGAACGTTTTTGTTTGAGTTAGAGAGATAGAGAGAGTCTTGGGTCTAAATTTTATTCTCAACACATGCATTTTGATATACATTTATAACGATATCCTATTTAGAACCTCACATGTGTATATTACAAACTTGGCCTTTTTTTCAAGACCTATTTCGACCACAATCGGGTGGTCAAGGATTCACTTACGTTTTCAGTAGTTTTGCCATGTTTTATTTCCCACTATTTTTAGTTGATTTTCTCCTAAAGCTACATAAGATCTTGTTGTGCTTGTTTGGCCATCAGAACACCATTGCACCTAAATAAATGTACAACACTAGATTGGGTAGGATTACATTCAATACATGCATTAGAAATTTAAAGATGATTTTCCACCTTATACACACTCATATGAGAATCTACTCACCATTGAAATGTTGTGCACTAAATTATCTATGTAATGATATTGGTTTCAAAGAATTCTTAGTTCATATGCGAAACTTGATTTTTTGGGACATATTGTATGATACATTTTTATATTACATAACCAATATTTCATGTTTAACGTTTTTATATTTTTAGTTTATTTCTTTTTATTCTCTTACTTTGATTTTTATTTTAAGTAACTATAAAAAATAAAAACCTGGAAAAAAGTCAGAAAACCAAAAAAGAATTATATGTTCATATCACTCTTTTCTATTTTCTTTTTAGTTTTGTTAATTATTAAAAATTCAAAAATTTTGATTATTATGTAAATAATACAATATAAATTTAAAAAATATATTATGTATACATTATTAAAGGAGAAATAAATGGGAAGATACAAAATGATAAAAATAAAGACTATATATAATGCTTATACATTTTTTTCTCTTCATATATAGCTTCTTTCTGTTTTTTATGTCTCCATGAATGTAGTAGATCTCATAGAGATCTAAATTTTACATTTCGATCACTTTTTATTTCATTTGTGTTTTCTTTCTTTGTTGATGTTTCTCTAACTTGCATGTGTCAGTCTATTATTGGATCAGATCTCCATGCAGAGTACAACTAACCTATGAATCCACCTCAATGGTCTTCATTGACTGCAATCAGGAACTCCATGAATGCAACATATGATTAACTTTCTTTGGATTGCACCAATCCACATCAGCCACGTGCCCACCTGTTGGACATGTAAGCCCACAGTAAGCCATTATGTAATAAAGGTTATTGCAATTCACCCCTTTATCTGAAATAAATAATAACTAATTTGCATAGTAGGTCCCTTAGTACAATTAGGGTTATGTACCATGGCCATCTTGACATATAGCTATTGATCTAAAGGTTGAATCATAGAGGATGGTGTAGGTTGAATATAAAAAGAGTTAGATTGAGGACTCAACCACACCATAAAGTGATTATCAAGAAGGGATCTCCATCCTGAGAATGGGATTGCAATCCTTACTCCAAAGTCTGACATTTGACAGACCTATTGATGCAGGTACTCTACATAGGAATAGAGACTCAGAGGTGTTGGATGAGTTAGGTCAAAGAGTTGACTTACCAAGATCGATATACTAAGACCCATGTTGTATACTGTCATGTATAGGTACGCATCCTCTAACCAGAGACATATGTATTACTATATGTCTAAGTATGTACATTAGGCAAACCATTAGGTTGATGACCTAATCAAGGTCTATACATCGGTGAGATGGTGTGCATACGATCTCTCAAAGGATCATACATGTTCATTACTAAACCAGAAGACATAAACTCATACATGAGAAATTGGGATAAATCAAATTTCAATGTCGGTTGTCTTGTTTTGTAAACAAGACAAGATTTAAAGGTATGATATATGCTTTTGGGAAGCATATGATCGATACCAATTCACAATGATCGAATGAGAAACTTAATGATAAAACTTTGAAGGAGACAATACAAAAGTGATCAAAACTTCAGGTATATTCTAGGTCTTTCAGTATGCATGATATACATGTATTGGGAATAATCGTGGGTGGTGTTATCTTAATCTATTGTATAACCATGACTCTTTCATTTTGAGGGAGTGGTGAAACATATTTGGATTTTAGTGACTCCACTCAGTAGATTTATTATCCAATTTTAATTTAAATGTTGGACATTGATCTAAATATGATTCAGATGCAATGAGAAGATTAGATATTCTATCTAACTTGATTCGATATTTCAATGTAGTCTTCAAGATATGGCTATGAGATTAGATCTTTGTATCCAAGTCATTGATGAATATGTGATTCATCACTCTAAAGAGATCAAGTAAGATCATTTCCCCAAAATTCATATGCATTTTATCAAATATCTTGCATAATTGACATTCATGCATATGTAAATAATAGGGTTTTTATCAGTTGTGCCCCTCCGAGATATCGCAATATCAGTTATGCCCCTATCTTTATGGTAATATCAGTTGTGCCCCCGACTTCTTGCCAATATTTCACTTGTGCCCCTCGGAGGGGCATAACTGATAAAAATCTTTTATCAGTTATGCCCCTCCGAGGGGCACAAGTGAAATATTGGCAAGAATTCGGGGGCACAACTGATATTACCAAAAAGATAGGGGCATAACTGATATTGCGATATCTCGGAGGGGCACAACTGATAAAATCCCTAAATAATAATTGCATTTTAGCATAAAATAAGAAGCCAAAAATCACAGCTCAATTGACTGTAAAATAAGATAACTTCCTTGATTTTTAATTAGATCATGCTAACTCCAAATCACCTGAAATCACCTCCATTGTGTAAAATATCACTAATAAGAATAAAAGAATAAAAAAATCATTAACATAAATAAGTGGTCCATAAAGCCAAACCCTAATTTCAAGATAGTTAGACTAAAACGTTGATTTCTTCCTCATACAGTGTCCGATTTGATCCTACTCACTTTTGAACTAATGAACATTCAATTACCTTAAAAAAAGGACCAAGTTCAAGTGAACCAGAGCTCATATGTGGAAGTTGGGTTTGGGCCTCTTTTTGTACATTGTGTATTTTACTCGATTTTGACTTATTATTTTATGTACATATTTGACTATTTTCATTTTATTTATTTTATATTTATTTTATTGAAAAAAATTGGCTAAAATATGCAAAGACCCAAACCTAAAGTAAAACCAGATCAAAGAAATTGACAGAGTCTTAGTGTTCACTAACAGTATGTACAAAGTCCTCTTTTTCCCACTTTATTTTATTTCTTCATTTTCTTAATTAATAACAATATAAAAAATAGATTAGTATGTAAATATTTGTCTTTGATTTTATTGTATTTTTTTCTTCATTTTATCTTATTTAAAAATAACAAAAAATTATAAAACACAAAAATGCAGTATTCTATGTACATAAAGTACCTCCAAAAATATCACTTCATACAAATGACCTATTTTGGTTTTGACCTCATGAAATTATCGATCTCATTGATACAAACAACCTTCGTGAAGAAATGTTTTTGATCCGAGGTTGTTTAATTTTTCTTTTTTATTTTTTCTTTTATTTTATATTTCGATTTTTCTAGGAGTGACATGTGGCAGCTCCAAGAGCTGTCATGTGTCACCCATTTTTGGAATTTATGTTTCTATTTTTTGTTTATTAAAAAACAATAAAATTAAATTAAAATAAAAATGCCACGTGGTGCACCGAGGACCGTCCGATCTCGACTGATCGAACGACCCTCTATCCTCTCATTCTTCCGATCGTCACACCCCTACCTTTTAGGGGCAGCGACACCGTCACCTGTGAATCACGCCACTGCCTTTCCTCTCTCTATATTCGGTCACCACCCTCATCCAATCAGAACTACACTGCCGCCTGTGGATCTCGCGTGCCTCCCATCTTCGATTCACCATCCCCGATCCTCTCCTCGTCAACCCCGATTCCTTTCCAAATCTAGTCGCCACTGCCCACTTTTTCTTGATCTCGCACCCCTTGTCTCCGATTCCAATCATGTCATCTCCATCACGCCAATCAACCTCCACCTTCCTCATCGACGCCACCTCCTCGTAGCTATATAACCCTCACTGCCGCTCCTCTTGAAACTGATGCATAGATCAACAACAAAAAGGGAGGAGCAGTTGGAGGTGACAGCTCCTCATCGCTCTTCTCTAACAAGATCCGAGCCCCGTTCGGCTCATTGCAACACTACCAAGCTCCATCGGCTACTCATTGACTCCAGCATCCTACCATTGAGCCCCACCACCACCACATCACTTCACCACCACCGAACCCGCTACCACCATCGTTGTTGAGCCGCACCACCTTATCCCTTGAATCCACCCAACTACCTTTGACTACCTACCTTCCAGTTCCTTTCCTTCATCTTGTTCATCACCACCTTCGAGTTGAACACCACTACATCTGCTTAATGCACCAGTAAGGGGTAGCTTGTGGCAGTGATAGCACCGTGGGATCTTCCCCGTGGTGAGATCCGAGACTAGGGGTCTCATGCAGCATGGCTACCACCTTCGCCCGTGGTTCTTGCTCCGACAACCCCTATTGTCGAGCCAACGACATCGTTTCATCCTGCACACCCATTCCCCCAGCCACCTTCGTTAACGACTCGAGCATCTCCTCCTCTATTTAAGGAGGGACCAGGAGTCGACACCATCGACAAGCCCCAGGAGCATTCCTATGATTCGATCTGCACCGCCACTCCCTGGTTCATCGCCTCCTCCATCTGCACTCTGCCCGCAAGTAGAATGATCTCCATCAACTCCAGGTTCCTCCACCTCGTGCTTCTTCACCAACTCCCGTAGCCAGAGCACCTCCTCCACCTCTGTTCCTCCACCGCCAGGCTCCACTTCCTTTTCATCACTGTCTAGATGCGAGGCCGGCCACCAGGTCCGCATCTCCATAAACTACACACGCTTCGACTGCCCGCGCATCATCCCCACTCAGGTACTCCACCTTGCTTCCTCCGTTCATACATGTCATCCGTGACTCAAGGTCAGGCTCGAGGCCCGAGGCCCTCACGTACGTGCACAACATGTGCATTGGGGGGATCTTTGAGCCAAATCCCATGGAGTTCCCTCCATTCACCAGAAGTACCCTGCCACCAAGGGCACATGCGCATGTGCTCCTTGGAAATTTTGCAGAATCCTCCTTTTGGGGGTTAGTAATTACATTTTCATATGTTCTCTGCATTTGTTGCTTTATTTTAATCATTGTAATATTTCAGTTAGACCCTGATTTGCATCTATAATTTGAGCCTCATTTTTGCATTATTTTATGAGTGAAAAATATCACACTATTTCTTACCTAATTCTCTACAATGTGACATGTTTGTTATATTTCTATGCATTGTGATTAATTAATAATTAATATTTTTGTGGAAATTTTTCATATTTTTCCCAATATGTGCTTAGAAATTCTTAATTAATTAACTAACCATAGCTCTAAAAATAGCTAAAAATTCGTAGATAATTGATTTACTTGTGTATCGCACTGTGACAAAAAAGAATTACATTTGCTTGCATATTTTATCCTATAAAAATGTTTTTATATTTCAATAATTAATTTTTAATAGGTATTAACTCAATATTTTTAGGATTTCTTTGAGATAAATCACCTTGTGTTATAAAAAATATCTTGGATAATTTTATTTTTTGGAAATAAGTAGGTTTAATATTTGTTATAATTAATCATTGAGATTCACACTGTTTGCACCATTTAACTCATTAAGTTTTCATATCGCAACTGAAAATTCCAAAAAACATGCAGTGCATTTATTTCACCATTATTCACATCTCGACCAATTTTGTAATTTTTGGACATTGTTTGATGGACAATATTTTTCTTGTCCTTGAAATTTGGCATGCATTTCATTGACATTCTAAAATTTCATTAAAAAAACCAAAAAAATTCCGCCTTGACAATTTTGCATAAAATTTGATAGACATTACCCTAGGTTGTTCCTTTGCCTCCTCGAGTTTGACCCTAGTGCTTGCCCAGGATAAATAAATATAAAACCACTTAAATTAATTTGATTGATTAATTAAGTGGTTATTTCTTTATTGATTCCGATTATCTATCTACAACGAACGACACATTCATATATTCAACACATTAATTCTCAAAAATTAATAGAGGGTAATTCCAGACCCATCTGATGGCACCATTGTCGGGGAGGAAATGACTTAATTTTTTTGTCTAGAAAATTAGTGTTAGGTTTTCCATATATTTGGGTAGTCTGACCCCTTAGCATCATCACTGTAAATTTTCCATTTTATTTTTAAGAATTTATTTATTTTTCAACAATTATTTTATATTTTTTATTTTGTCTACTTTCTTACACGTTCTCTTATTTTTCGTGCGAAGTACCTGACATACATGGAGCGGTTCTCCTAAAACTGACACATCTTCACCGACCACCGAAAAGCTACATAATAAATTAAGATTGAGTCGAGTCATGAGAGAGCGTAGAGTCTGGGATTTTAATCTTTGTAATTTTAATTATTTATAATTAATTTCTCATTTATAGCAGTGTCCGTTTGGACTCTCACATGTATAATAATACTTGAACTTCTTCTTTGTTGTGTGTCAGACCTTATCACTCTCCAGTAAGGGTGCGCCCAACTTGAGTGGTTCATAGGATTAGACCTGCACTGCGGCTATTAGAGCTAATAGGATTATTTTGCATGTGCTCATAGAAACTAGGAACATACTGCACTGAACGAAGACACACTTTTAGATCATTCAACTTAGTCAAATTTAACTCAATTCTTCCCGGCTACTAGAACTTTTTGATAGGTGCTATTTTGTCAGCTTGCACACCATATAGAATAACTTTTAAATTCTTGTATTGCATCCCACATGTAGATTGCGAGGAATCATTGTAAGTCTTCTAACTGAGCATACATCATTGTTTTCTACCTGTATAGGCTTTTCCCAAATTTCTCCCTCTTTTTTTATCATGTAAGATCGAAAGGAAATTGGGACTGGACGTTAGACGTGTATTTTTACTCACTTAAATTTTCAGTGGTCTCCTAAATTAAAATTGGGACTGCTAAACAAGTCCGATTAAAATTAACCCATAAAATTAAGAATTTTCACGGGAGAATAACCTCATCCTTGGGTTCATTTATATTTTTAAGTGAGTGAGAGACGAACACTTAGGATAGAGCCTATCTCCATAATCTTCATTTAGACTACTGATTTTAAAAACATCTAACTACTTATCAATGAGGGAACTACGATCTCCCTTAATAGAGTGGGTGGTCAAAGGATAACACAATCGACACCGTCATGAAGTAACATGTGTAGTCGTTTTATGGTCCGTAATTACACCCATACTGGTTGAAAGTAGATGCAACTAGTTGCACTAATTCAGTCTTTAGGAAAATTTATGACTCCTAACAACTTACTAATTCTTCTCCAAGATTGATTTTATCATCAACTAAAATTGAAAAGATAATTGGCCGGACACTTGTGGCCTTCACTATATGAGTTGGTGAACCTAGGGTTCCTATTGTGTTTGCATTGGTGTACATAAAATCGAGCTCGAATATCAAAAACCGTACACTTGTGCCGTCACCCTCCCTTCTTGATTTATTAAAATTAGGGTTTCTTCTTGTGAGTATCCTGTGCACATGCACACCTTTAACCAAGATCCATTATGCCAGCTCATCCACCTCCTTTTAAATTGATGGGACATTGGTCTTTGTACCCAGTGGATTATTTCTTCTTGATCAAACCTCGATCCTCAAAACCTCTTCTACTAGGCATCCTCCAACATTCAGGGGAGATTCTCACCCACGAATGGATACGGTTCACTCTACGTATCTGATCTACTCCATGAGGGACAATCCTTTATATTATGATCATACAGACATTCAACCGACCGGTGTCTCCACTTCTTCATATATCAATCCATTATTCAATCATTTGACCGAAGTCTCCACTCCCTCATATTCCCACCTCTCGAGACATCAATTCCAATCGATTTCACCCATAGATACAATCCATTATATTCTTATCAGGAAGATCAAGCAACTTTTAAGACTGATGTCCGACTAAGATACCAATTCCAACCGACTTCATTCTATCTCACAATATTGCTGGAACACGATAACACCACAAATCCACATCCACCTTGACCTTCAGGAATAATAGGGAAACCTGAACAAACCAAGTGGATTGGCCCGTACCTGATGATCTTCCATCTTGGATTAACCACAACAATCCCACCTTCAAACATGACACTCATACAATGGAATGGAATGATGATGTATACATACATATGACTTCACTATATGAGTATCTGACCCATCACGACCAGGGAAAGATGCTCTATTTCATGATTTTTCAGGAGAAAATTTCATAGGATAGCAAACATATACTGGATATTTCAAACAGATCTTTTCTTAGTTCATACATGAAAATAGAATATGAAATAATTGGATCTCAATTTTAAAGCTTTGAGGACATGAGGACACCTACAAACTCTGTGCAGCCTAGGGATGACTTTGACGGTAACACGTCTGCATACTACTCCCTTGGGAATGATTCTGAAAGCATCACATCTTCACACCACACCGACAAAATTTTTTTAAAAACTAAAAAATACTCAAATAAATTGAAAACCGGAAAAAACATAAATATTGAAAGTGGGAAGGATTTGAAGAATTTGGATCCTTCTTTGAGGGAAGCACTAAATAAAAGGTTGATTTTGAACTTCCCTTGATACAGTCCATTGAACACTTCCCCGACCTTAAAAGTTTTGTAAAGAGTAAATTGATGCCAAAAAGTCAGACATAAAGAGAACAAGGATCGAAATACACATATTGTCAATGGCCACCTCTGATGAGGAGAAATATCAAGAGCTACAGAGTGAAGCAGTTGCCTAGGTTTGTCTTTGGAATCAAAGACATAACATTCACTCATGCCCGAATCGATGGTGGCTCACCAATCAATATCCTCTCAACCTTCATGTTTGATAAGCTCAAACTCAGACCAATCAAGAAATAAGAGAAAACATTCAATTAGTTGATCGATCTATAAAATAGCCGAGAGGAACAATTTTAGTCATCATTATATTCCAAGGTGCTCTGCTCAAGGTAGACTTTACGATCATTGATATTGAGCATCAAGGAGAATTCACACAGTCTCCCGTAATTCTTGGAAAGCCGTTCTTAGCCTTAGCTAAGGCAACTATAGAGTGCGAGACCGGGGAAATCAATTTTTCCGCACTAGGAGACTTTGATATCATCCATTCTTTAAGGAAACACAATATTCAGAGGCAACCCACAAATCCGTCAACAACCATAACTATCAAGCAGTAGAAGAGTCCTACCCTATTGCGACACGTGAGATAACTAATGTTGAGTTGACCATTGGATTGAGACTCATCCCACCCTTCCATTTCCTGCTGCCTAGACCTCAATCACTACCCTGACGAATCCTACGGAGGAGAACCTGATGAAGGAATTTCATGGTGCTCCTGATGATGACACACAAGCATGAGTAAACTATTGGACATGCGAGCCCACGATGAGCCATTATGCAATAAATATTATTGCAAATATCATCCCTGATCTCAAATAAAGAATAATTAATTTGCATGATAGGTCCCTTAGTACAATTAAGGTTATGTACCATGACCATCTTAATGATCATGCATCTCTTGATTCAATAATTAAATCATAGAGGCTGGTGCCTGGATGAATATCTAAGGAGTTAGATTGAGTACTCATCAAGCACCGTCAAATGATTATTAAGAGATGATCTCCAGCCAGAGAAGGAGATCACAATCCTTTCTCTGAAGGCTAATATCTAACCGACCTCTTGATGTAGGTCCTCTACATAGGAATAGAGATTAAGATGTGTTAGATAAGTTAGGTCAAAGAGTTGACTTAATGAGATCAAGATAACGAAAGTCCTATGATGTATGCTATCACAATAGAGGCACACATCCTCTGACCGAAGACAGACGTGATACTATATGTCTGAGTACGTACATTTGGCAAACCAATAGGTTGACCAGCATGCTGGTGTGCATGTAAGGGAATATGAGTAATACGATCTCTCAAAGGGATCATACAGGTTCATTTACTGAACTGGAAGACATGAGCTTGCTCATAAGATATTGGCAAGATTCAAATTTTGTGCACGGTCATCTCGCTTTGGAAGCTTGACTAAATTTATATGTTTGATATATACTTTTGGAAAGTATATGATCAAGACCTAGGTATAATATATGCTTTTGGAAAGTATATGATCGATACCGACTCCCAATGATCAAATGAGAAACTTAATGATAAAAACCATGAAGTAGACAGTGTAAAATTGATTTAATACTTCAGGTTTATTCTAGGTCTTCCAGTAACATAGGATGTACAGGTATTGGGAATACCTGAGGGTATGTTATCATAAACGATTGTACAACCATGATTCTTCCATTCATAGGGAGTGATGAAACGGGTCTGGATTTTAGTGACTCCTCTCAATAGAGAAGTAATCTGATCTTGATCCAAATATTGGATTGTGATTTGAATGTGATTCAAATACAATGAGAAGATCAGATTTACGGTCTTGATTTAATCAAGCAACTATGAGAGGTCTGCAAGATCTGGATTTGAGATGTGATCTCAATATCCAAGTCACTATACATGGAACAATACAATCGCCCTATCCTTATCTCCAAGTATCTGCGGAAAAAGCGCATTATCCTTGAAAGAGTTCAAGGATAATTTCATCGTTTATATATATATATATCCAAGTTGAGAAAATTGATAGTTAAATTTGATTTAGTTATTATAAATAATATGAATCTGATTCATATTATAAGAAGAGTTATCATAGATAACTAAATGTGGTTTAGTTATCAAAGATGTGAATAATGTTAATGTGATTCATATTATTTGGGCAAATGAGAATAGAGATCCAAGATGATTAAATGTGATTTAATTATCATGGATATGAATAATGTGGATAGCACTATCCATATTAATCATATATATTATAAATGTGATTTATAATATATTCGAGAGAGCTATTTGTAATTTATAATTGTTAATTAAATATAGATGCGAGTTGGATTCACATTGGGCATTAAATTGAAAATGTAATTTACATTTTATTTTGGGTTGTGAATGTGATTCACAAATTTCCAATGGTATGATTGCAATGTTCACAAAATAAATTGGATTTATTTTTGTGAAATAATTTGCAATAAAAGTTGTTGCAAATATTGGAGACTCATGAGATATGGATTCTCATGAAATTGGAAGGAGGCCATCTTACCATATGAAGAGGGTGGACGACCACCCTCTCCTTATGGAATGTGTGGCCCTTCCCCATATTCCATATGGAAGGAGGCTTGCCCCCTTCCTATTTCTCAATTGAAGATTGGTTTAATATAAATCAAAATATATTCAATATATATTTGATTTAATTAAATTAATTATTATTGTGTTTTTAACAACAAGATCATGGCCACTGAAAGAAACACAAATCAATGTGAGCCATTGGATTTGTGTAGTCCATGGATTGAGATCCATGGATCCCAAAATATTATAAAAGGAGAGGCACCCCATATGCTCTTCTTTACGTACAATACAAGTTGGAGAAATAACTCTCTCTCTCTCTCATTCTCTACACACCCTCTCTCTCTCATTCTATATGCCCTCTCTCTCTCTTGTGGTCGTCCACCTTCGAGCCCTAGAGAGCGTTGTTCTCGCCGCAACGTTGTTGTGTTATGTTGCCGAATTATTTGCTCGTGAATCTCCGTCTCCTTCAATGCAACTCGCTTGTGAAGAAGACATCAGTATGAGGTGATCAGGAGAATCATCGCTTGGATCATCAACATGGATTGTGCGAAGCACACATTACATCAAGGCATTCGCAAGTGTCTCCTCTGTCAGATCAGACTTGAGACAGGAGGTCTCTTCATTTAGAGACTCGATCGCAACAACACTTCAAGAGGTAACACTAATACTTGTTTCTGGTTTAGGTGAAATGATCTGAGAAGCATTCTTGGATCATGTGGTTTCATCGCATGAATGCCCTGAGCAACTAGTGCAATTAACACTCCCGATCGCATATGATGCGATCCTCGCACTTCTATGATGTGCTTAAGGATCTTAACATATCCTTCAAGTGGTTTAGAGCCTTAGATCGGAGGTTTTTATATGCGATCCATAAACCTAAGAAGACTTGGGTTCGTGAGGGTTTGCGAAAGTTTTATCGCATTTCAATTTCACATCTCTATTTAGTGATTATTTTCGTCCCTATTTTAGTTGTTTAAATATGAAATCATCACTTTTATTATGTTCTCCATTAAATAAGGAAACCACGGGATTTGAGTTTACGTGATTTCGAATTCGTTTGCTCAAGTTGTGATCACAATTCCACTATTTTTGGGACTGCAAATCATGACGTAATTAAGGAGTTAATTACTAATTTGAAACACCTAGAAATGCATGAAAATATCTTAGGTTCTATTGTAAATTAAATTATCAAATTTGAAAACTTATTTTGCTTGATTTGTATTTATATTGATTGAGATATGCTAATTTTAGTGAGGGCCACTATTGGAAATTAGTTTCTTAATCAAGAACCTTGTGATTGTCATTTAATCAATTAGTGAAATTAAATGATTTAATTCTCTAAATAAATATAGATAAATATTTGTGAAATATTTTAGGATAATTATTTCCTTAAATGACATTGTCTTAACTAATAATGATATACATGATCTACTTTCCAACAAGCATTGTTGCTTGAATAAGTTTGGGAATTTGTTTAGCAAATTTCCTTATAATGTTAATAAAAATATTCCGATTATTATTATATTGTGTAACTTCGGTTGAAAACCGATTATCATTTCAAGTACACAATGATCGATTTGGCATTATCCTTTCCCGAGGTGGATATGGTGTCTAGTCAGGGAGCGTTGGGGTAGCAAGTTGCACCGTGTGCGGTCTGTCCCACTCCCATCAGTACTGGCCATGAAAGCGGGTAGGGACTCGATAATGCATGAGAGACCACGATGTATTTTTATCATTATTAAAATTCAAATAATACATATTTGAGATAAAACCATATATCAAGTAACAATAAAAGAATGTTTGTTGGATATCAATTGGATCATTAATTTAATTTGATTAGATTAATTGGAATCTAATTAAAACACTCTAGTATGAATAGAGTTATTATTTCCTTTGGAAGAATTAATCATAATGAATATGATTCATGATGACTAATTAGAATGTGAACATGATATGGAGGATCACATAAGTGACATCCATGGTCTCCGTCAAGGCGAAGGATTCCATTGCCAGGGATTATATGTAGGAGACGCCTATTTGAAGTGACATCTCCTGCATGCAAGCGCCTGGATCGGACTCGAAAGAGTAAGGTCGTATGCGTAGTGACCCCAATATTAGGTCCTCATATTATTGGGGCGATATTGGATTACGCATAACGAATTCTAATCATGTTGATGGTTGGTTCAATTAATAACGGGTCAACATAACCTTAGGGGTGGTGGGCCTGATTGTTAAAGATTGAATTGGGAAATGCAAGTTGGACTTGCAAGGCACATTTTCCCGCTTCTTTTTATCGGAGTTATAGGTTCTCATATTATTGGGATATGACAAAGATAAGGAAGGAGAGCCCAGATCTTGCTTGAGATATAATGGTAAGTATATCCCTTACATTGAAGTGATTAAGGAAATGAACTTTCAGTGTTAATAAGGCAAAACAATTTTGATATAAAAATTCCTAAATCAAAGTAATATATATTTATATTTATTTATGCAAATTTCTTATTTCAGATAATCCTTCATTAAACCCACTCAATACTATGCCCAATAATAACCAGTAAAATATCATGGATTGGGTCCATGATCAAGACATTATATTTGCAGTTGTACACATAATGTATGTGGTTGCAATGTACAAGTTTCCTCGTAATAATGAGAAATGACAATTAAATAGACAATATCATTACAACCCTAGGGTTTGTATGTTGTTATAGTCTTGATCTCTCATTGAATGTTCCTTTGGAAGTGACATGTCGATGATGATCCTAATTGTCAGATAACCCTTATTAAATCTAAGAAGATGTTTTGGCATGCATATGTGCTCTCAACATTTAATCATGAGTGACATGGTTCACTGCATTATGCAGAATGGTGGATCGATAAGTGATGAGGTACTCAAAATGTTTGAGTACCTATCTGAACAAATGTTTTAAGAGTTTAAATGGATGTAGATCCGATGAGTGTCATTATTATACTATCTATACTCAAGTCATTCATGAAACTTTATAATATTCATAATGTATGAATTAAATGAAGCATGTATAATTGAAATACTCTTACATTGAATTCTTTTGAGTTCAGCATAAGAGATCCTTTATCTTAAGCCATGGTTCTTTATAGATGACGGGAGCGCAACGGAAGCATGGGTCGGACCCAAGTAAGAAGGAAAGTTAAAGAGTTGTCTATACTTCTATTACTTCCATGTGACAACCAAAGAGTTGGATGAATGTCAATACTACAAAAGCCGATGTATTGTTAGTGAGACTATCTAGTCTATCTAGGATCCTTAGAGAAGGACTCAGATAGTGCACGACATTTTCATATAATCATTGAAATTGACTTTCTTATTTGATAATATCAAAGTCTAATTATTGTATCTCAATCTTCTAATAACACTTGCAATTGGTTGCATATGTATTACATGACTAGAAATTTGATTTTAAGGTTTAATAGTCATCCATGGATATTGATGCAATTGTTGCAACAATCCTTATTGGATTGATAGACTTCATAATTTCAGTGGGAGAGCCCTTAGTCTAAGAGATTGTCGTTATGACCCAGATATTAGAATACACTCATTGTTTATTTCTAAATGTTGGAAATAAACATGAATTATGTTTTAGACCTATCATAACGAGTTATGATGGATATATTTCAGATAATAGTCTGACATATGGAGGACTCTACCAAATTAGAAAATTAATGAATAGTTCATTAGCATTTCTAAATACTAAAAATTAAAGCTTTAAAAAGATCAATAGGAGGATGAAGATCATTTGACAATGCTATGGCATCAAGACTTGGACATGTGTCTGTTGATGATATCAATGGACTAGTAAGAGATGAATCTTTAGAATATCTGAATTTCAAAACTTACATACTTGTGAATATTGTATTCAAAAGTAGAAATTGTCCATTACACCCCTCTCTGAGAATGGTGTAAGATGTCAAGCTATTTAAGATCTCATACATATTGATGTATGTGGATCATCTATATTATGATAAACATTGATGATACGTGATATCATTCGATGATTATTTGTGATATGAGATTTTTTCCCTTCACCTTAGAAAGCTTTAAAATGTTCGAAGATTTCACAATCTTGGTTTAGAACCAAAGTTTGAAGGAAGATGAAATGAATTTGATCTAACCTTTGTATCATGTACCTATTAGATGAATTCATGGAATAACTTATGGAGAAAGGAATATCATTCCTATTCCAGTCCTCCTAATAAACCTAAACTCAATAGAGTTGTATGGAGATATAATTTATCATGTGTGACATGATTTGATCAATGATGAATCTTAGCATAATTATCTCTTAGTTTCCAGGGTATATGTATATGTATTAAAGACTAAAATATATATCCTTAATAAGGTTCCATGCTAGTAAGCTGGAATCTAGCATTAGAGAGTGCTACTTCATTAGGATAAGGATGGTATGGGATACCTACTTTATGACCTTGAGATTCTTAAAAGATTTCATCTCTGATAATGTGATTCTTAGAGGATGACTCTCTTGAGAATCATGATGAAAATGAAGTGAAGGAGCTCATTTAATCTTGATAAGATAATGGGGCTCCTGAAATCGGTAACTAAAAGAACAATTAAAGATGAAACACTCATATGTCTTCAAATGAGTTGGATGATGGACTCCATGTGTCAGAGAAATCTGACAATGATCGAACTGCATGTGATGTAGCTTCTGAGGATCATGACATGGAAATATGGATGTTAGTAATAAAGTATAAAGTAGACTTCATATACATGTTGTATGTGGACCCTCGAGGATCCACCTCTAAGGATAAGACCCGTTAAGGTGTAAAAGGATCTACAAGAGAAAAGGGAACTTGATGAGAAGGTAGACACCTTCAAAGCACGACTCGTATCCACAAGATACACACTGAAGAGAAGACATCGATTGTGGTGAGACTTGTTCTTCAATGACCTTGCTTAAACCCATCAGAATATTGCTAACTATAGTTACACAACTTGACTTTTACATCTTCATGACGGAAGTCAATATTGCATTCCTCTATGAATACCTCTCTGAGGATAGTCATATGAAGTAGCCTCATGACTTCATGGTTGAGTAAAACAAGGTGTACAAGCTTTAGAAACTCCATCTATGGATTCAAATAAGTTTCTTGTAATTGGAACATAAAATTTGATGAAATTATAAATGTTATGATTTTAGATAGAATCTTGATGAGCCATGTAAAGCTTAGTGGGAGTGCCACTGTGTTCACCGTGCTAAATGTAGATGATATCCTAATCATTTGGAATGATATAAGGATAATAATAAGTGTTTTATAATCTGGCTATTCCATGCCTTGAGATATGATCTCATGGATACCTCTTGTCTCTTAGTTCTGAAAGTGTTCAGAAACAAAGAGAAGAGGGTATTGGGACCGTCACATTAGTGGTAAACCTTAGACATTTCTATTCTTGGAAAACCCCAAGAAAGGCTTCCTTCCCTTAAGATATGATTAGGACCTATCTAAAGGGATATCACCTCAAAGAGTTGAGGGAGTGAATGCTAGAACTGCTTGTCCTTTGTGCATCGGTTACGAGAAGCCGAGTGTATACTAGATGTGTATAAAACTCAGATGTCTGCCATGCAGTAAGAGTAGTAAATGTTAATAATCCTACTATGGAGATAAAACACTTAGTTGCAATAATAAAAATATCTTCAAAGATGATAAGATTTTTTGAGATAGTGATCTCAAAGTCTTATCTTCAAGATATTAAGACTTTACAGATTATGATCTAAAAGGTCTTAACTGCTGATACCTTAGGATATGGATATCTCTGTGAATGAAGGTATTCTAATAAGGATTTTGGAAATAATGATGATAATAATTATTGAGCAATAGTGTCGAGGACACTATAATTGCTTTAATAAGATTGAGTATTGATTGCATAAGATGCAACATTTGCATTGGATGCGAGCATTGTTACTAGGAGATATGCATGTCGTAAAAGGACTTGGCATAATCTCTTGGGACCAGAGATACTGATCAGCTTACCTAGATATTTTCTAAATAGCCTATGATTGTCACATGAGTGTAGGTTCAAAGATTAGCCCATTAATGGCTCTTTGGGCTAGTGGGAGATTGTTGTACATGCGAGCCCCCAATGAGCCATTATGCAATAAATATTATTGCAAATATCATTCCCTGATTTGAAATGAAGAATAATTAATTTACATAATAGGTCCCTTAGTAGAATTAGGGTTATGTACCATGGCCATCTTAATGATCCTACAACTGTTGATTCAATAATTGAATCATAGAGGTTGTTGCTGAGATGAATATCTAAGGATTTAGATTGAGGACTCATTAAGAACCATCAAATGACTATTAAGAGATGATCTCCATCCTGAGAAGGAGATGACAATCCTTTCTATGAAGGCTAATATCTAACCGACGTCTTGATGTAGGTCCTCTGCATAGGAATAGAGATTTGGAGGTGTTAGATAAGTTAGGTCAAAGAGTTGACTTAACGAGATCGAGATAACCAAAGTCCTATGACGTATGTTGTCATGATATAGGCACACATCCTCTGACCGAAGACAGATGTGTTACTATATGTCTGAGTATGTACATTTGACAGACCAATAGGTTGATGACCTAACCAAGGTCTATACACTGGCGTGTTGGTGTGCATGTAAAGGAATATGAGTAATACGATCTCTCAAAGGGATCATACATGTTCATTTACTGAAAAGGAAGACATGAGCTCACTCATGAGGTATTGGGAAGAATCAAATTCTGTGCACGGTTGTCTCGCTTTGGAAGCTTGACTGAATGTGTAGGTCTGATATACATACTTTTGTAAAGTATATGATCAAGATCTAGGCATGATATATGCTTTTGGAAAGTATATGATCGATGTCGACTCCCAATGATCAAATGAGAAACTTAATAATAAAAACCACGAAGTAGACACTATAAAATTGATCTAATACTTCGGGTTTATTCAGGGTCTTCCAGTATGCAGGATGTACATGTATTGGGAATACCTGATGGTAATGTGATCATAAATGATTGTATAACTATGACGCTTCCATCCTAGGGAGTGATGAAACGGGTCTGGATTTTAGTGATTCCTCTCAGTAGAGAAGTAATCTAATCTTGGTCCAAATATTGCACTGTGATCTGAATGTGATTCAGATAAAATGAGAAGATCATATTAATGGTCTTGATTTAATCAAGCATCTATGAGAGGTTCGTAAGATCTGGATTTGAGATGTGATCTCAATATCCAAGTCACTATACATGGAACAATACAATCACCTTGTCCTTATCTTCAAGTATCTACAAAGAAAGCGCATTATCCTTGAAAGAGTTCAAGTATAATTTCATTGTTGATATATGTATCCAAGCATTGAGAAAATTAATAATTAGATGTGATTTAATTATCATGAATAATATGAATTTGATTCATATTATAAGGAGAGTTATCATAAATAATTAAATTTGATTTAATTATAAAAAATGTGAATAATGTGAATGTGATTCATATTATTTGGGCACATGAGAATAGAGATCCAAGATGATTAATGTGATTTAATTATCATGGATATGAATAATGTGGCTAGCACTATCCATATTAATAATATATATATATATATTATAAATGTGATTTATAATATATTTTATAGATCTATTTGTAATTTACATTTTTTAATTAAATGTTGATGTGAATTAGATTCACATTGGACATTAAATTGAAAATGTAATTTACATTTATTTTGGGTTGTGAATGTGATTGATAATTTTCCAATGACATGATTGCAATGTTTACAAAATAAATTGGATTTATTTTGTGAAATAATTTGCAACAAAAGTTGTTGAAAATAATGGAGATACTCATGAGATATGGATTCTCATGAAATTGGAAGGAGGCCACCTTACCATATGAACAGGGTGGACGACCACCCTCTCCTCATGGAATGTGTGGTCGTTCCCCTTGTTCCATATGGAAGGAGGCTTGCCTCCTTCCTATTTCTCAATAGAACATTGATTTAATATAAATCAAATTATATTCAATATATATTTGATTTAATTAAACTAATTATTGTTGTGTTTTTAACAACAAGATCAAGGACATTGAAAGAAACACAAATCCTAATGTGAGCCATTGGATTTGTGTCGTCCATGGATTGAGATCCATGGATCCCAAAATATTATAAAAGAAGAGGCACCCTCTTTGCTCATCTTTACACACAACACAAGTTGGAGAAACAACTCTCTCTCTCATTCTCTACACGCCCTCTCTATCTCTCACTCATTCTCTACGGTCCTCTCTCTCTTGTGGTCGTCCACCATGGATCCCTAGAGAGAGTCGCTCTAGCCGCATCGTCAATGTTATGCTGCCGAACTATTTGCTCGTGGATCTCCGTCTCCTTTGGTGCACCTTGCTTGTAAATATATCAGATCTCCTGTGAAGAGACCAGGAGATTCGCCGCTTGGATCATCAATATGGATTGCGAGAAGCACACGTTTCATCAATGCATCTGCAAGCGTCTCCTTCGTCGGATCGGACTTGAGATAGGAGGTCTCTTCGTTTAGAGACTCAATCGCAACCATGCTTCAAGAGGTAACCCTAATACTTGTTTATGGTTTAGATGAAATGATCCGAGAAGCGTTCTTGGATCATGTAGTTTCATCGCATGAAAATTTTTTAATTTCTGATGCCTTGAGCAACTAGTGCGACTAGTCGCTCCTGATCACATACGATATGATCCTCACGCTTAAGGATCTTACCATATCCTTTATTAACCCTGAGAAAGACAAGACCTCTGACCACCTTGATCAAATCAATCTGACACATGAACCCACCAATGTCATGTCAATTGAGAACACATACGCAAGACACCTGTTGATCAGGGAGGAATATTTCAATAGTTATTCTACGGAAGATCCGATTGTCACCACCTCACTCCCAGGACCTGCACCTTCACAGATAACGTGGACGAAAGTTCCCATTCCCGCTACTCCTTCATCTATTCAGTTATATGGTAAACTGACTAAGAAAGTTGCTTTCGACATGCCATAAAAGGAATCTTCTGATGATTCCTCATCAAGTCCGAATAAGGTGATCTTGATGAGTGAGCTCATTTTGGTAGCTCTGATGCCCTATCTAAGCACGAAACCGAATATCGACTCCCGTTGGACGACTTCTTTCCCTCACTACTATTCCTCTAGAGCCAACTCTCCTGGTCTCATTCAATATATTGGAATAATCTCTTACAACCATACTGAGACTGGTGCTTCAGAGTATTCATAATCCGACGATGAGGCAATTGACCACAACACTGAGCACATCTTGATAAAGCATTTAAAAATAAGAATGTTTGGAGTACCTCTACCTCCAAGTATTATTCTTCTGTTGATAACTCCGACGATGGCTGGGAGTCATCTGAATCATATGCTTCTTCTTCTTCCCAGCAATACACCCTTCAATACTATTCATCTGAGGATAACTCCAACAATGGTTGGGACTCATCTACCTCATCTTCTTTCAGTCATTATGACCTCCCGCTACAAGCTCACAAAAAGATCTGTCGAAAACCTCCTTAATCATTGGCATCCTTCCCTACCGACCCCATCGATTCCCTTGTACATCTTCTTCCTATATTTAGGCCAATGCCTAAGTATAGGGGGACTGATGACCCTTGTATATACTCTCCTCATAAACTTCTTCTCTCGACTGCCTCAGTTTCACTCTTCTTCTATACTTAGATTGTTCACAACCTAAGTATAAGGGGCGTGTCAATCTGTATTTTTCTTTTTCCTTTTCACTCTCTTATGCTTAGTCTGAGCTATGTCTTCTTTACGTTTCTTGTGCTCTGAGGACATAGTACTCACTAAGTATGGGGGGTGTATATACTCTGTATATATTTTACCCATAACTCGTACTCTCGCAGAAGTCTATATTCTTATTTACAGGTGGGTAACTAACTTGTGAATTCTGAAAAATTTAAATTTTTGGAAATGCAACTAACACTGTGTGTCTAACAAAAGTTTTGAAAAATGTCTTCTTATTTATTTTTACAAAAAATCTTGCATCAAAAAAACATTTTACGCACTTGCATTTCATTCAATATTTCATTCATCCATGCATTCTTTAGTTGGATGTATCCCTGACACTTGCACTTTCACTTAAGACGTGAAGTTCAAGGACACTTGGTTTATGAGGCATTAAGATTCAGAGTTAACAAACCTTAGTCATTAGGGTCTACGACTAAATTATTCACACTTCCTTAATATGAAATATGTGTGTACTCTCTTTCTTAAATAATATGATCAACACCTCACATGCATGACTGCAGTTATGATGAGATGAGTTGGAATTTCACTTGAGGCATTGGGATGAGAGATTTGAGTTTAAATCTGATTTTATGATTCTCGAGGATGGGATAAAATCGATGATGGCTTCAAGAAACCTGAGGGTCAGCACATTCAATCAGTATGAGAACAAGGTTCTTGTACTAATCTCTTGATATAAAACCTATGTGGCAGGATGTGATGAAACTTAATTAATTGTTGATCAATTTGTGCAAACTTGGTAAAAGTAGTGGAGCTAGCCAACTATCAATGAAATAAATTTCGAGAGAAGTTCTCTCATTCAAATACAAAGCAAATCTCTCTCACTACAAATTAAAATTCAAAGAGCTTCCACCAAATGCAAGCGCTTCCAACCATTTCAAAGTATCCACTTGGACTAAAGCCATTAGGACCATGAGTCAGACTAGAACCAAAAAGGGCTCTACATCGTATAGTGATACAAGTCTGAGTGTTGAAGGTCTGATATGTACTCAAAATCGACACACCCAGGTGTACTCCTAGGAAAACAAGTGCAGATGAGTCCGAGTTCGCTTGATGGACGCACTGGTCAACAACATAAAATACATGTGTTTTCTTAATAAGGCACTTGAGTGGATCCTTATTCCAATAAAAGGGAGAGAAGAAATTACACAATCATATGCCCTCCATCAACTAGCCTTCCATATACACTTTTAAGACTGACAACTAAAGATATGATGGATTGTATCCAAGAGCTGATTTATTCCCAATGTGTTGAGGATTGTGTCCTTAAGAGAGTCACTTGGACTAGGACCTTGGGTGACGTTTCAACTCTATTCTTGTGACCGCAGTCCACAGTAAATGTCATACCCTCTACTATGTATGTAAACAAAGAGATTCTCAAAACTATAGAAGTTGGATACCTTTTGACTAACACTTAGTTCAACTTGGAATCTTGGGATCACTAAAATCAAGGTTTCTTCAACCAATCTAGTCTTGTACTCCAAATGCGCAGTTAGAGATTAATCTGACTTATTCATTCATTCTTTAATTGCTCGGGGACGAGTATGGTTTATGAATATGTGATTCATCACTCTAAAAGAGATCAATTAAGCTCATTTCCTCAAAATTTATCTGCACTTTATCAATTATCTTGCATAATTAACATTCATGCATATGTAAATAATAATTGCATTTTATCATGCATAATAGCATAAAATAGGAAGCAAAAAATCCCAGCCCAATTAACTTGTAAAATAAGCTAACATCCCTGATTTTTAATTAATTCATGCTAACTCTAAATCACCTAAAACCAATCCATTATGTACATATCATTAAACACAATAAAAGAAAAATACAAAAATATCACAGACATAAATAAGTGGTCTATAAAGCTGATGAATCTCCATTTCATCACCTTTATTCTATCATTTTGGCCTTAAAAACCCCAGCAAATGCATGTAAATAGCATTAATTTGTTCATATTAGCATCTATTATTTATTGTATTAATTATACATAAAATAAGGTTTTTAATGCCAAAATTATAGAATAAAGGGAAGAAAAGAAAAAGGAATAAAATATTGCAAATATTTTATGACCCTAACCCCGAGACCAAGGCCAGCATGGAATTGGTCGACAAGGAATAAAGTAGGGGGAGATAAGGGCCAAAATACAGTAAATACCTCATTTATTTATTCTTCTATTATTGCATTTTTGACACCTATTTTGTACATAATTATTTATTCATCAAATAAAGAAACTTTGTTCATAAAAGTTGTAGATAATAATGTAAATAAAAATACAAAATTGAGTTTGTACAAAAATAATATTCAGTGTACATTTTATACCCAGAATAACAAGCAAAAATCTCAACTTCACAGACCCATATCTTGCAAATAAAAACTCCAAATCACTCAAACTCACCTTTAATTGTATATAGCATTCCATGAACTATTTTATAAAATTAGTTTCATAATTTTTGGAGTCCATATGTGAAAGTTAGGTTTTTGACCCTCCTTGTATATAATAGTGATGAAAATAGTCATTTTATTCAACGTTTATTATTTTCACAAATTCATATTTTTAGAATCTTGTAAATAATGTATAGAATACCTGTATATATTGAAATTAAAAGAAAACCAAAGAGAGTTTGTACAATAAAATAAGTCTATAGGCTTCATAGACAAAATACCTATGCTACCTATATGTATATAAATAAAAAGGGGAGTTAATTCTTTTATTCTTTATTCATCTACATTTTTATAATAATGTATATATTATATATGACTTACTAAAAATACAGATCCAAAATAAAAATAAATAAAATTCATTTAATAAATAAAATGTATATAATATACATACAAAATACCTATAAGTATACCTACATATACATATACTTATTTATTTAAAAAATATAAATAGACTCATAAAAATTAAATAAAAATACATTTATACCCACAAAAATAAATTAGAAATTTATAAAATAAGAAAATAAAATAATAAAATAAACAAACTAAAAATAAAATATACAAAAATACATGTAAATACATACATATACACATTATTTTAATAAAACCATAATAAAATAATTCATAAAAATAAATAAAAATCATAGATAAATACTACATAAAATAATAAACATTTTTTATTTTATACTTAAAAAATAATAAAATCATTTACTAATTTAAATAAATTGTTCCTTATTTTTCCACCCTGTTTTGTCCTGTAGCGGCCTGCGTGGACCAATCGCAGGCCGCCAGGGGTTGACCGCGGGTCAACTCCTTGAACCTAGACCCGCGGCTCTGACAAGTCACGGGAGGCCCTGCTTCCCCGATTTTTCACGCGATTTTTGTAGCTCGAGGATGATGGGACCCTTCACGAAAAGTCTTCCCTGTACATCCATGACCCACGCCGTCCCCTTGGATTCCTTGTACATAGCCCCTATTCATCGATATTCGCCGGCAAAATAAGGGTGCCGACCTGTGTATAAATAAGGAACCTCCGCCTTCCTCCCAATTTTGGTCAATTTTCCTCCATTTTCTTCCTCGCATTCGGTCCCAGGTGCGCTCCTCGTGACAGGGGGATGCCGCCGGCACCTTGAATCGGCTGGAGATGGCGGAGGTTGCACCCACGGCCGCCGCTCCGGCGAGGCCTCTGCTCCTTGGCGTTTCGCCAGGTACGAGCTACGCATTTTATTTCCCTAGGTAGATTTCGATTCCAGATTTTCATTTCTGCATTTTATTTCGCGTCTCGATTATTAGATTAGCTCAGTTGAGGTATTTCGTAGTTCGCCGGAGCTCCGCTCCGGCGAGCTTTTCACTGTGTTCCCGACCAGTTCCCGACTCGCTTTCGCCCTCATTTCACTCCCCACCGCTTTCTCCACCCTCCAGCCACTTCCTACCAACCGGAACCTTCTTGGTTCCGCGAATCGATGCTCGCCTCCGCCGCTTCGCCGGAGCATCGCCAACCACCGTCATTTTTACGCTGACAGCTTCAAACCTCGGGTCGAGGAGAACGCCCTCGAGCCCCTCTAGCTTCCTGTGCAGGTTAGGGGTGCAATAGAGCACCAGGAGTCGATTTCCACGCGGGCGGAGGTATCTGGAGCCGTGCTTCTTCTTCGAGCTCGCGGCGGCGCTCCGGTTTGCCTCCGTCCGATCCAACACCTCCAGCAAATCCAGTGACCTTCCAGGAAGCCATCGGGACCTTCAGGTGCGACGAAGACCGGCTAGGGAGCGAGATCGATGAGGAAGAAGCTCGTCTCGGCGAGTGTTCTTCCCTGTTCATCCACGCGTGCTCCTTGCCGTTGGATGAAGAACGAAGTCCCAGGCGCTACAGCAGCCGTCCGATGAAGCCACGCAACCACCGTAGATCTCATCCAGGAGATCTAATCTCAGCCGCTCATCGGCGAAGGGGTATCGGCGCACGTGGAGGCGCCACGTGTCAAGTGCGAAGATCAGCCGTCGGATAGCACGCCTCTTTTGGGGGTAATTTGCATACTCAGCCCCCGCCTTTTTCTATTTAATTTTTAATTCTGTAAATACAGTAGCACGTTATAAATAAATTGTACATTTTGCAGATAGGACCCTGACTTTATTAGAAATTACAGTTAGGTCCTTCCGCGCCTCACGTGCAGTCCCACGTGAGGCGCATGAAATTTTGCAGTTATACCCTGGCGATTTTTGTATATTGTAGAATACTTCTAAAAATAAAAAAATAAATGTTTATTTCTGTTGTATTTTTGCACTGATGCCCCTGTAACTTATTTTATTTGCAAAAATACCCCTGCCAGGCTGTTTCATTTTTGTCTCTTTATCTATTTATTAAAAATACCTAGATGGCTTCTAAAAATCCACAAAAATTGGGGTAGATGCTCCATGAAATGCTCTTCCACGCGCATATTTTATTTCACATTTTTCTGCATTTTCCCTAATTATAAAAAAAATGAAAAGAAGCCCAGTTTTGTACTGTTTAAATTATAAAATACAAAAAAATTAGAAAATAATTTTGAAAAAAATTCCAAAAAATATATATGGTATAATTATATATATATGGAGTCCAGAAAATGAAAAACAAAATAAAAATTACAAAAACAAAAATATATAAAAAAAAATATAAACACCAAAACCCACCAAAACAATAATTGGACATGATCATTGGATTGAATAATTACACAACATTGCATACAGCCATTCGCCTCCCAGTGTTCGACCTCTACCTGTACTTACACCTATACACATTTGCATGTAGAGTTATAATAAATTTTAACTCCACATTTTTGGATATTTATTGCATATATTTATTGTGGGTTAACTGTTGATCAATACGGGTTTCGTGTGCGGTCGCTCAGCGACACTGTAGTCCCACCTTGTGTGGACTATTTTGACCCTCGCAAAACCCGTTCATCAAATGGCGCCGTTGCCGGGGAGGCAACGGATTTTGTATGATTTTGTGAGCTTATTTGTTCATTCATCCAATTGTTTGCTCATGTCCATGATTCAGTTATTTGTTTGGTTTTTATTCTTATTTGATAATATGTTGACTGCTCTGACCATTTCTTTCCTTTGTCTTTGATGCGAGGGACCGCCAAGCGACGGAGGACCTCCTAGGAGGACCTATGCACCCCAGCAAGGCGGAGTTGGCTCTTCTATGCCCAGCCGACAGGAGAGAGCACCAAAGGGAGAAGAAAGAGAATTTTTGAAGACAGTCTCTATTTTTATGCACATTATTTTACTCTGTATATTCATGTGAGAGAGTGACACTTAGAATTTTGTAATAATACAGGACTCTCACAGGTACACTCCGACTCCCGAGGTCCAGTGCCCGAGGGATTGTTCCCTTGGGGGCCTCGACGGTTTTGACGCTCTTTCTTTTTATTTTTATTTTTATTATTTTGTGTGAATGAGCCCTAGCTTAGGAATTGTTTTCCGATAGATTAGGTCCAAACACCCTAATATATTTGCATGTACCTATAGTGCGTTTTGGACCTAGTCAAATCTAAACAGTCGATTCATTTATCTCTTAACCCCCGTGCCGTGAGCGAACCCCATCAAGCGCTACTCCTAAACTCGAGCGTGTCGAGAAGAGGAGGGGTGAGCCAAGACCGGACTCTTCGGTTGAGAATAAGTAACCGACTTAAGGTGCTTCACGATAATAGCAGTTACTATCCTAGGGCGATTTCTTCGGTTTGCATTTGCATAGGTTTCAATTCTGTTATGCATCCCGCATGGAGAGAGCTGGGAGGCACTGTAAGTCTTCTTACTTAGCATGCATCATCGATTTCCAACTTGCATGGCTTTTCCGACTTCTCCCTCTGTTTTTGACCACTTAGGATGCTTAATGGAAATTGGAACCCCGATAGGCACGTGCATTGAAAATACCCAAAAACAGTGATAACTCAAATAAAATCGGGACTGCTAACTCTATGGACCTAACAATAAAATGTAATGAATTCCTTGTCTTGGGGAGAGCAACCCCCTCATTGTATGCGTTTTACATTGCTTACGTACACACTAAGGAGTAGAGCCCAAATCCTATCAAGCCTCCTACGTGATTGTACAATTTTTTTCTCACCTTACTCTAAAAATGAAAAGATAAATGACCGTCACCTGATGGTCTTCACTGTGTTGAGTAGGTGAATTGGGGGTGTTGCCTTGTGTATTGATTGTGACTTGGAGTTCATTGTGTTTTCCATTCATTATTAGAGTAGACGGTCCCGTTCGTGTGAGTCATGCATTTTTCATCTTTGAGTCTCTCTATCTCTCTTATACATATATCTCTTCATCTTGCATCGAGTCGTGATATTGGCGCTTGAGCTCAATCATACTTCGCCAAGTCCTTTGTTTCCCTCTTCTTCATCCATCTTCTTCGTATCCACCGTATCATCTTCTCTGGTTCAGGGAGAGCACTCTCCTTGACCCACCATTTTGATGGTGTTCCCGTCTTGTGTGGAACACCCAATTTTGTCTATGTCCCAATTTTCTCGCCCGCCCTCCTCGCACCCTCTGTATCATCTCTCTCTTTATCTCCGGGAATGATGTGCATATTGATGAGGCCCGCATAGAGGATTATTTATACAGATTATTTGTATAAGTCGGGCATGATATTGCGGATGCTGAGATTGATTTGGTGGATTTGACTTTTGATGCATGCATATGTGCTTCTTGAGGATTTTTGAAGATGCATGATGATTACGTATGATTCTTTATCGAGGATTTAGATCTTGCACACCGGATTGAGGATGTAATGAGCTTCAGTGATTTGAGGATGATATCAGGATGTTTCTATTGTTTTATCCATTTCGAGGTTCCTACCATCTGTGATTTCTGGGCTGAATAGACTATCTTGATATATGCTTCATGATGACGATGATTGGAACCCACATGATTTCTCTTCTACATGAGTGACCCATCCTCGCTCTCCTGACTTCATTATCCACCTTTGGCACTTTGAGGATTCCTGATTATCTATTGTGCCATCTCAGCATATTTGATTCACCTGAGGGACATTTTGTGATAGACCTGATTATTTTCTCCCTCACATGATCTTATGCCCTCCTGATTGATGGAATCACAATATTTCGAGGACCTGAGACTCTATGACAGCATTCCCATGACCTTCATTGACTAGTTCGTATTTGTCCCCGAGGACTATCTGCGGGAAAATGCGGCAATTTCTTGGACTACGGTTTCATTCACCACTTGGTCGCCATTGTGATGGGACCCGAAACCGAGTCAGATAATATGCTTGATTGGCCTCCCTCTGTGACTGGTGCCCGATCTGTCGGCACATGAGGCTAACTGATAGATGGCTCGCCTTGACGGTCCTTGCAAGGTAGAGCTCCACTTTTCTGATTATTCCATGCCTGGTTCATAGCTCTCCGAGGGTTATCTGCGAGGGGCTATGACACATTCTAGCTCTCTTGGTCTCTTCTGCTGGTAGGCGGTCTGTCGTCTACCGAGACCAGATTCTCTATGGGTCCGTCTGATGGACCCGGCTCCTTTGAGCCCTTTTCTCTCCTTGACGACCCTCGCAAGGATGAGATGCACTCTGATTATTCACTATGTAGCTCACATCACTTCCCGAGGACTATCTGCGGAAGGATGTGACACTTTCTTTACAATCGGCTTCACTTATTTCTAGTGTCTCCTGTCTGTTGGAGCACGCAGCCGAGTCGTCTGATTTGTGTTCTCGGTCTCCATTTCTGATTACATGCCTGACTTGTTGAGGCATGAGACCGATTTGCTCAGACTCCTATGAGGCCGCTCTCCTTGATGGTCCTCGCATGGATGAGCTCATTTCTGACCATTCTTTGACTAGCTCGTAGCTCCCCGAGGGTTATCTGCGGGAACCTACGACATATGATTGGTCTCTTCTGATGATAGCCGATTTGTCGACCATCGAGACCACTATGTGGGTCCGTCTGATGGACCCGGCTCCTTTGAGCCCTTCTCTCTCCTTGACGACCCTCGCAAGGTAGAGGCACATTCTGACTATTCCCTGCCTAGATCGCAGTACTCTCCGAGGACTATCTGCGGGAGGCTGCGACACTCTTTTTACACTCGGTTTCCCCTGCTGACTGTGTCTCCGATCTGCGGAGCACGAAACCGAGTCGCCTGATAAACTTGATTTTTGGTCCCATCTTGAGTTGCCTATCCGATCTATGGATCATGGGAACCATCTGATTAGACTCCTTTGAGTCTGCTCGCCTTGATGGTCCTCGCAAGGTCGAGCTTCTGATATCTGCTAATTATCATGCCTAGCTGGCAGCACGTTTCACGAGGGTTGTCTGCGGGACGCTGCCACACCTTCTGGATTTGTCGGTCTCTTCTGCTGGTAGCCGATCTGCCGCCTACCAAGACCGTTTCTGTGATCCGTCTGATGGATTTGGCTCCTTTGAGCCCTACTCTCACCTTGACGACCCTCGCAAGGAGAGCTTCTATTTCTGATTACTCGGTCTCTTTCTGATTGTGTCTCCTATCTGCGGAGCACGGAGCCGAGTCTTCTGATATGTGTACTTGGTCCCTTCTCTGATTGTGTATCCGATCTGCGGATCACGGGACCGAGTCTTTTGATTATGATATGATTTCCTGGCTCCTTTGAGCCTGCTCACCTTGATGACCCTCGCAGGGTTGAGCCATGTCTTGCGGCATTGAGTGTGTGTCTCCTACGATCTTCCGACCCCATGACCACCGAATGCCGAGATGTCTCCTATTCTCTATCTTCCATATCTTCTCGAGACTCTGATTGACCGGAGGAATCTATACTGTTCTCTCTTCCTCCCGGTCTTACGGTATCGGCTCTGTTTTCTTATACTGACCCTATGTGCCGATTGTCTACTTCATGCTACCGATATCCTTACTTTCGATCCATTTTTACTCCGGTAGCGGACACCCACCTGCCTGCATATCCGGGTGTCCTTTCACCTTCTGATTGCGTCCTCGTTCTCACAGGGAGACGACGACGAGGGTACGGTATTCACTTGTCAGATACCGTCATGTACCTCACCGGTCTCTTCACCACTTGTATATATGTGTGTTGTATATTCTGTTCTCCCGCATGTTACGTGTGTCCTAGATCTATCGCCATATCTTTGTGTCTATACTTAGGACGTACTTTGTCCTAAGTATAGGGGGTACACACCGCATTGTTCTTTCGTCGTTCAGTTTCGTCACTCCTGTTGTTGCCTATACTTAGGGATATCTCGCCCTAAGTATAGGGGGAGTGATGCGTATATTCTCCATGATCTTTTCGTCTATCTGTATACATCTCTCTTTTCTTCTTTTCTTCTTTTCCTTGTCTATTCTCTTTATCTATCAAAAAGGTGTTGCCCCTTGTAGACAGTTTTCTATACTTAGGACGTACTTTGTCCTAAGTATAGGGGGGTTGGCACCCTGAGTATCTCCATTCTTTGATCCTCTCCATTGTCTCCTCTTCTTGTCTATACTTAGGGATATCTTACCCTAAGTATAGGGGGAGACAATCTGAGTACGATCTGTTCATTCCCACCCTTGACCCTCCCTGCGTTGTGAACAGTCTGCTATACTTAAGCTTCTTTGATCCTAAGTATAGGGGGGACGGTCAACTTCTCATTGATTCATTCTTTGATTCGTTCATTTATTTCTTAGACTCAACTACACTTAGTACGAGTTATGTCTTCTCTTTTCTCTCCGATCTATGAGGACATAGCTCAAGCTAAGTATAGGGGGGTCGTATATACTCTGTATATACTTTAGCCATAACTCGTACTTTCGCGTAATTATTAATAAATATGGCTAAAAATAAGATATAATTCATTAATAATGCTTCTTATTCCTCAAATTCTTTGTGTATATACTGATTAATAAATCAGGTTAAAAATAGTTTTGCAAAATGATTTGAAGAATGGTGTTAACTGTTTGGAAAACTTTTTGTGAAATATTTTCAACCTTTGTAAAAACATTTTGATTGCAAAATTTTCTATTTGTGTGAAATAAAGGATTTGAAAACCTATTTGCAAATGATTGTGAAAATATTTTTGTAAAAATATTGTGAAAATGTATATATAGTGTTTGCAAAATCTTTGTAAAATGGATTTCAAATGATTGTAAATATTTGCAAAAATCATTTTGTACTATAGTTTTCAAAAATGATTTTTCAAATAAATTTGAGGAATAAAAGCATCAAAATAAAATACCTAAAATTCTTTATCAATTGTATATACACCTAAATAAAAAAAAACACTTTGTTAAAATCTGTAAATTATCCAAGTCTTGTAAAATAAAGCGGCACGCCCGTGTAAATAGCTGTACATATTTTATACTTTTAGTGCCAAAATTATTTGCAAACTTTTCTTTGTGTAAAAACTCCTCTCTTTGTTTTCATGTTCTTTGAAAAATTGCATTATTCTGTGCATATTTGTAAATAGCATTTGCATAGCATTCATATTCTTTTATTGAGCTTGATGATTGAACTAGTCCAATAAAATCGAAGATTGGAGCTTAGTTGGACCTTACTGCACCTAATTGCACTGGAACCCTACGAGAACTAGGTTTATGGTACTTCAGGTCTATTCAGACTTAATTCTTTGAGAGATCAGGGCTAGGTTCAAGTCACCTCAGTGGACTAACTAGAATTTTTCGAAACACACGCATGACTCTTGTCGGCCGTGACCTAACTTAGACACTTGCACCTTTCACTTGGCTCAACTCAGTTGGAGTGGTGAGGGGGTTGGATTTGCCAGTCTGAGACGCACACGGGTAGAAACATTCGTCCTCGTCTAGGGAGGGAAGTGCACCCCAACCTGGTCCAGTTGCAATGAAGTCGAATGACAGGAGAGTGTGGGTTGCAATAAAGCTTCAAAAGAGGGATAGTCTTCTGGCTCAAGAGGAAAAAGTCCTTATGTAAATGCTGCTGTACATAGTATGTTGAAAAAAAAAAGTGGACAGGCTTGTAAATAAAAATAAAAGTGCCTGCCGGAGCATGTATATATGTTGTATAGAAAATAAGCAAGCTTGAGCATCAAAGTTACACCATGTGAGCCTGCAGCTGGATGACTTGACTACACTGGTCTTGCATCCCCAGGATTGGTAGCTACACTGGCTACTGTCCATTTTTCTTTTCTTCACCCCCCCTCCTCTTGAGTTGGATGCCACTTGAACTTAGAAGGAAATACCCCGCTCCTTGACGGTAGAGGGCTGGATTGGGGAATCATTGGGTTGTCATTCTGGAGAAGTCAGTTCCTTTGTCATTTCAGCTAGGGAGAGCCACCATCACTTACACCGTACAAGTCAGCTTCATAGTCATAAGGGTTTGCGTATGACGTAGGCTAGTTCTGACCTGGCTATTGAGGTGATTTGAACCAAGTTCTGTGACTATCGAAGGCTGTTGTGTTTTAAATTTGGTTCTCGACTAGGTTCCACACACATTCTCACACCAAGGTCTAACCTGAGCTCCAAACTTTGAGTTTGTACAGATGAGTTTAAAAATCATGACCAATTCAATTTATTCTTTAAATTCTTTATGTTTGCTTTTTCTTTTCTTCTTATTCTTTGATTCTTTTTGTACTTATTGCATAAGTATTTGCTAGGGACTAGTAAAGGCAAGTATAGGGGGGTGATGAATCTCCATTTCATCACCTTTATTCTATCATTTTGGCCTTAAAAACCCCAGCAAATGCATGTAAATAGCATTAATTTGTTCATATTAGCATCTATTATTTATTGTATTAATTATACATAAAATAAGGTTTTTAATGCCAAAATTATAGAATAAAGGGAAGAAAAGAAAAAGGAATAAAATATTGCAAATATTTTATGACCCTAACCCCGAGACCAAGGCCAGCATGGAATTGGTCGACAAGGAATAAAGTAGGGGGAGATAAGGGCCAAAATACAGTAAATACCTCATTTATTTATTCTTCTATTATTGCATCTTTGACACCTATTTTGTACATAATTATTTATTCATCAAATAAAGAAACTTTGTTCATAAAAGTTGTAGATAATAATGTAAATAAAAATACAAAATTGAGTTTGTACAAAAATAATATTCAGTGTACATTTTATACCCAGAATAACAAGCAAAAATCTCAACTTCACAGACCCATATCTTGCAAATAAAAACTCCAAATCACTCAAACTCACCTTTAATTGTATATAGCATTCCATGAACTATTTTATAAAATTAGTTTCATAATTTTTGGAGTCCATCTGTGAAAGTTAGGTTTTTGACCCTCCTTGTATATAATAGTGATGAAAATAGTCATTTTATTCAACGTTTATTATTTTCACAAATTCATATTTTTAGAATCTTGTAAATAATGTATAGAATACCTGTATATATTGAAATTAAAAGAAAACCAAAGAGAGTTTGTACAATAAAATAAGTCTATAGGCTTCATAGACAAAATACCTATGCTACCTATATGTATATAAATAAAAAGGGGAGTTAATTCTTTTATTCTTTATTCATCTACATTTTTATAATAATGTATATATTATATATGACTTACTAAAAATACAGATCCAAAATAAAAATAAATAAAATTCATTTAATAAATAAAATGTATATAATATACAGACAAAATACCTATAAGTATACCTACATATACATATACTTATTTATTTAAAAAATATAAATAGACTCATAAAAATTAAATAAAAATACATTTATACCCACAAAAATAAATTAGAAATTTATAAAATAAGAAAATAAAATAATAAAATAAACAAACTAAAAATAAAATATACAAAAATACATGTAAATACATACATATACACATTATTTTAATAAAACCATAATAAAATAATTCATAAAAATAAATAAAAATCATAGATAAATACTACATAAAATAATAAACATTTTTTATTTTATACTTAAAAAATAATAAAATCATTTACTAATTTAAATAAATTGTTCCTTATTTTTCCACCCTGTTTTGTCCTGTAGCGGCCTGCGTGGACCAATCGCAGGCCGCCAGGGGTTGACCGCGGGTCAACTCCTTGAACCTAGACCCGCGGCTCTGACAAGTCACGGGAGGCCCTGCTTCCCCAATTTTTCACGCGATTTTTGTAGCTCGAGGATGATGGGACCCTTCACGAAAAGTCTTCCCTGTACATCCATGACCCACGCCGTCCCCTTGGATTCCTTGTACATAGCCCCTATTCATCGATATTCGCCGGCAAAATAAGGGTGCCGACCTGTGTATAAATAAGGAACCTCCGCCTTCCTCCCAATTTTGGTCAATTTTCCTCCATTTTCTTCCTCGCATTCGGTCCCAGGTGCGCTCCTCGTGACAGGGGGATGCCGCCGGCACCTTGAATCGGCTGGAGATGGCGGAGGTTGCACCCACGGCCGCCGCTCCGGCGAGGCCTCTGCTCCTTGGCGTTTCGCCAGGTACGAGCTGCGCATTTTATTTCCCTAGGTAGATTTCGATTCCAGATTTTCATTTCTGCATTTTATTTCGCGTCTCGATTATTAGATTAGCTCAGTTGAGGTATTTCGTAGTTCGCCGGAGCTCCGCTCCGGCGAGCTTTTCACTGTGTTCCCGACCAGTTCCCGACTCGCTTTCGCCCTCATTTCACTCCCCACCGCTTTCTCCACCCTCCAGCCACTTCCTACCAACCGGAACCTTCTTGGTTCCGCGAATCGATGCTCGCCTCCGCCGCTTCGCCGGAGCATCGCCAACCACCGTCATTTTTACGCTGACAGCTTCAAACCTCGGGTCGAGGAGAACGCCCTCGAGCCCCTCTAGCTTCCTGTGCAGGTTATGGGTGCAATAGAGCACCAGGAGTCGATTTCCACGCGGGCGGAGGTATCTGGAGCCGTGCTTCTTCTTCGAGCTCGCGGCGGCGCTCCGGTTTGCCTCCGTCCGATCCAACACCTCCAGCAAATCCAGTGACCTTCCAGGAAGCCATCGGGACCTTCAGGTGCGACGAAGACCGGCTAGGGAGCGAGATCGATGAGGAAGAAGCTCGCCTCGGCGAGTGTTCTTCCCTGTTCTTCCACGCGTGCTCCTTGCCGTTGGATGAAGAACGAAGTCCCAGGCGCTACAGCAGCCGTCCGATGAAGCCACGCAACCACCGTAGATCTCATCCAGGAGATCTAATCTCAGCCGCTCATCGGCGAAGGGGTATCGGCGCACGTGGAGGCGCCACGTGTCAAGTGAACGAAGATCAGCCGTCGGATAGCGCGCCTCTTTTGGGGGTAATTTGCATACTCAGCCCCCGCCTTTTTGTATTTAATTTTTAATTCTGTAAATACAGTAGCACGTTATAAATAAATTGTACATTTTGCAGATAGGACCCTGACTTTATTAGAAATTACAGTTAGGTCCTTCCGCGCCTCACGTGCAGTCCCACGTGAGGCGCATGAAATTTTGCAGTTATACCCTGGCGGTTTTTGTATATTGTAGAATACTTCTAAAAATAAAAAAATAAATGTTTATTTCTGTTGTATTTTTGCACTGATGCCCCTGTAACTTATTTTATTTGCAAAAATACCCCTGCCAGGCTGTTTCATTTTTGTCTCTTTATCTATTTATTAAAAATACCTAGATGGCTTCTAAAAATCCACAAAAATTGGGGTAGATGCTCCATGTAATGCTCTTCCACGCGCATATTTTATTTCACATTTTTCTGCATTTTCCCTAATTATAAAAAAAATGAAAAGAAGCCCAGTTTTGTACTGTTTAAATTATAAAATACAAAAAAATTAGAAAATAATTTTGAAAAAAATTCCAAAAAATATATATGGTACAATTATATATATATGGAGTCCAGAAAATGAAAAACAAAATAAAAATTACAAAAACAAAAATATATAAAAAAAATATAAACACCAAAACCCACCAAAACAATAATTGGACATGATCATTGGATTGAATAATTACACAACATTGCATACAGCCATTCGCCTCCCAGTGTTCGACCTCTACCTGTACTTACACCTATACACATTTGCATGTAGAGTTATAATAAATTTTAACTCCACATTTTTGGATATTTATTGCATATATTTATTGTGGGTTAACTGTTGATCAATACGGGTTTCGTGTGCGGTCGCTCAGCGACACTGTAGTCCCACCTTGTGTGGACTATTTTGACCCTCGCAAAACCCGTTCATCAAAAGCCAAACCTTAATTTCAGGATAAGACTAAAGCGTTGATATCTTCCTCAAATAGTGTCCGATTTGATCATACTCACTTTTTAACTAATGAACATTCAATTACCTTTGAAACAAAATCAAGTTCAAGTGAGTCAGAGCTTATATGTGAAAGTTAGTTTTTAGGCCTCTTTTGTATATTATGTATTTTACCCACTTTTGATCTATTACTTTATGTACATATTTGACTCTTTTTATTTTATTTCTTTTTCATTTATTTTATTTGGAAAAGGTTCTACTAAAATGTGTAAAAATCCAAACCTAAAATAAAACCAAAATCAAAGAAATTGACAGAGTCTGAGTGTTCACTAACAGTCTGTACAAAAGTCAACATTTTCGTACTTTATTTTATTTATTTATTTTATCAATTCATAAAAATTTTAAAAAATAAAATTAATATATATATGTATATATATTTGTCTTTGATTTTACGCATTTTCTTGATTTTTATCATATTTAAAAATGATAACAAAATTATAAAACACAAAAAATATGTATTCTATATACATAGAGTACCCCCAAAAATATCACTTCGTACAAATAACCTACTTTGGTTTTGATCTCTTCATGAAGGTTTTATATCTCATCGAGACAAGAAATTTTGTGAAGAAAAATTTTTGATCCGAAGTTGTTTACTATTTCTTTTTGATTTTTTTTATATTTCTGATTTTTCTGGGAGTAAATATGGTAGCTTCTGAAGCCGCCACATGTCATCCATTTTTGGAATTTATATTTCTATTTTTGTTTATTAAAAAAATAAAATTAAAAAAATAAAAATAGCACATGGCATATCGAGGATCGTACGACCTTAGCTGATTGGACAACCCTCCGTCATATTTGGTTGCCACCCTCACTCGTCACAACCCTTTCCTTTTAGCAGCAACGGCACCGCCACCCGTGAATCGTGCCACCTCCTTTCTTCTCTCCATATTCGGTTGCCACCCTCATCCAATCATATCACCATCATCACCCCATGACCTTGCATCCTGATTCGCCTCCCCCAATCCTCACCTCGTCATCCCCGATTCCTTTCCAAATCCAGTTATCGCTGCCCCCTTTTTCTCGATCTCGCACCCCTCATCTTCGATCCCAATCAACTCATCTCCATCGCACCAATCAAACCCCACATCCTAATCGACACCACCTCCTCGTAGCTACATAGCCCTCACTGTCGCTCCTCTTCAAACTGATCCATCAATCAACAATCAAAAGGGAGGAGCGGCCAGAGGTGACAACTCCTTATCTCTTCTCTAGCGAGATCCGAGCATCACTGGTCTTGTTGCAACGTGACCAAGCTCTATCGGCTGCTCATTTTTCCAACGTCCTACTGTTGAGCCACGTCAACATTGCATCACTTCACCACCATTGAACCCGCTACCACCACCGTTGAGTCGTGCCACCATATCCCTCGAATCCACCCAACCACCTTCGACCGCCTACCTTCCAGTTCCTTTCCTCCACTGTGTTCATCACCACCTTCGAGTAGACCACCATTGCATCTCCCTAACGCACCAGCAAGGGGTAGCTCGTAGTAGTGATAGCACTACGAGCCCTTCTCCGTGATGAGATCCAAGACTAGGGGTCTTGTGCAATGCATCCACCCCCTTCACCCGTAGCTCTTGCTCCAGTGGCCCTTGTTGTCGGGCCAACAACTTCGCTTCATCCTCGACACTCATTTCCCCAACCACCTTTATTAATGGCTCGAGCATATCTTTCTCACCATCTCCAAGGAGTGACCAGGAGTCGACATCATCGACAAGACCCAGGAGCATCCCTCTGCCTCGATCCGCACTGCCACCCCCTACTTCATGTCCTCCTCCGTTCGCGCTCCACCAGCAAGTAGACCGATCTCCCTCTACTCCAGGTGTTCCTCCGCCTCGTGGTTTTTCACCGACTCTTGCAGCCAGAGCACCTCCTCCGCCTTAAGTGCCTCTACTGTCAAGATCCACCTCTGTTTCATCATCGTCTGGAGGCGGGGCCGACCACCAGGTCTTCACCTCCATCGGTCACGCATGCTCCGACCGCCACACATCATCCTCGGTTAGGTACTCCATCTTGCTTCCTTTGTGGCAGGGCTCGAGTCCCGAGGCCCCTGCGGACAAGCACGACACATGCATTGGGGGATATTTGCGCTAAAGTCCCTGGAGTTCCCTTCATTCACCAGAAGAGCCCTGCCACCAAGGGCATGTGTTGCGCACGTGTTAGGAATTTTGTAGAAGCCCCATTCTGGGGATTGGCAGTTACATTTTAGTCCCTTCTCTAGATTGTTGCTTTATTTTAATTACTGTAATATCGTAGTTATGCCTCTGACTTGCATCTGTAATCTGAACCTTATTTTTTCATTATTTTATTATTGAATAAATAACACATTATTTCTCTACTAATTCTCTACATTGTGACATGCTTGTATATTTTTATGCACTGTGGTTAATTCATAATTAATATTTTTTTATGGAAATTTGCATATTTTTCCCAATCAATTCTAAAAAAATTATAATTAATTAACCATAGCTCTAAAAATAGCTAAAAATTTGGGGATAACCGATTTAGTTATGTTTCACATTGTGCCAAAAATAATTGCATTTGCATGCATATTTTATTCTATAAAAATTATTTTGTGTATTTCAATAATTAATTTTTAGTAGGCCTCCACATTTATAGGGCTTAGGATTTTCTGAGATAAATTACCTGGTGATATATCTTGAATAATTTTATATCCTAGAAATAAGTTGGTTTAATGTTTATTATAATTGATCATTGAGATTCACATTGTTTACACATTTAATTCATTAAATATTCATATTGCATTAGAAAATTCAAAAAAAATTACAGTGCATTTATTTCGCCATTATTCACATCTCAGCCAAGTTTTATAATTTGTGGACATCGTTGATTATTATTAGATTTTTGTCCTTAAAAATTAGCCTATTTTTCATTTTCACTCTAAAATTTCATTAAAATCCCAAAAATATTCTGCCTCGAAATCCACACATAAATTTGACAGACATTAACCTGTGTTGTTCTTTCCTTCCTCGAGTTTGACCCTGGGGCTTGTCCCGACTAAATAAACATAAAACCACTCTAAATTAATAAGATTAATTAATTAAGTGGTTATTATTGATTGATTTCGATTACCCATCTACAATGAACATCACATTCACATATTTAGCACATTAATTTTCACAAATTAACAAAGGTTAATTGATATAATTAAATTGGATTTTAATTATCATGGATATGATTAATATGGATATCACTATCTATAAAAATCAAAAGTATTGTGAATATGATTCATAATACCATGAGAGAGATCTAATTGTAAATATGATTTATAATTTATATGTTAATGTGAATTAAATTCACATTATACAATTAAATGTGAAATGGATTCATATTGAATAATTAAATGTAAATGTGATATGCATTTATTAATTCATAATTATCATTGGCATGATTGAAATTATCACAAAATAATTTGGAATTATTTTGGTGAAAATTCAAGCAACAAAAGTTGTTGCATATGTAGAAGATTTGTTTGAGATTTGAGATCTCACAAATATGGAATTAAATGGAGTGCACTCCAGTCCTTGTTAGGAGTGGATGATCATGGTGGAAGTACCATGTGGCCATCCACCTCCAATAAGGAAAGGAGACACTCCTCTTTCCTATTTCTTCTACATCGAGATTAATTCTAATTGAATTAATTATTGAAGAATGTCTTCAAATTATTTTTTATTCAAAAATAATTATATTAGTGTTGCAAATTATTGCAATATAATCTAGGCCATTGATTGAAAGCACAAATTAATATACACCATTGATTATATGTGTACATAGAGTGGGATCTATGGGCATCCAAAATTGTACAAAAGAAGAGCCAACCCTAAGCTTTTCTTTACAATAATTCAACACACAAGTTGGATCAACAAAATATATCTCTCTCTCCCTCTCTATACACATCCATAGGTTTTCCATGTCAACCCCAAGTGGTCGCCCACTCTGGGGTTTATGGAGAGATTGCCATCCTCACATTATTGTTGTGTTGTCAGATCGACTGCTCGCAGATCTCTGCCTTATTTGAAGCTTCGTGCTCGTGAGGAAGAGTATGAATTTTGATTGATGAAATTATGAGGTTCTCATCTCGTATCGTCACCAAGGATTGTGGGGAGCATGTATTTCATCCACACCCCTGTAAGTTCTGTCTACGTCGGATCGGACTTGAGACATGAGTTCTCTTCGTTTAGAGATACAAGGATCACGATCATGCTTCAAGAGGTAACACTTATACTTTTTTGTGATTAAGATGAAATGACATGGTACTGGTTCTCATGTCATGTGGTTTCATCGATTTTTTCCTGAATTCCACTTTCATGCCGACTAGTATGACTAGTTGACCTTGATCGCATATGATCCGATCTCCACGTTTCTGCGATACACGAGTCACTTTTTTAGTATAATATATTATTAGAAGTGGTATCATAGACTTGATCAAAAGGTCTTGGATATGATCCAAATCCTAAGAGAACACAGTTTTGGATATTTGATGCACGAGGACTTGTTATTTTTGCGTAGAACATTTTCCATATAAATTTTTGATCATATGAAAAAGTTACTTTTTATGCAATGTTTGAATAGATTTGTTGGATACCTAAATATGTATAGAATGTCTTAACATGTTCCCAAAAATATTCTCCAATGATTGGCATCGAACGGGCATCGTTTTAAAATCAACAAGTTCCTGTAGTGTTGTTGTTTTTGTATGAAAACTCAGATCTATAACTAAGTGGTCTTTACTTAATGTTTTCTGTCACGAAGCACATTAGAAACACAATAAATATATTAGTAATTAAACCAGCAAATCATTCGAATTTATTTCGTGTGACTCTGACTCTGTTTACCCTAGATGTGTGATTATTTAGTGGGAATGGTCGGAAGATGATTGGATCATCTTGATGACATTTTTTAATGTGTTTATCATTCAATAATGAGTATGGAAATTGTAAAATTACCCTGATTAAATGATGTTCCATATATTTATAGAAATATTTGATAATCATCAACCTCCATTGAATGAATGTTTCATGACAAATCCTAGTTCATACTACAATAGTTGGAGTACAACTTTAACATGCAAAACTACCATTATTTGCTTGGCATGACTAGAAATTTAGGGCAATAAAAATGTTTTAATATACCTAAATTTCTTAGTGATAAATATATAGTATCATACTGGTCAACAATTGCATATGATCGATAAAACCTCATAGTACAAATAAACCCAATTATGTTGTTCTGAACTGGAATGGAGATGGTGTCTAGACCATGTATACTAGTTTGATTTCTTAATTAGCACCTTGCATGTCAAGGAAATTCTCCCTCCCAGCATAGCTCAAGCATCTGACTGAATCTGTTTCAAGAAAGTATGGTATGATGAACGGTTAACGTGTACTCTTATAACTAATAGGAATAATCAACTTGTACTAAGTGAGGGTGTATACTATATAGTAATATCAAGAAAATTGAATTGTTTGTTGGTTACATTGGATTAATAATTAATTTATTGTGATTAAATTAATTTAATATAATTAAAATTCACAATCTATATATAATAAGATGAGATTTCCCTTGGAAGGGTTAATCATAAGAATATGATTTTAAGTGATTAATCAAATTTGAATGAGATATGGAGGATCATAAGGTGACATCTATGGTCTCTTGTCAAGGAGAAGGGTCCTGTCACCATGGATTATACGATGAAGACACATAGGAGAAGTCATAGTTCCATCGTACAAGTACACATGGATCAAGCTCTTTGCTTCTCAAAAGAGTAAGGTCGAATGTGTAGTGACCTCAATATTGTTCCCAATATAATTGAGGAAGCATTGGATTTTTCATAGCGAGTTATATTCTTGTTTATGGTTGATATTGACAATGGGTCAACATCACCTTAGGGGTGGTGGGCTCGAGTGTCAAAGACCAAATTGGGAAATGCAAGTTGGACTTGCAAGGCAGAAAGAGTTCCAACTTCATTCACTAGAGTTGTATTTTCACATATTATTGGGTGTGTGATAGAGGTGGAAGGGAGATCCTAGATCTTGCTTGAGGTACTTTGTTAGCATACCGCATGCTTTGAAAGTTCGAAAGGGAATGAATTTTCAAGTTAATAAAAAGCGAGATGACTTTGATTTAAAACATTAATAACCTTAATCAAAATAGAGTATATTTATGAAAACTATCTTATTTTAGACAATCTACATTAAACCTATTCAAAGCTATACTCAATCATGATCAAGATGTAGCACTTGCATTTGGACACATAATGTATGTGGTTACAATATGCAAGTTTCTTCATGATAATGAGGAATGATATTAAATAGACAGTAGGACAACAACCTAGGGTTTGTATGCCTCTACAGTCTTGATCTCACATCGAGTGTACTTTGGAAATAATATGTCTATGATGATCATAATTGTCAAAATCCTTATAAAAACCAAAGGAGATGTTTTGGAAAACATATGTGCTCTCAAAATTTAATCATGAATAACATGGTTCACTTCATTATACAAGATGGTAGCTCCATAAGAAATGATGTACTCAAAATGTTTGAGCGCCTGCCTGAACCAAGATCTTTAAGAGTCAAAATAGATGTGGAAATGATGAATGCCATCATCTACTATCACCACTTAAGTCTTTCATGATGATTCATAATATCCATATTGTATAAATAGAAAAAAGCATGTATAAGTGATGAGATACTCTTATATTGGAGTCCCTTAGGAAGTTGTTCAATTTAAGAGATCTTTTATCTTAAGCAATGGTTGTTTATAAATCAAGGAAGCGCAATGGAAGCATGGGTTCGACTCGAGTAAGAAGGAGAGTCAAAGAGTTGACCGTACTTCTGTACTTACACACATATGACATTCAAAGATTTGAATGAATGCCAATACTACAATAAGTCAATATTCTGATAGTATGGCTATCAAAACAATCTAGAATCCTTAGAGAAGGACTCAGAAATTGCATCGACATATCTTGCATTTACATAATATCATCAAATTGACTTACTTAATAGATAAGATTAAAGTCCGATAATTGATCTCTTTCTTCTACTAAGACTTGTAATCGGTTGCCCGTGTTTTATAATACAAGAAAATTTGATCTAAAGGTTTATAGTCATCCATATGGGATTTGATGCAATTGTTGTGACAATATACATTGGATAGATTGACACAACTTTTTTAGTGGGAGAGCCCTTAGTTTTAGAGAATGTCTCTAAGACCTAGATATTAGAATCAATTCACTGTTTAGAAATGAATGTGCATTCTGAGACATACCTATAATAAAGAGTTATGATGAATATATTTTATATAGAGATCTAAATCTAAAGTACTCTACTAAATTAGAATATCTATGAATGTTTGATTAACTCTTCTAATATGACAATAATTATAAAAGATCAATATGAGGATAACGATCATTTGACAATGATCTAGCACCATGGACTAGACATAAGTCTATTTATTGGATCAATAAGACTAGTAAGAGATAGAACTTTAGTTGTCTAAAAGTTAAAAGCTCGCATACTTGTGAATCTTGTATTCAAAGTAAAATATCCGATGCACCCTCCTTTGTGAATGGTGTATGATGCAGAGGTATTCAGGACCTCATACATATTGGTGTATGTGAACCCTCTACCATAATAAACATTATATGTGATATGAATAGATGATTATTCATGGTATGAGATTTCTTTCTAACCCATTAGAAATTCTTGAAATGTTCAAAGATTTCACAATTTTGGTTGAGAACCAAAGTTTAGAAGGAAGATGGATAAAATTCAATCTACCCAAGCTAGCCAGTACCTAATAGATGAATTTAAGGAATACCTTATAGAGAAAGGAATGTTGTTCCTATCTCGCTCCTCCTAACACTCCTCAGCTCAATAGAGTTGTAGGGAGATGCGAGTGGATCATGTGTGACATGATCTGGTCAATGATGAACGTTAGCATAATTACTTCTTAGTTTCCAGGTATATGTAGCATAGAATACAATATACATCCTTAATAAGTTCCCAAGAAAATATAAACTCAAAACTCCACATGAGCTATGGTTCGGAACCGAGCCCTGTGTGAGACGCTTGAGGATTAATGGTTGCTAGGTCCATGATAAAAATATTGATGCAAGTAAGCTGGGATCTAACAGTATAGAGTGATACTTCATTAGGTATATAAAGTATGGTACTGGATACCAACTTTATAACCATGAGATTCTTAAAAGATTTCATCTCTAAGGATATGATTCTTAGGGGATGACTTTGTTGAGAATAAAGATAAGAATGAAGTAAAGGGACTCATTGAATCCTAGGAGAATATCAAGATTCCCAAAGTCAGAAACTAAAAGGATAATTAAAGATGAAACACTCATACATCTTCAATTCAGTTTGAGGGTGGTAAGAACATTGATGAATAGCCAATTCATCATATTTATTCATTTATTTTATCTTAAAACTTATAAAACACATGTATATTGCATTAAATATCACTTTTTAGTAATTCTCATTCATATGTAAATATTATATATTTATCACTATTTTATCCTAAAATAAATAAATAAATAAATAAAGGGAAAATAAAAGAAAATAAGACTGTATGCATGCAATAAATCATGCTGACCTTAAACTCGAGAGTACGTCAAAGACTTGACCTAATTGACAAGGAATAAAGTAGGGGGGATAGGGCTTGTTGTTCATAAAAACCAATAAAACCAAAGTTTGCCAATGTATATTCATCACTACACATATTGTACAAATTTTCTACTGTTTTATCTATCACCAAAATAACATAAAATAAAAATATTTTCTTCTTGTAACTTGTACATAAAAATAAGTTGTAAATAATACAAATAATTGCAAGAAGAATCCTTATACATATTAAGAATAACAACACTCTGAAAAAGCCACATAGCAAATCTTGTCAGATCAATATCTTCTCCACAAAAACTCAAAATAAACCAAACTCACTTTCATTTTGTTCAAAATTAAATAAATTTTAAAAATTGAAATGGTTTCATAAAAATCAGAGTTAAGCCATGAAAAGTGACTTATTGGAGTGTTATTGTATAGTTTGTTTATAATGTACAATGTATTATTTATTATTTTATTTATTTCTTTTTATTAATGCACATATTGTATTTTTAATATTTTGTATATATTATATTTTATTTATATAAAATGAAAATTAAAATAACAAAATCAAAAATAAACAAAAAAATAAAATAAGTATATTTATTGTATAGGTATCATGTATCGATATTATAGATAGAATTATCTATTTAACTTTAAAAATTAACTCATAAAAATAAAATGACAATATATTTAAAATTCTTAATTTATTCCATAAATTATTAAAATTTCAATTATGTAATTATTTGTAAAAATAATTTATTAAAAATGAATTTGATGTATATAGGTATTTTTACCTATGAATAAAGGGTTTTCTTTATTTTACCTTATTTATTTAACTTATTTAATTTATTAAAAAGCACCAAAAATAAATTTTAATTTACTAACATTATTTATTTTCAATTTTAAGTTAAAATCATTTTCTATTAATTTCCTATTTTTTATTTTATTTATTTCCTATCTTTTCTTTTTTTTGTTTGGACTTTTGTGGGCTGACCTCCCATTGGTCGGACACGTGTTTGTTGACCCGAGTCAACTCTCCCATGAAACCCAGTTTTTTCCGAATAACAACTGGACCCTCATCTTCATTGATCCAACTACCATTTTCACTTGATCGCTTCACCAATCTCTTGCATGATTAATAAAGCACCGTGCCCGAATATAAGTTGCCAAAATTTGGCCTCAATTTGTGTGCCCCGATCGTTTCAAATTTCACTTGAGCTCGTTCTTATATATACCTCCAGATCTCATCTTTTCACTCCTGATCCATTTTCCCTCCGTAATTTCTTCCAATATTGAGTTCCAGAGAGAGTTGCGGTGACAGAGTAACTCCTCATTGATCTGGTGTGCGAGAAGAGGAGGCATAGGTGACATCCAGCTGTCGACGGACCTTCACCAATGTGCCAAGCTTCTTCGAGCATTCACAGCTGAATCGAGGATGCAATTCATTCCGAATCTATCATAGAGTAAGCTAGTTCTCTTATATTTAATTTATGTTGTTTAACTCTGAAATTTTCATTTTTTTGGCCTCAATTTGTGTGCCCCATTCATTTCAAATTTCACTTGAGCTCGTTCCTATATATACCTCTAGATCTCATCTTTTCACTCCTGATCCATTTTCCCTCCGTAATTTCTTCCAATATCGAGTTCCAGAGAGAGTTGCGGTGACAGAGTAACTCCTCATTGATATGGAGTGCGAGAAGAGGAGGCAGAGGTGACATCCAGCTGTCGACGAACCTTCACCGATGTGCCAAGCTTCTTCGGGCATTCACAGCTGAATCGAGGATGCAATTCGTTCCAAATCTATGAAAGAGTAAGATAGTTCTCTTATATTTAATTTATGTTGTTTACTCTACAATTTTCATTTTTTTTCATCTGGACCAGAAGCTTTCATATCAACCTATGATCTTTGTGATCAGAGGTCATCCATGTGTTTTTCATCAAATCTAATTGTCACTTCACCTTCAACGACCAATTCTCCACCAATCCTCCATTCTAATCAAACAGATACAGCGCATATCTGGATCTCGATCTCCTCTCCGACCACCTCATCAGAGATCAACCATCTGGACCATTTTTCTTTGTTTTAGCCTAATTAGATCGGTCAGAGCTTCTTGACGGGCAACAAATAATTTGCAGGTTGAAGGTGCATGGTCTAGAATTGGATCGAGCATCTGGGAGTCACAACTCATCTGTAGCATACCAAGTGATCCAAGTCCCTGATCAACAGGACTTGGACCTCATAGTCATATAAGATTGATACAAGAGAACATTTGGAACCTTCAGCAATCGCCAGAAGGAGGACTAAATGGATATCAGTTTAGTTTCAATCGATCAAAGTTCGTCAGCATCGACATTCATACTTGTTCTTCCAGACGACTTCATTGACATCGGATTAAAAACATCGACTACCAGATTGCATCTCCACCATACACTCTCGCTCAAAAGCTGAACGTTGGATCAGAGACACAAGATCAGATCAGGACCGTCTGATCTTCACATGGACCGCTGATGAACCACATTTCCACTGCTTTAATAGTCATGTATTTTGTCGCATTACGAGCGGTGAAAATGATCCATGCGAAGACCACACCTTCGAATATATGGAAATTATTTTACTTAACAAGATACCAAGGTCGAACACAGGGACACGAGTTTCCTCATCTATTCATCAAAAATTATTGATTAAGTAATGAGTGATTCAATTCCAAATCTAGGTCTTCAAATACACATACAATGCATAATACAGAATGATATGGAGACACATTATGTACATAAAATGATGTAGTGACAAAGTTATATGGTGCATGCATTTTATTTTTTTATGTTGTTAACATGAGATGCAAGTGCGATTGATGAACAAAAATATACCATGATAAGCAACAAATAAATATAAAATAAATGTACCTGAAATTTTCAAACTATTGAGCAATTAAATAAGGGTGGAGTTCAATGACAAATTGAGCATTAAAAATAAAACAATTATATATTAATGGTAAATAATTAGAGAACAAGAGATATTGTACCATCAAAAATTAACAAATTTAATTAAGTGTCAAATCATGAAATAAACTAAGCTATTATATAGAGAATAAAAATAGTAACAAAATGAAACTGAAATCAACTGAATTGGAGTTCAAATGCTTGAGATATGAAGAAAAGAGTACAGGGGAATAAATGTAATAAAAACATGAAAGTAAATGGAAAAAATAATCACAAATATGCCCCTAGAGGGGCATATTCATAATACTAAACACCCGGAGGGGGCTCCCTGTAAAGATTCTTTTACGTACGAGGGCCTTTCTGTAATATTTCAAAGCTAGCGGGACCTCCATGTAAAATACCCCAAGCACGCATGTGAGGCATTGCCTGGAGGACCTATATGCAATATTCAAGATCCGATGGGTTTCTTCTGCTAATAACCTAGTCCCTCACGTGTGGAGCACATGAGGCTAGGTATGGTGGTGGGTGCATGATGGGGAGCCACGTGGTTGACCCTCCAAGCTTTGAAAGATGGAATAGGGCGCTGGGCCTGTAGGGTCTGGAGTGTGGCTCAGGTGTGATGTGAACCATCCGATTATGAAGATCGGATGACGCCTATACTTCTACGTCTTCATGATCCTCCACCTCTTTGCTGCAAAGGTGGTTGTGCTCTAACGATGGGCTCCTTCCTCCTCCTGCTATTAGACGTTGAATGGAAGGTCCCCTCAAATTTGTAGGGACTCAACAAAGGTGCTAGTCAACCAAAGATACGGTAAGGATGCTTAGATCAATAGGACGATGGAGCAATGTCAGAGCTCTTGTTCAAGAATGGAGAACGGTCTACGCTTCTGGCCATTGAAGGTTTTAACCTGCACAAGACGTTAGCGAATAGCCGAGGCGTGAAGTGCGTGTGAAGTGGGGCGAGGTCTTCTGAGGAGAAAGAAGGTAAGTTGGGAGTGGCACAAAGGTCAGAGATTCGAGGCAAGGCTATGTGTGTGCTAAAGTTACGGTGAAGGGGTGTGAATTTGGTGAATTAAATTAGTGAAAAATAAGGAGAAAATGTAAAATGCATACCTAGAGGACTGAAGAAGAAGAATGGCAGATGGTGGGCTGAGCTTCTTCCGAGGCTCTAGTCGTTGCTCGAATCCAAGCAGCCATGTCGAAGAGCTCACTGGCACCGGAGGAATCATGACACTATTGAGTTAGCCGTGGTTGACACCTGAAAGCGTAGACATCACCATGCTTCAATTCTGCCTCCCCCTGTCACGGGGAGGGGACGAAGGCTTGGTCGAGATTTTGTGGATAATGGATGGGGTAGAATGGAGGTGGAGCGGTGGTTTTTAAAGGCGGATATGGAGGTTATGGGCGAGTTTTGCAACATAGGTAATAAAAACCTAGAGTAAAGACTTGAGGGGTTGATGGTCGCACGAAGTTTAGGGGTCCTAGGGCTACGTGGGCAAGGTTTTGAATCGAGGAGAGGGGGATCGAGGCGACAACTAAAAATGGAAGGGGCGGAGTGTTTCCAAGTGTAACGGATGGGGAGAGGAGCAGGTGGAGGAAGGAGACGAGGCCAGAACTATTGGATCAGGTGATCCAACGATCTAGATGGGAGCGTTGGCGAAGGGAGAGGATTAGATCAAGTGATCCGATCTAGTGGCTGGAGAGCAGGCGAATATGATCGGTCCAAATGCAAATTGGAGGCTTGATCCCATGGTGGAAATTGAGGCAGGATATATTAAAGGGCCGGGTCATGTGGCTTGATTCGAGGGAGCCACATGGCCCAATAGAAAAATTAGAAAATAGGGAAATCAAAGAAAAATCCCAATAAAATAATTATAGGATGAATTAACAAAAAGTTAAAAAATGAAAGTTGTAGATACCGATGAGATCTACAAGTTTCATGTTCAAAAAAGATAAAATAGTTCATTTATGCAAAATAATATTTCTTTAATCGGCCACGCAACCTGCTCATTCTACCACCAGAACCCCGAACTCCCCATCTAAATACTCCCCCTCAGCTGTGATTCCAATCCATCCGCCTTTATGGGAGAATAGCCTCGAGCTCTTGATTTGATCCTGGTGACAACAAGTTCGACAATTAGTCGAGCAATGACCTGCCATCTCCGGCGAGATCCAAAGGGCCATCTCAACCCTTTGTAGCAGCTACCCTTTGATGAATCTCAGATTCATCACTCTAAATCTCATTAATTAAGATCAAATCCCTCAAAATCATTGGCATTTCTTCACTTATTTCGCATAATTATCATGCATGTTTTAATAAGAATTGCATTTTATCACTCATTTCTGCATAAAATAAGAAGCCAAAAATCCCAGCCAAAATTATTAACTAATTCTTGATAAATCCTAATGACCCAGATCCACTTCCACTGTGTACATATCATTGACAAGAATAAATGAAAAATACAAAAAAATCACTAACCGAAATAAGTGGACCAAAAACCCAACCCTAGTTTCAGGATTTCCGGACTAAAACCCTCATATCTCCCCCATCCAGTGTCTGATTTAATCCTACTCACTTTTGAACTAATGTACATTCAATTATCTTCAAAATAAGACCAAGTTCAAGTGAATCGGAGCTCATATGTGAAAGTTGGGTTTTGGGCCTCTTTTGTACATTTTGTATTTTAGCAGTTTTTGACCTATTATTTTATGTACATAATTAACCTATTTTATTTTACTTATTTTTCATTTGTCTTCTTTGATGAAATTTTTATTAAAAAGCATAAAAATTCAAATCCAAACTAAGCTTGAAATCAAAGAAACAAATTGAGTCCAAGTCTTCACTAACGGTATATACAAAATTGGTCTTTTTCATGTTTTATTTTATTTCTTATTTTTATTAATTAATAAAAATCCAAAAAAATAGATTAATATGTAAATATTTATCTTTGATTGTATCATATTTTTTTGGATTTTTATCTGCTTTAAAAATGACAAAAAATTATAAAACCCAAAAATCAAGGTATTCTATGTACATGGGATACCCCAAAAATATCACTTTATGCAAGTGATCGATTTTGTTTTTGATGTCTTCATAAAAGTTGTAGATCCCATCGAGACGAGCAATTTTTGTGAAGAATTTTTTTGATCCGAGGTCGTTCGCTATTTCTTTTTTATTTTTTAAAGTATTAACTTTTCGAATTTTATGGGGTTGACATGTGGTGGCTCTTGGAGCCGCCACATGTCACCCACTTTTGCATTTATTTTTATTAATTTTTATTAAAAAAATTAAAAAAAATAAACTAAAAACAAACTTGCATGTGTGTCGCACGTGCCTCCCGCGCACGTGCTCTGCACCTTCGCTCCACCTGATGCCACGTGTCGCCATCTTGGCCGTCTGATCTCGGCCGATCGGACGACCATTGTTCATCGTCTTCCTCCCAGGGAAACTTTCCCAAATGGAAAACTCCGCCACCCCCCGATCATATGAAATCCCCCACACCTCGCCACGATTCCCGCCGGCCTCCATCTCGTTGAATCCTCGTCCGATCGCCGCATCTCCATTACACGATCCGATCTCATCTTCTCAAATCAAATCTCCACCGCCTTCCCTCATCGATCTGATCCCTCGTCAAATCCCCCGGCAACCCTACCTTCCATTTCCGATGAGAAACCCTCCAATTATTTAAGAAATGCCCCGACTCTCGCCAATCTTCATCCGCCGATTGCACCAAGGAGCTCCTTCGCGACGGTGACAACACCGCGTTTTCTCCCTGGCGAGATCCGAGCAATCAAAGGCTCCTCGCGACGCCGCCCCGTCGACCTGCTTTGCTCAGGTGTCCAACTCCGTCGAGCCTACTTCCATCAACATCCATCATCACCGACAACGCCACCTTCTCCAACGACGATACGCTACCATCTCCGCCTTCATCGACAACCTCTAGGAGCTCCGGTCTCTGTAGAGCCACCGCCCCCTCTCCGACAACATTCTTCATCAACCGAGCCTTCGACGACGACTTCCCCCACCACCGCATCAAGGGCTTCGTCGTCATCCGCCATCTTCCAGGAGCTCTCCACGTACCTCGTCTCCAGTCAGCCTACGTCGGCCACTGTGTCATCGACCGCTGTAGGGGCTGAGCGCTCCACCAGACGCAAGCTTCTCCGTCATTCATCCGCCGCGAAGACACAACCAACGGTCGGGTGTAAATCCCGAGACCCTCCCACGTGTAAGGCACGTGCCGGGAGGGGACAACCTTCATCAACACCCCTGAGGTCGTCCTAAGTTACAAAGATACCCCCAGGGTCACGTGCCCCGTACGTGACCGCTGGGCAAATTTGCAGAAAGCCCCGAAGGTTGACCCATATCTCAGATTAGTCCAGCAGCTCCAGGGTCACTTGCTTGGCACATGACCTCTGGCAAATTTACAGATCCCCCCAGATCTTTTGGTCACATTAGTCCTTTATTTATTTTATCTTAGTTTACAAATTTGCATTGTTATCCTTGAGTTCTCCCATTATTCTGAACCGCTACATTACATTATTTTTATTATTCAAAAATAACATTTTGTGCCTCACTTAATTCTCTGCATTATGGCATATGTTGGATATTTTTGTGATCAATGGTTAATTAATAATTAATTATTATGTAGAAAATTGCATATTTTGCCCATCTTATGCTCTAAAATTTGTAATTGATTAGTCGCTGCTCTAAAAATTGCCAAAAAATCATAGATTATAGAATTAATTGTGTTTAACATTGTGCCCAAAAATAATTGCATTTGCATGCATAATTTGCCCTGTAAAAATCATTTTTCATATTTCAATATTTGATTTTTAATAGGTATTAAATCTCCTATTTTCGAGGTTTAGGATTTTTCTGAGATCCATTACTTAGTGATAGATCTTAGATAATTGTATTCCTAAAAAATATTTAAGTTTCATATTTATTATAATTAAATATTGAAATTCACCTTGTTTGCATTTAAAAAATTTATAAGAAATTCATCTTACATCCAAAAATTCCAAAAAAATTTACAGTGCATTCATTTCATCATAATTGTCATCTTGGCTAAGTTTCATCTTTTTCGGACATCATTTGATCGATATTTACATTTTAGTCCCAAAATAGGCCAAAAATATATTTTGCATCCCTTATTGCATTAAAAATTACAAAAAAAACCGCCTCGAAAACCGTACATAAACTTTGATAGATAAAATTCTAGGTTGTTTCTTTGCCTCCTTGTGTTTGACCTTGGGACAATATATTTAAAATTCCTAATTTATTCCATAAATTAATAAAATTTCAATTATGCAATTATTTGTAAAAATAATTTATTAAAAATGAATTTGATGTATATAGGTATTTTTACCTATGAATAAAGGGTTTTCTTTATTTTATCTTATTTATTTAACTTATTTAATTTATTAAAAAACACCAAAAATAAATTTTAATTTACTGACATTATTTATTTTCAATTTTAAGTTGAAGTCATAAAATATTAATTTCCTAATTTTTCTTTTATTTATTTCCTGTCTTTTCATTTTTTGTTTAGACTTTTGTGGGCTGACGTCCCATTGGTCGGACACGTGCTTGTTGACCTGAGTAACTCTCCCATGCATCCCCGTTTTTTCCGAATAACAACTGGACCCTCATCTTCATTTATCCAACTACCATTTTTACTTGATCTATTCACCAATCCCTTGCACGAATAATAAAGCACCACGCCCGAATATAAGTTGCCAAAATTTGGCTTAAATATGTGTGCCCCATTCATTTCAAATTTCACTTGAGCTCGTTCCTATATATACCTCCAGATCTTATCTTTTCACCCTGATCCATTTTTCCTCCGTAATTTCTTCCAATATCGAGTTCCAGAGAGAGTTGCAGTGATAGAGTACCTCCTCATTGATCTGGAGTGCGAGAAGAGGAGGCAGAGGTGACATCCAACTATCGACGAACCTTCACCGATGTGCCAAGCTTCTTCAGACATTCACAGCTGAATCAAGGATGCAATTCATTCCGAATCTATCATAGAGTAAGCTAGTTCTCTTATATTTAATTTATGTTGTTTAACTCTGCAATTTTCATTTTTTTTTCATCTGGATCAGAAGCTTTCATATCAACCTATGATCTTTGTGATCAGAGGTCATCCATGTGTTTTTCATCAAATCTAATTGTCCCTTCATCTTCAACGACCAATTCTCCACCAATCCTCCACTCTAATCAACCAGATACATAGAGGATCTGGATCTCGATCTCCTCTCCAACTGCCTAATCAGAGATCAACCATATGGACCATTTTTCTTTGTTTTAGCCTAATAAGATCGGTCAGAGCTTCTTGACGGGCAACAAATAATTTGCAGGTTGAAGGTGCATGGTCTAGACTTCGATCAAGCATCTGGGAGTCACAACTCATCTGTAGCATACCAGGTGATCCAAGTCCCTGATCAACGGGACTCGGACCTCATAGTCATATAAGATTGATACAGAAGAACATTTGGAACCTTCAACAATCGCCAGAAGGAGGATTGAATGGATATCAACTTAGTTTCAATCGATCAAAGTTCGTCAGCGTCGACATTCATACTTGTTCTTCCAGACGACTTCATAGACATCGGATCAAAAACATCGACTACCAGATTGCATCTCTATAATACACTCTCGCTCAAAAGTTGAACGTTGGATCAGAGACACAAGATCAGATCAGGACCGTCTGATCTGCACACAGACCGCTGATGAACCACATTTCCACTGCTTTAATAGTCATGTATTTTGTCGCAGTACGAGCGGTGAAAATGATCCATGCGAAGACCATACCTTCGAATATATGGAAATTATTTTACTTAACAAGATACCAAGGCTGAACACAGGGACACGAGTTTGCTCATCTATTCATCGAAAATTATTGATTAAGTAATGAGTTATTCAATTCTAAATCTAGGTCTTCAAATACATATACATTGCATAATACAGAATGATATGTAGACACATTATGCACACAAAATGATGTAGTGACAAAGTGATATGGTGCATGCATTTTATTTTTTTATGTAGTTAACATGAGATGCAAGTGCGGTTGATGAATAAAAATATGCCATGATATGCAACAAACAAATATAAAATAAATGTTCCTGAAATTTTCAAACTATTGAGCAATTAAATAAGGGTCGATTTCAAAGACAAATTGAGCATTAAAAAAAAACAATTATCTATTAATGGTAAATAATTAGAGAACAAGAGATATTATACCATAAAAAATTAACACATTTAATTAAGTGTCAAATCAAGAAATAAACTAAGCTATTATATAGAGAATAAAAATAATAATAAAATGAAAGTGAAATCAACTGAATTGGAGTTCAAATGCTTGAGATATGAAGAAAAGAGTCTAGGGGAATAAATGCAATAATAACAAGAAAGTAAATGGAAACAATAATCACAAATATGCCCCTAGAGGAGCATATTCATAATACTAAACACCCGGAGGGGCCTCCCTGTAAAGATTCTTTTACGTGCGAGGACCTTTCTGTAATATTTCAAAGCCAGCGGGGCCTCCATGTAAAATACCCCAAGCACGCACGTGAGGCATGTGCCTAGAGGACCTATATGCAATAATCAAGATACGATGGGTCTCTTCTGCAAATAACCCAGTCCCTCACGTGTGGGGCACATGGGGCTTGGTATGGTGGTGGATGCAGGATGGGGAGCCACATGGTTGACCCTCCAAGCTTTGAAAGATGGAATAGGCCGCTGGGCCTATAGGGTCTGGAGCGTGGCTCGGGTGTGATGTGAACCATCCGATCATGAAGATCGGATGACACCTATACTTCTACGTCCTCATGATCCTCCACCTCTTCGCTGCGAAGGTCACTATGCTCTGACGATGGGCTCCTTCCACCTCCATCTATTAGATGTTGAATGGAAGGTCCCCTCACATTCGTAAGGACTCAACAAAGGTTCTAGTCACCAAATATGTGGTAAGGTTGCTTAGATCGATAGGATGATGGAGCAATGTCGGAACTCTTGTTCAAGAATGGAGAATGGTCTATGCTTCTGGCCATTGAAGGTTTTAACCTGCACAAGACATTAGCGAATAGCCGAGGTGTGAAGCGCGTGTGAAGTGGGGCGAGGTTTTCTAAGGAGGAAGAAGGTAAGTTGGGAGTGGCACAAAGGTCGGAGATTCGAGGCAAGGCTATGTGTGTGCTAAAGTTACGGTGAAGGGGTGTTAATGTGGTGAATTAAATCAGTGAAAAACAAGGAGAAAATGTAAAATGCATACCTAGAGGATTGAAGAAGAAGAATGGCAGATGGTGGTCTGAGCTTCTTCTGAGGATCTAGTCGTTGCTCGAATCCAAGCAGCCACGTCGGAGAGCTCAGTGGCACCGGAGGAATCATGACACGATTGAGTTAGCCATGGTTGACATCTGAAAGCGCAAACATCACCATGCTTCAATTCTACCTCCCCCTGTCACGGGGAGGGGACGAATGCTTGGTCGAGCCTTCGTGGATAATGGATGGGGTAGAATGGAGGTGGAGTGGTGGTTTTTAAAGGCGGGTATGTGATAACGAGGATTTTCCACGAGGGTCACCATGAATAATATAAATAAGTTGTCGCCGAGGCGACCACTCGCAGAATACCCAAGTTATACAGCAATTAACCCACAATGAAAGAATGTATCAATCAAGCTCAAAAAGAAATGTGAATCAATCTTTTATTACTCTACCATAAAATGTATAGGGAACAAGCATGTAGAGGTCGAACCACAGAGAGCAATACAAAAATGCAAGAGCCTATATGTACCACAAAGTCATCCATGTGTGAAGCCTATTTTTGTGGGTTTTTTTATTGCATTTTATATATATGTATATATATATTAATATTTAATTTTGTGTTTTGATTTTTGATTTTCTGATTTTTATATTATATATTTTTCTTCTATTTTCTTTTTTAATATGGGAAAATAAAGACAATGTAATACAAGACAAGATAAAGTATTTATAAAATTGTGCAAAAATAGCCAAAAAGTCAGCAATAAAATGTTTTTGATATTTTTTAGGATTTTTACTATTTTTGTGATTTTTGGGTATTTTGCAAACTATTTTTGGTATTTTTAAATACTGAAATAAAGTAAAACAGTGGGAAAGCTATTGGCCGGAGATAAAATTGGGAATTAAAAATAGCAACAGCCTCAAAATTTTTTCCCACTATTTTTCTAATAAAGCTAATAAAATATAGCAGAAATAGGAACTTAGTTCATATTTTTCTGATTTTTCTTTGATTATATATATATTTTTGAAGTTTTTTTTTGTGTATTTTTGAATTTTTAAGGTTTTCCTTTTGAGATTTTTAGGGATTTTTGGACTGACACTGAAATAGGTCAAAATACACCATAACTAATTTTTTTGGTATTTTTCGAGCCCTTTTCATATTTTTTTGGTATTTTATAAGCTAGACAATAAATAAAATGCATGTTTTTTATTTTTAATGAATGCAAAGATGCAATAAAATTAGAAACTAAAATTATGGCATGCAAGAACAACCAAACAGGAGCTTAAGTCTATTTTTGCAAAAATTTTCGAAGAAATATGAAGCACAAAATAAATAGACAAAGCATTCCAAAAATAAATTGCCTGGCAGGGGTGTTTTTGCAAATAAAATAATTGACTGGGGCATACATGCAAAAATCACAATAAAAATGTTAACTTTTATTTTCAGGACCATTTTACAAATACAAAAACACGGCGGGGTTTAAGTGCAATTTTCACGCGCCTCACGTGGTTGCTGCACGTGAGGCGCAGAGGGACTAAAATGCAAATATAAAAACATCTGGGGGCCTTCAACAAATTATACAACTTATTTACAACTTAACCTTTTATTTTTGGTATTACACTATAAATACAAAAAGCGAGGGGTTAGGTATGAAATTTACCCCCTAAAGGCGCTTCATCCTGCGGCGCTGGATGCACCACTTATCCACGTGTCGCCCATCGGACGGCGGATGCCGGTTCGTCGATGAAGGGCTTGGATTAGAAGCTCCTAGCTGATCTGACGGTGGACGCGTGTCTTCATCGAACGGTCGTCGTTCATTCTGGGCCTCGCCTCCCGATCCAACGGTGCTTGAGGTGACTGGAAGAACGGGGAAGAAGCTCGCCCCCGGCGAGCTTCGATCGAGCAGCTCGGGCTCCTCCGGGCACCTCCCGCGCATCTGAAGTACTCTGGACGTAGCTGGGAAGCTTCCGCATCGACTGATGGGTCTCTCATGGCTCCTGGAGGTCCGAGTCGTTCGGACGAGGTCGATGAAGAAGAGGACCCCCAGGAACCTCTTCCTGGATCGACTCGAGCCCAGATGGACTCTATCCTTCGTGGTGCCTGCATAGGAAGAACCGGGGGCGAGAGAGCTATCTCCTCGACCCGGGGTTTTGAAGCTAGGCAGCAAGATGGAGTGAGGCGGAGGGGCCCCGGCGAACGACGGAGGTGGAGCCCCGATTCGCCAAGACCGGTGGTCCTGGGTTGGTCAAAGGTGATGGAACGATGGAGAAAGCGATGGGGATCGAGATGGGGTGCTTGTGACGGTCGGAAACAGTCAGGTCTATGGTGAAGAAGTCGCCGGAGCGGAGCTCCGGCGAACTTCGAGTTTGGATTTTTACGCTAAGGTAATTAACTAAAGCCTAATCTAATAATTGGAATGGAAAGCTAGCATTAAAAACTAACTAAAAAGCATAAAAAGGGGTAGCTCTTATACATGGGGGCCTCCAGGGAGCAGGGCGGTCACCGGAGCTCCGCCGCGACAAAATCTTCCTCCCTCCGGGCGATTCGAGACACTAGCACACCCCCCTGTCACGAGGAATGTCCCAAGACTGGAATCAAGGCTTAAGATTGGATTAAAAGTGGCCAAATTCGAGGAAGGAGGCGGAGCCACTTATTTATAGACAATGGCAAGGAGCCTTATTGATCGGCGATTATTACATGATCCAAAGAGTATCAGATTGATCCAAAGAATCGGCGGGCTTTAGGGATGATTAGAGAGCAATTATTGTGAAGGAAGCATCTTCGATTGATGGATGGTGTGCCCGGGAAAAATGGGAGAAGACGGGCGAAGAGACAGGCTGCATCACATCGGGCGGCTGGGGGAGCAGTTGACCGAGCGGTCAACTGTTGACGGCCCGTGATTGGTCCAAGTCATCCGCTAAATGACAAAACAGGGAATTTGAGTTGAAATTGATTTATTTACAATAGTAAATGATTTTATTAGAGTTTTCTTAAAACATAAAAAATGTGTATTTTTTCATATAGTATTTATTTGTGATTTTTATTGAATTTTTCGAAGTGCTTTATTATGGTTTTACTTTAATAATGTGTATATGTATGTATTTACATGTATTTTTGTTTATTTTATTTTTAATTTGTTTATTTTCTTTTATTATTTTATTGGCTTATTTTATAATTTTATAATTTATTTTTGTGAGTAGAAAGGTATTTTTATTTAATTTTTAGGAGTTTATTTACATTTTTAAATAAATAGGTATATGCATATGTAAGTATACTTATAGGTATTTTACCTATATATTATATACATTTTATTTGTTTAATGAATTTTACTTGTTTTCATTTTGAATTTGTATTTTTAATGAGTTATATATAATATATACATTATTATAAAAATAGGGATGAGTAAAGAATAAAAGAATTAAATTCCCTTTTATTTATATACATATAGGTAGCATAGGTCTTTTGTCTATGTATTACATAGACTTATTTTATTTTACCAATTATTTTTGGTTTTACTCTAATGTCAATATGTACATGAATTATATACATTATCTACAAAATTCTAAAAATATAAATTTGTAGAAATAATAGGTATTGAATAAACTGAATATTTTAATCAGGTATTATGTACAAGGAGGGCCAAAAACCTAACTTCCACATATGGACTCCAAAAATTATGAAATCAATTTTATAAAATAGTTCTTGGAATGCTATATACAATTAAAGGTGAGTTTGGGTGATTTGGAGTTTTTATTTGCAAGATATGGGTCTGTGAAGTTGAGATTTTGGCTTTTTATTTTGTGTATAAAATGTACACTGAGTATTATTTTTACACAAACTCAATTTTGTATTTCTATTTACATTATTATCTACTACTTTCATGAACAAAGTTTCTTTATTTGATGAATGAATAATTATGTACAAAATAGGTGTCAAAAATGCATAAATAAATGCATGAATAATTGAGGTATTTATTGTATTATTGGCCCTTATCTCCCCCTACTTTATTCCTTGTCGACCAATTCCATACTGGCATTGGTCTCGGGGTTTGGGTCATAAAATATTTGCAATATTTTATTCCTTTTTCTTTTCTTCCCTTTATTCTATAATTTTGGCATTAAATACCTTATTTAATGTGTAATTAATACAAAGAATCATGAATGCTATTATATCCAATTTGATGCTATTTACATGCATTTGCTGAGGTTTTTGAGGCCAAAATGATAGAATAAAGGTGATGAAATGGAGATTCATCACCCCCCTATACTTGCCTTTGCTAGTCCCTAGCAAACACTTATGCAGTAAGTACAAAAAGAATGAAGAAAAGAAAAAGGAAAATTAAGGAAGGATAGAGTGAATAAGGGTGCTTTCAGTGCAATGCATGTCTTTACAAAATCAGAATTTGGAGCTCCTGCTAGACCTTGAGTGTAGATGTGTGTGGAACCTAGTCGGGAACCAGCTCTAAGACACAACAGCCTTCAAGAGTCACAGAACTTGGTTCAAATCACCTCAACAGCCAGGTCAGAACTTGCCTACGTCATGCGCAAACCCTTATGACTATGAAGCTGACTCGTACAGTGTAAGTGAGAGTGGCTCTTCCCAACTGAAATGTCAAAGGGACTGACTTCTCCAGAATGACAACCCAATGATTCCCCAATCCAGCCCTCTACCGTCTAGGAGCGGGGTATTCCCTTCTAAGTTCAAGTGCAACCGGCTCAAGAAGAGGAGGAATAAGAAGTATAGAATTTTGGGAGCTCAACCAGTGTAGCTGAGTCTCCCGCTGCAAGCTTCATGAGATGTAACATGGATACCATAAGCTTTTGCTTTATTGGACTATATACACTCCGGTGGGTTATTAAATTTTCAATCCGACCCACCACTTTTTTGGAGTTCTTTTTTTTGCATTTTTTTTCAAGTGCATCTGTACAACATATCTACATGGTGCAGCATATATACAAGAAATTTTCCTCTTGAGCCAGTAGACTATCCCTCTTTTGAAGCTTTATTGCAACCCACTCTCCCGTCATTCAACTTCATTGAAACTGGACCAGGTTGGGGTGCACTTCCCTCCCTAGACGAGGACGAATGTTTCCACCCGTGTGCGTCTCAGACTGGCAAATCCAACCCCTCACCACTCCAACTGAGTTGAGCCAAGTGAAAGGTGCAAGTGTCCAAGTTAGGTCACGGCCGACAAGAGTCATGCGTGTGTTTCGAAAAGTTCTAGTTAGTCCACTGAGGTGACTTGAACCCAGCCCTGCTTTCTCAAAGAATTAAGTCGGAATAGACCTGAAGTACCTTAAACCTAGTTCCCACAAGGTTCCTATGCAGTTAGGTGCAGTAAGATCTAACCAAGCTCCAATTTGAGATTTTATTAGACTGATTCAATCATCAAGCTCACTCAAAAAGAATATGAATGGTATGCTTATGCTATGCACAATGAGTGATGCAATTTTCTTCACAAAGAATATAAAAGAATTAAAGAATCTTTTTACAAAAAGAAGTTTTTGCAAATAAAAACTTGACATATACAAAAAGGTACATACAATTATTTACACGGGCGTACTTCTTTATTTACAGAGTATACGAGTTTATAAAGACTTTACAGGTTTGAATTGAGTAGTTTATTTAGTATTGTACAGAAAGAATTGTATGTGTCTTATTTATGATTTACAAATATTTGTAATGGTGCTCTTATTCTTCAGATCTAGTTTTGCAGACTATAGTACACGATAATTTTTGCAATCATTTACATACGTTTGGAAACTATTTTTGCAAAGATCTTTCACACTATATATACATTTTTCTCAATGATTTTGACAGATATTTTCCAAAATATTTGCACATAGGTTTTTCCAATCATTTCTTTCACATAAAGAAAAATTTTGCAATCCAAACGGTTTCACACAGGTTGAAATCATTTCACATCAAAATTTTCAAAACTGGTCACACTATTTTTCAAATCATACTTTACAGGTATCTCACCTGATTTATTAATCAGAATATACAAAAGAAGAAAACTGTATTTGATGTATAATACGGTTTTTGGCTCTTATAAGCTTTATTTGGGATTATGCTTATTTTTGTATAAGAGATTTTTGTGCAGACTCCTCAGACCTAGTTCGAGAATCCTTTTCAAAAGAATTTTGAGAACTCTAGTCCAAAATAATTTTGCAAATATGTACACGTCTTTGAAAATGCTTTTACCAAGGTTTTACACAGCATAGATAAGTTTTTCAAAACACTTTTGACAATCAAATTTTTACAATCATTTGCACACTGATTTTCACACATTTTGCTTTTACGCAAAGGAAATAAATTTTTCACGCAAAACTGATTTTTCAAAGGTTGAGTACTTGTACACACTATTTTCAAACAGTTTTCACAAGGTTTTTCACAAAACATTTTTCTGACTTAATAATCAGTACAAAGAGCCTGAGGAGCTCACAATCATCTTTTATTATTATAAGGTTACTTATTGCTATTTAGATTGGATTGTTGTTTTATTTTTCAGTATGAGTTATGGCTTGTAGTATATACGTGGTATATACGTCCCCCCTATACTTAGCTTGAGCTATGTCCTCATAGATCGAAAGGAAAACCAAAGACATAACTCGTACTGAGTATAGATAGATCTAAAGAATAAATATGAATGGAATGAATGAATGAGAAGTTGACCGTCCCCCCTATACTTAGGATCAAATAATCCTAAGTATAGCAGACTGTACACAAGGCAGGGAGGGTCAATGGTGGGAATACACAGATCGTGCTCAGATTGTCTCCCCCTATACTTAGGGTAAGATACTCCTCAGTATAGACAAGAAGAGGAGACAATGGAGAGGATCAGAATGAACTGAAGACTCGGGTGCACATCCCCCCTATACTTAGGACAAAGTACGTCCTAAGTATAGAAAACTGTCTACAAGGGAGGCACCTATTTGATACACAAAGAAGATAGAAAAGGAAAAGAAGAAGAAAATCAAATAAACAGTGGTTGGAGTACATCGTCTGAATCTGTTGACGCTGCAGCAGTTGTGGAAGTGTCATCATGTTGTAGGAGCTGGATTGAGTCAACAACGGCCAAGAATGCATCTGGTTCTAAGTAAGGCTTCAGGAGTTGGCCATTGACGACGAAGGGCTGTGCGTCAGGGGACAATTCTGATATGGCAATGCTTCCATTGTCACGCACTTCACAAACTCGAAATGGCCCTGTCCACTTACTCTTTAATTTGCCTGGGAATATCCGCAACTTTACATCAAATAACCACACTTTCTGTCCAATGTCAAAGGTCTTTCGTCTGATGTGCCGGTCGTGCCAGCGTTTCACCTTCTCCTTGTACATCAAGGTGTTATCGTATGCATAGTCTCGGAATTCCAAGAGCCAGTTCATATCATCTTTTCTCTTCTGACCACTTTTGCATGAGTCCAAATTACAACTGTTTATAGCCCATAAAGACTTGTGAATTATATCCACGAGCAGATGGCACGGTTTTCCATATACAAGACGATAGGGTGACATGCCCAAGGGAGACTTGTAGGCGGTTCGGTAAGCCCATAGGACCGAGTCCAATAGTTGAGACCAGTCCTTTCTGTTTGGCCTAACAAGTTTCTGCAGGATAGTCTTGATTTCTCTGTTTGATAACTCCGCCATGCCATTGGTCTGAGGATGATAAGGAGATGCGACACGATTGTCGATGTCGTACTCCTTCGTTAACTTCTTGACCTCTTTGTTAATGAAGTGGCTACCCCCGTCTGATATGAGAATCTTCGGTATCCCGAACCGCGAGATGATGTTCTTCTTCAGAAACTGGCATACTGTTCGGCTCTCGGCGGTTCGAGCGGGGATAGCTTCAACCCAACGACTCACGTAATCGACGGCGAGAAGGATGTGCTCAAATCCTTGACTGTTAGGGAAGGGTCCCATGAAGTCAATGCCCCATGCATAAAAAACGTCTGCTATCTGAATGATTTTCAGGGGCATTGAACCTTTGGCAGTGAGTGTACCTTTCATTCTCTGACAGTCAGTGCATCGTTTAACAAATTCAGCTGCATCCTTGAATAAAGTGGGCCACCAGAAGCCACACTGAAGTACTTTGGCTGCCGTCCGATCTCCAGAGTGATGTCCACCAGATTTGAGCGAGTGACAATGCTCGAGGACACTTGATTGCTCCGTCTGAGGGATGCACCTGCGCCAAATACAATATGCTCCTTCTCTGAATAAAAGAGGATCTTCCCATTGGTAGAATCGGATGGTCGACATGAATTTATTCTTTTGGTTCTTCGTCCAATCCGAAGGTATTCCCCCAGAGGCGAGGTAATTGACTATATCAACATACCAAGGAAGAGAATCCACAGCTAAGATGGCTTCTTCAGGGAAGGTTTCTGTGATAGGTGCATTGCTCAGAGGAGGTTCGTGCTGCTCTATTCTGGAGAGATGATCTGCTACCACATTCTGAACTCCAGGCTTGTCCTTTATTTCCAAATCGAATTCCTGGAGGAGAAGGATCTAACGAATCAGTCTTGGCTTGGCATCCTTCTTCTGCTGTAAGTACCGGATAGCAGAGTGGTCTGCAAAGATGGTGACTTTTGATCCCAACAAATAGGATCTGAACTTCTCTAAGGCGAAAACCACAGCCAGCAGTTCTTTCTCTGTCACTGTATAATTTCTCTGTGCTTCGTCTAATGTTCTGCTGGCATAGTGAATGGCGTAGGGCGCTCTGTCTTTTCTCTGCCCAAGGACAGCTCCGACTGCAAAGTCTGACGCATCGGTCATTATCTCAAAAGGAAGAGTCCAGTCGGGCGGCTGTAAGATTGGAGCCTGAGTGATAAGCTCCTTCAGCTGATTGAAAGCAAGGAGAACTGGCTGATCAACAGTGAACTCAGTCTCCTTGCACAAGAGTTCTGTCAGAGGTCGGGCAATGCAGCTGAAATCCTTGATGAATCGCCTGTAGAATCCCACATGCCCCAGGAATGACCTTACGTTCTTTACTGACTGAGGTGGCTGAAGATTTGAAATGGCATCCACCTTTGCCGGGTCGACTTCCATGCCACGTTTGGAAACGACGTGGCCCAGCACAATACCTTCTGTGACCATAAAGTGGCTCTTTTCCCATGAAAGTACTAGATTGACTTCGCAGCACTTCTGAAGCACCCTGTTTAGGTGCTCAAGACAGGAATCAAAACTGTTACCATAGACGGAGAAATCATCCATGAACACCTCGAGAAAACTGCCTACCATCTCGGCGAAGACTGCTAACATGCATCTTTGGAAGGTTGCAGGTGCATTGCACAGACCAAAGGGCATTCTCTTGAAGGCATAGGTGCCGAACGGGCAAGTGAAGGTAGTCTTCTCTTGGTCTTCAGGGGCGATCGCCACTTGGTTGTACCCGGAGTACCCATCCAGAAAGCTAAAGAACTCCTTGCCTGCGAGTCTCTCCAAAACTTGATCAATGAACGGCAAGGGAAAGTGGTCCTTCTTGGTTGCTGCATTAAGACGACGGTAGTCAACACACACCCGCCAGGAGGTCGGTACCCGAGTAGAAATTTCCTCTCCTTTATCATTTGTAACCACAGTAAGCCCAGATTTCTTGGGAACTACATGCAGTGGGCTTACCCATTTTGAGTCGGAGATGGGATAGATGAAGCCTGCATCACACCATTTCGTGATTTCTTTCATGACGACGTCCCGAAGGTTAGGATTCAGCCTTCTCTGAAATTCACGGGATGGCTTGGCATCTTCTTCTAGATAGATATGGTGTGAACACAAGGCTAGATTTATCCCTCAGAGATCTGATACGCTCCAACCAAGTGCCTTGCGGTTCTTTTCTAGAACCTCAAGAAGCCGAGATTCCTGATCCGAATTCAGCCTGCTGCTGATGTTGACCGGATACCTTTGTTCTTCACCCGCAAGGAAAGCATACTTCAGGCCTGCAGGAAGTGGCTTGAGTTCTGGTTTTGATCTTTCCACTTTATCTGTCACTTCAGATACCATGCTGGTGGTGGGATGTACTTCTTTGAGATATTTACCATCCTCATAATCCTGTTGAGATCCCGGTGATGCACCGAACGGTTCTGCACTAAGCTGATCATGTTCGGTCTGGAATGATTGCTCAAGTAGATGCGTCTGCATCTGAGAATCTGTCTCCCAAGAATCGTCGGAGCTCAAGGTGACTGCGCCTTCCAAGTCCTCCTCAAGAGTGAGGATTTCTCAGGTCCATGGATCGTCCAATGATAAGACCAAGTCTCTGATCTCCGCAATAAAATCACAGTCTGCTTCTGATACTGCCTGGCTCTCATCAGTTGCGGCATTCGACTCTCTGTTCCTGTTCATCGTGATCTGCTGGGTGTTCGAGCTGAAAGTGATCTTCCCAGACCCGTAATCAACCAAGGCACCTGAAGTACGAAGGAATGGTCTGCCAAGGATGATAGGGGTCTGGAGAAGGGGTGCAGGAGAGTCCATATCAAGAACTACAAAGTCAGCTGGGAATTTCATTTCTTGCACCTTGACTACGACGTCTTCCAAAAGACCTCGGGGCCGCTTGACGGATCGGTCAGCGAACTGAAGGATCATGCGTGTCTGCTTGAGCGGTCCCAGCCCGAATTCTTGCATTATGGACGAGGGCAGAAGGTTGATGGAAGATCCGCTATCCAAGAGAGTGCGCTCGAAGACCTGGTCAAAGATCTCACAACTAATCAGAGGTGCTCCTGTATCTTGTTTCTTCTGGGGGAGATTGCTGATAGCTGCTACCGTGGCCAAGGTGAGGACATGCCTCTCTACTTGCTGGCGTCTGTTTTCTTACGCTGGGTGACGTCTGTTAGTACATGCCTCTTTCAGTCCTTTCTTTACGGCTGGCATGTATTCCACGGCCTTCAACAAGGGAATCTCAACAGTCAAATTATCCAAGATATCCACAACACCTGGATCAGACAATGCCTTTTTTCATTTTGTAATTTTTTGGATTTTTGTATTGCACAAGGAAAAGGAATATTTACACCACTGGTAGAAAAATGAGAGTTCTTATTTACATCAAAATCATCGCCCACAGAATGTTGTACATCCGAACTATAAAAAGGAGTACAAGCTGGATCTGGGCATGCTGGTGCTGTTGGGCGATCAAAAAGAGTAGCGTCTGCTCCATCGGCTGGCGAGGGATCAGCTGCTGCTGGCGGCTCCTCCAATGCTGGCGCGGCTTCACTTCTGCTACAAGCTTCTTTTTGTTGTTTTTGTTTTTGCTGATTTTTTTGTATTTTCTGCTGAGGTTGCTGATGACATGGCATGACGGCTGGACTGGCTTCTCATTCTTCTTCCTCCTCACCCGCCCCTGGAGCTGGCACGGCTGATGCGGAAGATGACGATCCACCTGTTTCTTTATTCACCCCAATCTTTGTAGCAGGCAGAGGCAAGGCCCTACTGCTCCTGAGAGTAACGACATTAGAATAGACAGTAATATCATTTTCTGACACGGACAAGACATTACTTTCTACCTGCTCTTTTTTCTTGAAATTATTGGGGTTGGCTTCGACCTGAGCAGGAATGGTAGTTCGGTGGCGGTCAGGTCATCAAGTCGTTTGGTCATCTCCGCTAGCCCTTTGACAAGTTGGGCTAGACAATCCATGGTGGGGTTCACTGGAGGTGCCTCGGTGGTGTCAGCGTGCAGACCACGCTGTTGTTGCATCTGCTGGTGCTGAGGTTGTTGTTGGTGGTGTTGAGGTGGGGCAGGAAGCTGAAGTTGCTGATAAGAAGGAGGAGGATACTGCTGGTATTGCTGAGGCGGGGCAGCCGCATACCGGTGAAACGGCTGTGGATGATGGTACTGCGGCTGCTGCTGGTGTGGAAAATTCTGCCTCCACTGGTTGGCATACTGAGAAGGCTGATGATACTGCTGATGAGGCTGAGAGGACTGCCCAAAGCGACCACCCTGAGGTTGGTGGTATTGCCGGTTGGCAAATAACTGACCCTGGGGTTGTCCCGTAGGACGGGTCGGTTGTGCTTCATGAGTCCAAACCCCATTAACTTCCTGGACCAGGGGTGGTGGTGGGAATACTGAATCAGATCTTGAGATATACTCTGGTTGATACACAACCATCTGCTGCTGCGGCTGGCTCTGATCGGGCGCCTGCACGTAGTACACGTGCTGGACTGCCGGTGGTTGCTGGCTCGGCTGAGGCTGATGTAGCGGTGGTTGCTCGTCTTTCCTCTCAGCTGGAGCTTCAAGTGGTGCTGCCGACTGAACAGAATTGATGGTACCTACCAGCAGTTCCAACTGCATGGTGATGTGACCCAGCTTGTCCAAATTCTGAGTCCTCTTCTCGATCACAGCGAGTTTTTCGAGATCCTGTGATCGTTTCTCGATGATGTCAACTTTAGAGAGATGGATCCTGATGATGCTGAGGTTGGAGCTCTCATCTCTCTCTGTTTCCTTGGACGCTGCCATGTGCACTTGTTTTTGAAGGATTTGGGGCTGCTTCTGATATGCCTTGGATGAAGAGAGGGCGGCCTCTCCCTCGGCCATTTCTTAAAATATCTGCCAGACTACGTCTTCATCCTTATTGAAGTGTGAGCCCCCACATGCTGCGTCTACGAGCCTTTGGCTTTCAATGTTCAGTCCCCCAAAGAAATGCTGGACCAAGCCGGTCTTCGGAATATCATGATGGGGACATTTCTCCTGCAGGTCAGTGAATCTCTCCCATGCTTCATGTATCGACTCATGGGGTCCTTGGGAGAAATTACTGATACGGGCTCGCATCTGGTTGAGCCGACCTAGAGGGTAATATTTGTGCAGAAAGGCGAACTTCAGCTCCTCCCAGGTCGTCACAACCTTCCCCAGATGATTGACCCAATAGAGGGCCTTGTCCTGCAGGCTGAAAGGGAAAGCCATCATCTTGACAATGTCCAGAGGGACATTGGGATAGTGGGTAGTACGACAAATGCGGGAGAATTGCTGCAGGTGAATGTACGGCTCCTCGTTGGTGTTTCCATGGAATGCAGGGAGGAGAGCAATGAATTGGGGCTTCAGCTCAAAGTGAGCGTGTACCGGGGGAATGATAATCCACTCGGTCATCTGGCTGTCTCCTGGATTGTATGTTTCTTTAAGTGTTGGCTTTGGTGGTGGTGGAAATTCTAGATCATCATCTGCACCACCACCTCCACCTCCTCCTTCTCCTCCCCTGCCTCCTCTGCCTTTGCCTCCTCCTCCATCGTCTCGGTTCATCACATCATTCAACATGTCCTAGAAGGCTGTCTGTGTGAGGGCCTGCTCGGTCAGCTGCTGCTGGATGGCCTGGATAGATGCCAGTAACTGTGCATTGACTTGATTCTGATCTGGCACCTGTCCCTCTGGTTGGGGTGGCTGCTGACCCTTGCCCTTTCCTCCTGGAGCCATGTCAGGGTCTGAGTCGGACGAGATGAACTCTGGTGTAGTCTCCAGGGCTCGCACTGTCTTCTATCTGCATAATGAGATATTCCTGGTCAGACCGCTTGCAATTAATGTTCAAATGCCGAGATGAAGCTGGAATTCAGGTCAACCCCAGCATGTGGTGAATGGAAAAGGATGTAGACTGTAATCGACTTCCATTCACAACGGAGAAAGTGGGACAAAAGTGATCCCGATTTATTGGATGGCCAAGAGAAAGGTAGAAAACGAGGAGTCTGGAGATCGATCCGCAAAGTCCGGACCGGGTTCTCAGGAATCGCCTCGAATTTATTGGCGGAGTTGAGTCCATGGAATCGATGTGGGTGTCGGCATGGTCCCGACGGAAACCATCCATGGATCAACTTCGCGGAGTACAAGAGAAGGTAGGATGTTGGATGAAAGATACGATGGTCAACGAGGGATAAAAAGGAGTGCAAAACAGTAGAAAGGCTCAAACTGAGCCGGGGTCAAAGAGGAGTGACACAACAAAATTTGCGCAAAGGTGCGGGACTTGATCTTTGAACCTTAATCTAGATCCATACAAACACAATACAAAATCGGGTTCACCAACTCACGCCATGTGAAGCCGTAAAGGTTCGGCTACTTATTATCTTTTCAGTTTTAGAGTTGTTGTTTCAGGCATATCTTATAACAAGTCCTTAGTACGCTACCCTATAGGAGAGAGAGTACTGCCGGAAGGGTATCCCGTACTTGTCCTCCTCCTGTGTAACCTGTAGTCTGTACTTTTTGGAGTCCTTGTAACACTTCCTGGATCCCTACTCAGCCAAAGAAATAGAGAGAGGAAGCCGATAGGCGAAACCGCTACTTCGGTCCTCGCTCGCAACGGAATCACCCGTGAGCGTACAAGAACCTACTCGGACGCAGGACGATGAGACAGACACCCCCGTGAAGGCGTGGCCTATGCTCGATACTTCGAACAGGATCGATGCTCTACACAACAGAGAGTCATCATTGGTGACCAAGCCCTACTCGCCTACGTACGATAGAAGCGCCATTACTTTGGAAATCCCGGCGATACACAAGGCAGTTGCAGACTGGGTTTTTGGCTCTAATCCTTAGGGGAGTCGCACTCGCTCAAGGGAGTAGGGTTTTGGTCCCCCTCCAAGGTACCTGAAAACAATGAGGGCTTTATGAACCCGGTATAATGATAGTCCATTACGGATTTTAATTAAGGTCAAAGTTTATTTAGCAGTCCCCTGGTTTTAATGTTTTTGGGTTTTCACTTTTTTTGAGTATGTTTCATACCAGCGCCTAACGTTTTTGTAGATTTCCATTTAAGTCCTAGGTTCTCAAAATCAGAGGGAGATAGCGGAAAAGCCGTGCAAGTGGTTCTATGATGGAAATCTCACCATTGAACCGAATGATGCATGCTGAGTTAGAAGACTTACAGTGCATCCCAGCTCTCTCCATGTGGTATGCAAAACAGAATTTTTAAACCTATCTACATGGCGGTGTGCATTCGACAAAATCGCCCTAAACATTAGCTGCTATTAACGTGAAGAACCACAAGCTGGTCACTTATCTTTAACCTAAGGGTCCGGTCTTGGCTTACCCCTCCTCTTCTCGACACACTTGAGTTCAGGAGTAGCGCTTGATGGGGTTCGCTCACGGCACATGGGTTAAGAGATAAATGACCGAGCTGTTTAAGTTTGACTAGATCCATACGAAGTAGACTATAGGAACATGCATTCTTATTAATGTTTGGACCTAGCTACCGAGTAAAGCAACCTATATCTAGGGGCTCCAAGCACATGAAACAAAGTAAAATAAAGGCAGAAAGCACAAAACAGCGGAAAACAAAGAAAAGAAGGCGGTAGAAATCACGGAAAACGGCGATGAGGCCCCCAGGTGAACAAACACCCGGGCACTGGACCTCATTGTGAAGAGTAGAGTCCTGTTAATTATTACATGCCAAAATTGTCTCTCTCTCACCATAAATTACAAAAATAATCCTAAGTGTGTTGAACCTATCTAATCCCCATCTCCTTGCTTCCTTGATGCTCTCTCCAAGTGGTCATGAGGTGAAGACCACCCTCCTCCAAGCTCGGCTGCTTTGGCCTCCTAAGAAGCCATCCTCGCGTGGCGGGCCCTCGCAACAAAGTCATAAAAAGATTGCATTAGTATAGCTCAACCAATCAAAATAGAGCAGATATAAAATAATCACAATAAATGAATCAATCAATAGAGCGTAATGATTAATGACAATAAGAATAGCTGCTCACAAAAATCAATAATGAATCAAAAATGTACACAAGAATGACAAAATAAATTAGGCTATGCTCATTGTTCCCCGGCAACGGCGCCATCTGATGACGAGGATTTTCCACGAGGGTCACCATGAATAATATAAATAAGTTGTCGCCGAGGCGACCACTCGCAGAATACCCAAGTTATACAGCAATTAACCGACAATGAAAGAATGTATCAATCAAGCTCAAAAAGAAATGTGAATCAATCTTTTATTACTCTACCATAAAATGTATAGGGAACAAGAATGTAGAGGTCAAACCACAGAGAACAATACAAAAATGCAAGAGCCTATATGTACCACAAAGTCATCCATGTGTGAAGCCTATTTTTGTGGGTTTTTTTATTGCATTATATATATATATGTATATATATATATTTTTTAATTTTTAATTTTGTGTTTTGATTTTTGATTTTTGATTTTCTGATTTTTATATTTTATATTTTATATTTTTCTATTTTCTTTTTCAATATGGGAAAATAAAGACAATGTAATACAAGACAAGATAAAGTATTTATAAAATTGTTGCAAAAATAGCCAAAAAGTCAGGCAATAAAATGTTTTTGATATTTTTAGGATTTTTTACTATTTTTGTGATTTTTGGGTATTTTTCAAACTGTTTTTGGTATTTTCAATACTGAAATAAAGTAAAACAGTGGAAAGCTACTTGCCGGAGATAAAATTGGGAATTAAAAATAGCAATAGCCTTAAAATGTTTTCCCACTATTTTTCTAATAAAGCTAATAAAAATATAGCAGAAATAGGAACTTAGTTCATATTTTTCTGATTTTTCTTTGATTTTTAATATTTTTTTGAAGTTTTTGTGTATTTTGAATTTTTAAGGTTTTCCTTTTGAGATTTTTAGGGATTTTTGGACTGACACTGAATAGGTAAAAATACACCATAACTAATTTTTTTTGGAATTTTTCGAGCCCTTTTCATATTTTTTTGGTATTTTATAAGCTAGACAGTAAATAAAATGCATGTTTTTGATTTTTTAATGAATGCAAAGATGCAATAAAATTAAAAACTAAAATTTGCGTGCAAGAACAACCAAACAAGAGCTTAAGTCTATTTTTGCAAAAATTTTCGAAGAAATATGAAGCACAAAATAAATAGACAAAGCATTCCAAAAATAAATGGCCTGACCGGGGTGTTTTTGCAAATAAAATAATTGACTGGGGCATACATGCAAAAATCACAATAAAAATGAACGTTAACTTTTATTTTCAGGACCATTTTACAAACACAAAAACACGGCGGGGTTTAAGTGCAATTTCACGCGCCTCACGTGGTTGCTGCACGTGAGGCGTAGAGGGACTAAAATGCAAATATAAAAACATCAGGGGGCCTTCAGCAAATTATACAACTTATTTACGACTTAACCTTTTATTTTTGGTATTACACTATAAATACAAAAAGCGGGGGGTTAGGTATTAAATTTACTCCCTAAAGGTGCTTCATCCTGCGGCGCTGGATGCACCACTTATCCACGTGTCGCCCATCGGACGGCGGATGCCGGTTCGTCGATGAAGGGCTTGGATTCGAAGCTCCTGGCTGATCTGACGGTGGACGTGTGTCTTCATCGAACGGTCGTCGTTCATTCTGGGCCTTGCCTCCCGGATCCAACGGTGCTGGAGGTGACTGGAAGAACGGGGAAGAAGCTCGCCCCCGGCGAGCTTTGATCGAGCAGCTCGGGCTCCTCCGGGCACCTCCCGCGCATCTGAAGTACTCTGGACGTAGCTGGGAAGCTTCCGCGTCGACTGATGGGTCTCTCATGGCTCTTGGAGGTCCGAGTCGTTCGGGACGAGGTCGGTGAAGAAGAGGACCCCCAGGAACCTCTTCTTAGATCAACTCGAGCCCAGATGGATTCTATCCCTTCGTGGTACCTGCATAGGAAGAACCGGGGGCGAGAGAGCTACCTCCTCGACCCGGGTTTTGAAGCTAGGCAGCAAGATGGAGTGAGGCAGAGGGGCTCCGACGAACGGCGGAGGTGGAGCCCCGATTCGCTAAGACCGGTGGTCATGGGTTGGTCAAAGGTGATGGAACGATGGATAAAGCGATGGGGATCGAGATGGGGTGCTCGTGACGGTCGGAAACATTCGGGTCTATGGTGAAGAAGTCGCCGGAGCGGAGCTCCGGCGAACTTCGAGTTTGGATTTTTACGCTAAGGGAATTAACTAAAACCTAATCTAATAACTGGAATGGAAAGCTAGCATTAAAAACTAACTAAAAAGCATAAAAAAGGGGCAGCTCTTATACCTGGGGGCCTCCAGGGAGCAGGGCGGACGCCGGAGCTCCGCCGCGACAAAATCTTCCTCCCTCCGGCCGATTCGAGACACCAGCACACCCCCTGTCACGAGGAATGTCCCAGGACTGGAATCAAGGCTTAAGATTGGATTAAAAGTGGCCAAATTCGAGGAAGGAGGCGGAGCTACTTATTTATAGACAATGGCAAGGAGCCTTATTGACCGGCGATTATTACATGATCCAAAGAGTATCAGATTGATCCAAAGAATCGACGGGCTTTAGGGATGATTAGAGAGTAATTCTTGTGAAGGAAGCATCTTCGATTGATGGATGGTGTGCCCGAGAAAAATGGGAGAAGACGGGCGAAGAGACAGGCTACGTCACATCGGGCGGCCGGGGGAGCAGTTGACCGAGCGGTCAACTGTTGACGGCCCGTGATTGGTCCAAGTCATCCGCTAAACGACAAAACATGGAATTTGAGTTGAAATTGATTTATTTACAATAGTAAATGATTTTATTAGAATTTTCTTAAAACATAAAAAATGTGTTTTTTTTCATATAGTATTTATTTGTGATTTTTATTGAATTTTTCGAAGTGTTTTATTATGGTTTTAATTTAATAATATGTATATGTATGTATTTACATGTATTTTTTGTGTATTTTATTTTTAATTTGTTTATTTTCTTTTATTATTTTATTGGCTTATTTTATAATTTTATAATTTATTTTTGTGAGTAGAAAGGTATTTTATTTAATTTTTAGGAGTTTATTTACATTTTTAAATAAATAGGTATATGCATATGTAAGTATACTTATAGGTATTTTTACCTATATATTATATACATTTTATTTGTTTAATGAATTTTACTTGTTTTCATTTTGAATTTGTATTTTTAATGAGTTATATATAATATATACATTATTATAAAAATAGGGATGAATAAAGAATAAAAGAATTAAATTCCCTTTTATTTATATACATATAGGTAGCATAGGTCTTTTGTCTATGTATTACATAGACTTATTTTATTTTACCAATTATTTTTGGTTTTACTCTAATGTCAATATGTACATGAATTTATATACATTATCTACAAAATTCTAAAAATATAAATTTGTAGAAATAATAGGTATTGAATAAACTGAATATTTTAATCAGGTATTATGTACAAGGAGGGCCAAAAACCTAACTTCCACAGATGGACTCCAAAAATTATGAAATCAATTTTATAAAATAGTTCTTGGAATGCTATATACAATTAAAGGTGAGTTTGGGTGATTTGGAGTTTTTATTTGCAAGATATGGGTCTGTGAAGTTGAGATTTTGGCTTTTTATTTTGTGTATAAAATGTACACTGAGTATTATTTTTACACAAACTCAATTTTGTTTTTCTATTTACATTATTATCTACTACTTTCATGAACAAAGTTTCTTTATTTGATGAATGAATAATTATGTACAAAATAGGTGTCAAAAAATGCATAAATAAATGCATGAATAATTGAGGTATTAATTGTATTATTGGCCCTTATCTCCCCTACTTTATTCCTTGTCGACCAATTCCATACTGGCCTTGGTCTCGGGGTTTGGGTCGTAAAATATTTGCAATATTTTATTCCTTTTTCTTTTCTTCCCTTTATTCTATAATTTTGGCATTAAATACCTTATTTAATGTGTAATTATACAAAGAATCATGAATGCTATTATATCCAATTTGATGTTATTTACATGCATTTGCTGGGGTTTTTGAGGCCAAAATGATAGAATAAAGGTGATGAAATGGAGATTCATCAGTATGGAGGTTATGTGCAAGTTTTCAACACTGGAAATAAAAACCTAGATTAAAGACTTGAGGTGTTGATGGTCGCACGAAGTTTAGGGGTCCTAGGGCTACATGGGAAAGGTTTGAATCGAGGCGACCACAAGAAATGGAAGGGGCGGAGTGTTTCCAAGTGTAACGGATGGGGAGAGGAGGAGGTGGAGGAAGGAGACGAGGCCAGAACCATTGGATCAGGTGATCCAATGATCTGGATGGGAGCGCTGGCGAAGGGAGAGGATTAGATCAGGTGATCTGATCTAGTGGCTGGAGAGCAGGCGATCCAAATGAAAACTGGAGGCTTGATCCCATGGTGGAAATTGAGGCAGGATTTATTGAAGGGCCAGGTCACGTGGCTTGATCCAAGGGAGCCACATGGCCCAATAGAAAAATTAGAAAATAGGGAAATCAAATAAAAATCCCAATAAACTAATTATAGGATGAATTAACAAAAAGTTAAAAAATCAAAGTTGTAGATACCGATGAGATCTACAAGTTTCATGTTCAAAAAAGATAAAATAGATCATTTATGCAAAATAATATTTCTCTATCGGCCACACAACCCACTCATTCTGCCACCATAACCCCGAACTCCCCATCTAAATACTCCCCTCAGCCGTGATTCCAATCCATCCGCCTTAATGGGAGAATAGCCTCGAGCTCTTGATCTGATACTGGTGACAACAAGTTCGATAATTAGTCGAGCAATGACCGGTCATCTCTGAAGAGATACAAAGGGCCATCTCAACCCTTTGTAGCAGCTATCCTTTGATGAATCTCTCATTCATCACTCTATATCTCATTAACTAAGATCAAATCCCTCAAAATCATTGGCATTTCTTCACTTATTTCGCATAATTGTCATTCATGCATGTTTTAATAAGAATTGCATTTTATCACTCATTTCTGCATAAAATAAGAAGCCAAAAATCCCAGCCAAAATTATTAACTAATTCATGCTAAATCCAAATGACCCAGATCCACTTCCACTGTGTACATATCACTAACAAGAATAAGTGAAAAATACAAAAAAATCACTAACCCAAATATGTGGACCAAAAACCCAACCCGAATTTCAGGATTTCCGGACTAAAACCCTCATATCTCCCCCATCCAGTGTCTGATTTAATCGTACTCATTTTTGACTAATGTACATTCAATTATCTTCAAAATAATATCAAGTTCAAGTGAATCGGAGCTCATATGTGAAAGTTGGATTTTGGGCCTCTTTTGTACATTTTGTATTTTAGCGGTTTTTGACCTATTATTTTATGTAAATAATTAACCTATTTTATTTTACTTATTTTTTTATTTGTCTTCATTGATGAAAGTTTTATTAAAAAGCACAAAAATCCAAATTCAAACTAAGCTTGAAATCAAAGAAACAAATTGTGATCGAGTCTTCACTAAGAGTGTGTACAAAATTGGTCTTTTTCATGTTTTATTTTATTTCTTTTTTTTTTAATTAATAAAATCTAAAAAAATAGATTAATGTATAAATATTTATCTTTGATTTTATCACATTTTTCTGGATTTTTATCTGCTTTAAAAATGACAAAAAATTATAAAACTCAAAAAATCAAGGTATTCTATGTACATGGGATACCCCAAAAATATCACTTTATGCAAATGATCAATTTTAGTTTTGATGTCTTCATGAAAGATGAAGATCTCATCGAGGCGAGCAATTTTCATGAAGAAACTTTTTTGATCCGAGGTCGTTCGCTATTTCTTTTTTATTTTTTAAAGTATTTACTTTTCGAATTTTATTGTGATGACACGTGGCAGCTCTTGGAGCAACCACATGTCACCCACTTTTGAATATATTTTTATTCGTTTTTATAATAAAAATTTAAAAAATTAATTAAAAAAACTTGCATGTGTGTCGCACGTGCCTCCCGCGCACGTGCCACACACATGCTCCGCACCTTCGCTCCCTCTGATGCCACGTGTCGCCATCTTGGCCGTCCGATCTTGGCTGATCGGACGACTATTGTTCATCGTCTTCCTCCCAGGGCAACTTTCCCAAATGGAAAACGCTGCCACCCCTGCGATCATCGTCAATCCCACACACCTCGCCGCGATTCCCGCGGGCCGCCATCTCATCGAATCCTTGTCCAATCGCTGCATCTCCATTACGTGATCCGATCTCATCTTATTAAATCAAATCTCCACCGCCTTCCCTCATCGATCTGATCCCTGTCAAATCCCCCGACAACCAACCTTCCATCTCCGGCGAGAAACCCTCCAGCTATTTAAGAAACACCCCGACTCTCGACAATCTTCATTCGCCGATTGCACCAACGAGCTCCTTCGCGATAGTGACAGCACCGTGTCGTCTCCTCGGTAAGATCCGAGCAATCAAAGGCTCCTCGCAGCGCCGCTCCGTCGACCTGCCTTGCTCCGGTGTCCAACTCCGTCGAGCCTACTTCCATGAACGTCCATCTTCACCGATAATGCCACCTTCTCCAACGACGATCCGCTACCATCTCTGCCTTCAACGACAACCTCTAGGAGCTCCGGTCTCCGTCGAGACACCGCCCCCATCTCCGACAATGTTCTTCATCAACCAAGCCTTTGTCGATGACTTCCCCCACCACCACATCAAGGGCTCCATCGTTATCTACCATCTTCCAAGATCTCACCGCGTACCTCGTTTCCAGTCAGCCCTACGCCGGCCACCGTGTCGTCGACCGCTACAGAGGGTTGAGCGCTCCATTAGACGCAAGCTGCTCCGTCATTCCTCCGTCGCGAAGACACAACCAACAGTTGGGCGTGAATCCCGAGACCCTCCTCCCATTTGTGAGGTACGTGCCGAGAGGGGACAACCTTCATCAGTACCCTTGAGGTCGTCCTAAGTTACACAGATACCTTAAGGTCACGTGCCCCGCACGTGACCACTGGGCAAATTTGCAAAAAGCCTCGAAGGTTGACCCATATCCCAGATTAGTCCAACAGCTCCCAGGTCACGTGAATGGCACAGGACCTCTGGAAAATTTGCATATCCCCCCAGATCTTATGGTAAATTCGCATTAGTCCTTTATTTATTTTATCGTAGTTTAAAAATTTGCATTGTTATCCCTGAGTTCTCCCATTATTCTAGACCGCTACATTACATTATTTTTATTATCCAAATATTTTGTGCCTTACTTAATTCTCTACATTATGTCTTATGTCGGATATTTTTGTGATCAATGGTTAATTAATAATTAATTAATTTGTGGAAAATTGGATATTGTGCCCATCTTGTGCTTTGAAATTTGTAATTGATTAACCGATGTTCTAAAAATTGCCAAAAAATCACAGATTATAGAATTAATTGTGTTTAACATTATGCCCAAAAAGAATTGCATTTGCATCATAATTTGCCCAGTAAAAATCATTTTGCATATTAGATATTTGATTTTTAATAGGTACTAGATCTCCTATTTTCAAGGTTTAGGATTTTCTGAGATCCATTACATACTGATAGATCTTAGATAACTTTATTCCTTAAAAATAATTAGGATTAATATTCATTATAATTAAATATTGAAATTCACCTTGTTTTATTTAAAAAATTCATAAATTAATCTTACATCCAAAAAATTCAAAAAAAATATAGTGCATTCATTTCTTCATAATTATCATTGGCTAAGTTTCATATTTTTTGGACATCATTTGATTGATATTTACATTTTAATTCCTAAAATAGGCAAAAATTACATTTTGCATCCCTTATTTTATTAAAAATTACAAAAAAGCTTCCTCAAAAACCGTGCACGAACTTTGATAGGCAAAATTCTAGGTTGTTCCTTTGCCTCTTTGTGTTCGACCTTAGGACTTGTCCAAGTAAAATAAACATAAAACCACATGATTGAAAATTGACAATTTTTGTGTGATTATTTCTTGACCTATTCCAATTACCCGCCTACAACGAAACGACATATTTTTAAGTGAATGATAATTCACGCATCTTAACATAGGGTTATTTAGGAACCGTTAGATGGCATTGTTGCTGGGGAGGCAAACATCTTAGATTTTATCTAAAAATTTTTATTCGGTTTTTCCGCATTCGGGTAGTCTGACCCCTAAATTTTCCATTGTAAATTCCATTTTTTTCCTACATTTATTTTATTTTCAGCATTTATTTTCTTGTTTATTTTATTATTTTTGAGTCACTTTCTTACACTCTCTCTCTTATTTTTCTTGCGAGGTACCCGATGTACATGAAGCAATTTTCGGAAACCGAAGCATCTTCACCAACTTCTGAAAAGCCGCAACTAAATTAAGATCGATTCGAGTCGTGAGAGAGCATAGAGTCTAGGATTTTATTGTCTGTAATTATTAAATTTCTGTAATTAATTATTCATTTATAACGGTGTCTGTTTGGACTCTCGCATGTGTAAAAAAGATCTTGAATTTTTTTCCTGTTGTGTGTCGTGGCCTGTTTCACTCTCCGGTGAGGGTGGGGCCCAACTTGAGTGGCGCTTAGGATAAACCTGCACATTTGGCTCTTAGAGCATTTAAAATTTTTTATTGTGCTCGTAGAATCTAGGGCCACACTTCACTTTAATTGAGACACACATTAGATCATTCAATTTAGCCAAATTCAACTCAATTCTTCCCCGTTAATAGAACTTTCTGCTAGGTTTGGTTTTTCATCAGCTTGCATTCATCTAGATTAATTTTTCAATTTCTGTATTACATCCCACATGGAGATTGCGAGGATTCACTGTAAGTCTTCTATCTAAGCATGCATCATCGTTTTTCGCGTGAGCTTTTCCTGAATTTCTCCCTCCTATTTTATCACATAATTTTAAAGGAAATTGGGACTGGACGGTAGACGTTCTTTTGTGCTCACCTTAAATTTTCAGTGACCATCTAACTAAAATTAAGACTGCTAAATATAACGGACTTTAAATAACCCATAAAATCAAGAATTTTTACGGGAGAGCAACCTCGACCTTGAATGCATTTATTTTTCTAAGTGAGCGAGAGACGACACTTAAGGTAAGAGCCCAGCTCCGACATTTTCATTCAGACTACTGATTTTAAAAACGATTAGCTAGTTCTCAGTGAGGAATACGGGTAGCCGGTAAACGGTCTGGATTTCTTTAGCAGAGTGGGTGGTTTAAAGGACACCACATAAGGCTCCATCCTTAAGTAACACGGGTAGCCGTTTTACAGTCCGTACTTACACCTATACTGGTTGAAATAGATGCAACTAGTCGTAGGAATTTGGGACAGTCTTTGAGAAAATCTTTGGCACCTAACAGCTCACTAATTATTTTCCAAGATTGATTTATCGCCAACGTAAAATTGAAAAGATAATTGCTAAACTCTTACGGCTTCATTATGTGAGTTGGTGAAATTGGGTTTTGATTTGTGTTTATATTGGTGTGCGTGACCCGGTTTTCGAAGATCAAAAGCCGCACATTTTTGCCCTCAACCTCCTTGATAAACAATTCTTTTGACTATCCCGTGCACTTGCACCGAGATCAATCATGACGATTCATCATCAACCTCCTTTGACAAACACATGACAATGTTCCGAGTACCCATCTGACTTATATTATTAAAATGAATTTGTTTCGCTCAGGTCCAAATAACCTAAATCCTCTTATTTCAACAATCCCCCAACATTTGAAAGAGATTCTGACTCTAGGATGAATTCGGTCCCCTCATTGAAATCCAAGCCATTCTACTCGAATCATCCTACCACCCATGACCACATACCATCTTGGACTGAACCGTCATATTCTCGGTTTCTCTCTAATGAATAATTTCAAGATCAAATCACTTTCGAGACTCATGACTCGCCAAGAAACCAAACCCAGAGGGAGAGAACCGCACTTAATGATCATCAGCGTTGGATTGACCGCGACAATCAGATCCCTATTGACCAACCTGAATACCTCTCCTTCGACCAACCTACACATACAAAGGACCAAATGGATGATATCGACACATATGCACCTTATATGACTCCATTATTTGAGGGTACAATCAATCATGATCATGGATGTAGACTCTACTCAAACCAGCATTACATGCCTGAGTCACGACATGTTGAATATGAGACCTACAAAATCCTTCCTCTGAGCAACCTCTTTCCATAATTTTTGAGGAGAAATTTTCAGAAAATAACAATGATATATTGGATAATCAAAGAGAATCTCCTCCCAACTCATACAAGAAAATGGAAGAGAAAATGACCAGATCAAAAGTTCAAAAACAAGAACACACACCGACTGCTCCCATGATTGATCATGAAAAGTCGTTTGAGGATGATATTTTAAGGATAAATAAGAAATTTGAATTAGAGGAAAAATTCAGAAATTTTCCTCACCGACTCAGTTTATTTTATGTGAGCTCGGATATAAAAATGAATGAGGAAAAAGATTGGATCGCATGTTAAAAATTCTGAGGATATTCGGAAACCTATAGAATATGTTCACCCTAGGGACGACTCTGATAGCGACACTTCTGCATATTACTCCCCTAGGAATGATTTTGTGTCTGACTCTTACTCAGAACATCAAAGACCCTTCTCATCTACGGAATACACCACATCACCACACCACACGGAAATACCAAAAAATTATTATATTCAAAAACACCCAAAAAATCGAAAATCCAGAAAAATACATAAAAATTGAATCTGAAGAAGATATGAAGAATTTGGATCATGCTTTACGGGAAGCACTGGAGAAAAGATTGATTTTTGAACTTCCTTTTATACAGGCTTTGAACACTTCCCCGACCTTAAAAGATTTGTAATGGACAAATTCATGATGAAAAGTCAGGAAAGATAAGAACAAAGACTGAAAGATATATTTTGTCAATGGCCTCCTCCTTGGTGTTGAAGAGAAAAATCAAGAGCCGCACAGTGAAACGGTTTCCCAGATTTGAGGACAGAATTTTTACCCATGCTCGAATTGATGACGATTCACCGATCAATATCCTCCCGACCTCTGTATTTTACGAACCCAAACTCGGACTGATCAGGAAGTTACAAGAGATTGTTCAATTAGCTGACCGATCGATAAAGCGGCTGAGAGGAACCATTTCTGTCATCATAACATTCCAAGGTGCTCCGCTCAAAGTAGAATTCACGATCATTGATATTGAGCATCAAGGAGAATTCACCCAGTCTCCAATTATTCTCGAAAAGCCATTCTTAGCGTTAGCTAAGGCAATTATAGAGTGTAAGCCTCGGGAAATTAATTTTACAGCATTGGAAGCACTTCGATCTCAATAAGTCTTTGATAAACCATGATTTTCTGAGGCAATTCACGAAGATCTTGACAGTCGTAACCATCAAGCGATAGAAGAGCCCTACCCCGTTGTTACAACTGAGATAGTGGTTGTTGATGAGACTATTGGTTTAGAGACGCTTCCCCCCTGCTCCATTCCCAGCTGCTCTCACCATGGAGAATCAAGTATATGAATCTTATAATCCGGAGACTTACGTGCAAATAATGTGATTTTTAGGCAAAAAGTAGAACTACTCAAACTCTATGTACTGTGAATTTTTTGAATTTTTTAGAGCAGAGATTAATTTAATAGCAATTTCAAATTGGACAGTAGGGAAAATATGCAATATTTCACCGAGTAAATTATACCAAATAAACCAATGCTCACAAAAATATAATAATTCTTCACAATGATAGTGTAGATATTGTTCTATAGTGATGACTTTTAGAATAAAGAAATGATTCTAAATGGATTTTAAATAAATATGCAAACACATGGTTCAAAATGTAATTCAGAATTAAGATAAATAAAATAAATATGCTGACAGGATGTCTATGTAATTACCGAAATTGTGAGGCAGTTGTCCGCAAATTTCCCCTTGGAGTCACTTACGCCTCATGTGCCCTTGAGCAGCGGGGCTCTTCTAGAAATATGGGGACTCCGAGGGTGGAAATGCAAATAGTTGAAGAGGGGGTGCGAAGCATGTGAGGTGTTGGACCCATCTTTTCTTCGTCGATTCCAAGATGCGGAGGAACTCTGTTGCGGAGGAGCCAAAGTGGGTGGCATAGCATGCGGAGGCTGGTGGTGGCTGATGAGGGTGACCGCTTTTGGAGTGGTGGAGGTGGAAGCTCCTCCGCAGAATGGCAATGCGGCTGGAGAAGGAAGGCTCGATGGCGGGTGGTAGCGGACGTGGTTATGCTCCGAGGCGATGATGGCGGGCATCCTCCTAGCGATTGGGGGCGACACATTCCCCAGAAATTTGTCTTGCGAATGACTGCGGGGTTCTCCTGCGTGCGGCGGAGGGGACGACCGCTGGAGGAGGAAAGGGCTATGGGAGCTTGGTTGCCGCTGGAGGTGGGGCGGGGCACCTGGAGTAGTGGGGATGATGTGTGGGAGTCCGACCAAGAGCGAGCAGCTGCACTGGGGTGCTTCTCCTGGGGGGTGGCAGGGCTCAACAACCAAAGAAGTGTCAATATTTGAGGGATGAAGGTGTCAGAGCAAAGTGGGGAGGAAGAAACAAGGGGTTTGGGTAAAAAACAAGGGAAAAGTACGGGTAGCAGAAGGAAGAAGAGGGAGATGGTGTTCGCCTAGAATTAGAGCGGCGGAGGCCGGCTCTTGGGTTTTCGCTTCGATCAAAGCTGACAAAAGTCCAAGAGAATCTTGGGTTGATCATGCCAATGGAGATAATCGTCGGAGAAGAGGGCCCTGTCACTGACCCTTCTCCCCGAGCTATCTCTCCGGATATGGGCGGATGATTTCTCCTAACAGGGTTGATGGAGTTATATAGGGAGGAGGGAGATAAGGATATAAGGTTGTTGCATGGTGGACGCAAAGATAATGGAGAAGGTTGCGACTGGTGTTTGCGTGCGTTGGGTGCGGAACGGGCGAAGGTTGGAGGAAGGCGCGAGGAGGGTGTTGACCGAGGAGAGGGGACCCTTACGTGCATTGCACATGAGGGGAGACAATTATTTAATTAATTTTTTAAGTTTTTATTTATTATTATTTTTAATTAATTTTTTTAATTTTATAATTTTTTAATAAAACGAGATAAAAGGGATAAAAACGAGTGACATGTGGCAGCTCCAGGAGCTGCCACATGTCAACTCCAGAAAAATCAAGAAATAAAAATAACAGAAAAATCCAAAAGAAATAGAAAATGGCCTTGAATCGAAAAGACAACACAAAAATTGCTCTTCTCGATAAGATCTATAACTTTCATGCAGAGATCAAGAGCAAATGAGGTCGTCTGTACAAAACGATATTGTTGGGGAACTCTACGTAGAGAGAATACCTTGATTTTGGGGGTTTTGTAATTTTTTTGTGATTTTTAATTAAGATAAAAATTGAGAAAAATGATGATAAAATCAAATATAAATATTTACACAATAATATTTTTTGGATTTTTAGTAAAGAAGAAAATAGGAAAAAAATAAAGAAGAAAAAGTGAGATATTTATACAAACTCACAAAGGACACTCAGACACGGTCAGTTTATTTTATTTAGTCTTAATTTAAATTTTAATTTTTGTGGATTATATTAAAATTTTTATCAAACTATAGAGGAAAAAGAAATAAGCGAAAAATAGTTAACTATTTTACAAAGAATAACAAGTCAAAATCAGGCAAAACTCAAAATGCGCAAAGAGGCCCAAAACCCAACTTTCACATATGAGCTCCGATTTTTATGAAATTGGTTTTGCTTTGAAGGTCTTTGAATATCTATTATTTTATAGTGAGTATACCTAAATCAGACACTGTATGAGGAAGATATGAGAGTTTTAGTCTATTTAGTCTGAAATTAGGATTTTATCTCACACGCCAATT
>JAZKJV010003186.1:307500-333781 GCA_037367405.1 Ottelia alismoides
CTGGTGGCGAGGCGGGAGCCCAAGGTGGTTGGCGAAGGTGGAGGAAGGAGCGATGAGATGAGTATGGCTTCAAGATTTTGCAAAGCTCAAAGAGGTGTGAATGGGATCGATGGGGGCACAATGATGGGTGGGGATGAGGTGGATTCAACGATTGGCGGAGCAGAACTGAAAGGCGATTGATTTGAGGCGGAGGAGATTGATGAAGAATGAAGCAGAGGAAAACAAGGAGGAAGAGAAGAGGGAAGGAAGAATAAGATATATGTGATGGATGATTCGATGCTTGGGATGGGAGGAGGAGCTACGCTTGACTCCGGGTTATCGCTTCGAAAGGTACGACAACTTTGAAGCTCAAGCAGCTACAATGGGGTGCGGCTGCAGCAAGAGGTTGAGCCTCCTAGATCTCGTCGATGGTGGATGCTCGTTGTTACTTGACTCATTGGGTCCTTGTTGTCACCAGAGATGCGTCAAGGGGCTAGAGCGCTCTCGCAAGAATGGCGGATATTTTGCAATGGTGGCAATGAAGGTGCTTTTATAGGAAGTTGGTTAGAGGTCGTTGAGGAAGAAGGGGAGAGGTGAAGCAGGTGCGTGTTGATCGAGTTGGAAAGTCGATGTGGGTGATTGAGGACAGAGGAAAAGCAACATGGGGGCTATAGTTGATGGAAACACGGGGAACGCGTATGCGAGTGGTTAGCACCACAAACCCAGGTGAAGAACGATGTCGCGAATCGGGCAGGGAGCTGGGTCATGTAGTGTGGTTTCACGATGTGTGGAGGATGTGAGATCACAGGCGAGAGACGAGAGAGAAGGAGTACGGGAGACGAAGGGATACAATGTCGCGTGAGGCGGAGGGGTGTGGGCTCGGGAGCGCAACCTCCACGAGGGGGTAAGCAGAGAGAGAGAGAGGGCACCAATGTGGCATGCAAGGGCGACCACATGGCAGGAAAAAATTAAATTTAAATTTAAAAAATAATATTAAAAATAAAATAATAAATAGATAATAGATGATATAAATAAAATAAAATAAAGTAAATTAATTAAAATAAAAAATACATATAAACAAATAAAATAACTATAAAATAAAGGGATATTTACCCAACAGACCCTGAAATCTTTTCAAATTACCTCTACGACCTTTGAAACATCGATATTCCTCCCTCGACCCCGTAATCTTGCTCCGTCTTACCCAACAAACCCTGCCGTCAATTTTAACTATATTTGAGTCAATTACTTGAGTTAGTCTTGAGTTAACCTAACCAAGGAACGGTTAGGATCAGATAAAATAATAAAAAAAAGAATAAAAAGGGGAGAAGGAATCCATCGACGGGGAGGAGAGCAGGGGGACTCCAATCCTTGCGGAAGCGGTCGCGGATCGGCTTGGGCTGGAGGGAGAAGACGATGAAGCCAGTGACGGCTCGAATAAGGCAATCAACAGCGAGAGGGGCCTCTGGAGGAATCCATCAACGGGGAAGCAGGGGGGGGGGGTACTCCATCGGTGCCATCGGCAGGCGGAGCTCAACGGGGAGGAGAGCAGGGGGACTCCATCGGCGGCGGGGGTTGGGGAGGACTCTATCGGCAGGGGGAGCAGCGGCCGGGGGGGGGGGGGGGGGGTCGCAGCATCGGCAGGGGGAAGGGCCGGGAGCGGCCGGGGGGGGGGGGGTGAGTTCCCGTCGAGGTGTCGGAGGTCAGACCTCATGGTGTGCGTTCATGGCCGGGAGCGGCGGGGGGAGGGAGGGGGGGAAGGTGAGTTCCCGTCGACGTGTCGGAGGTCGGACCTCATGGTGTGCGGGGATAAAGATAGGCAGCAACCACCAGAGAAGCTCACTCTCGAGATCGTAAAGACTGCGATGGAATCTTACTGGTGCAGCAATTGCGCAGAGGAGGGGAAGGGCGCGTGCTACCGGTGCCAAGATTACGGCGTGGACCTGCACCCGGGATGTGCCACCAAGGGGAACCAGTGGCCGAGGAGCATCGTCCGCAAGGATCATGAGCACGAGCTACTGAAGTCAAGGTCGGATAAATACTATTGCATCTTGTGTTGGGCGGAAGGAAGGGGGTGTTGTTTCCGCTGCGTGGACTGCGCCTTTGTTCTTCATCCCCGGTGTGCAATCAAGGAAGAGGTGGAGGGTCCTGGATCATGGGTCGGACCTCAGTGTCGGAGGTCGGCCCTCATGGGCTCCATCGACGGGGACTGGGTGAGGAATCCATCAACGGGGAAGCAGGCGGACTCCATCGGTGCCATCGGTAGGCAGAGCTCGGCGGGAGGGGCTTCAACAGGGGAGGGTTTCCTACAGGCCATTTGAACTGGGGAGGAGGACCTCCTCGGCGGTCATGGGGCAGAGATCGGAAGGAGGAGCTATTTGCGAGGCTCCTCGGTGACGGCAGTGGCGAGGCTGAAAGCTTTGCGCTGGCGAGGGGGCGAAGTGGCATTCAATGCAAATTTGATAAACAAAATGGTTAAAATATAAAAGAACATAACGGAATCAGGTTACTTTTAACGGATAAATGAACGGAGGTTAACCACAGGGTTTGTAGGGTAAGAGTAAGCAAGATTACGGGGTCGAGGGAGGAATATCGATGTTTCAAAGGTCGTAGAGGTAATTTGAAAAGATTTCAGGGTTTTTTGGGTAAATATCCCTAAAATAAAATAAAAAATGGGGTGACACATAGTGGCTCCAAGAGCAGCCACGTGTCGCTCCCAGAAAAATAACAAATTAAATATAAATATAAATGAAAAAGAATAACATAATAGGTCAAATTAAAAAGTAATCAACATGAAAGTTGCTCTTCTCGATAATATCTACAACTTTCGTGAAGGATTCAAAATCAAAATAAATCATCTATATAAAACTTTTGGGTGGCATCTTATTGGTATAAAATACCACATTTTTATGTTTTTGCAAATTTTTTGGTATTTTAAATAATATTAAAATCAAAATAAAATCATAGAAAATATGAAATAAATATTTACAACTTAATCTAAATTTTTGGATTTTTTTAATAATTAATAAAATAAATAAAATATATTGACATATGTACAATATACATTGGGGCCCAAAACCCAAGTTTCACATATGGACTCCAATGCTTTTGAATTTGGTTTTATTTTGAAGGGAAGTAAACCTATATTAATTCAAAAGTGAGTAGGAATCCATAAGAGACCGTATGTTAGAGATATTCACGTTTTAAGGTTCTTAGTCTCAAACTAAGGTGCGAGTTTTATTGGTCAGTTTTACAAGTTGGTATTTTTTGATATTTTTCCTTTATTAGTATTAGTAATATGTCCATTATAGAGTTGATTTTATTCAAAAAAATAGATAAAAATAGTGAAAATATGGTGAATATACATGTGATATTTAAAAGGGAATTTGACTTCTTATTTAATGGGGATATGAATGATACAATGCAGATATTAATTCTAAGTGCGTGAATGATGAAAATGCAAAATGGATGATGAAACTCAGCTAATTGATTAGGAACAAAGGTCTATTTCAACTTTTAAAGTGGTAAATCACAGATTCATCAACCCCCTATACTTAAATCTTGCTCGTCCTCGAGCAACTAAAATGAAATGCAAAAGTGAAATGATTTTGGGTTCCATACCAAGGTCATGAACAAAAGGTTAAAGTGGATCTTGATTCGACGTATGGATTATTAGTGTGGTAGAACCTTATTGGTAGTAGGATTACCTAATAGCTTTTAAGTTCCATAAGTCTCTACTCAGGCCACCTTAACATTCAGGTTAGAACAAATCTTCATACGTAAGTTCTGATGAATATGAATCTTACTTGTACTATGTAAGTGAAATATAACTCTCCACATCATAAGTAGCTAAGAAACAACCTCCTCTAACAATGTAACCATAATCCCGGTCTAGCAACTCTTTCCTCGAGGAGCGGGGTATTCCCTTCTAAGTTCAAGTGCAACCAGCTCAAGAAGAGGGGGTAGAGAAGAGAATGAATTGTGACCATTGTAGTCACATATCCATGGAGCTTGACCAATGTAGCCAAGACTCCAGCTGTAGGCTTCCTTTGTATGAGATTTTGAAGCATATGCCTTGGTTATTCTTATTTTTCTCCGACAGGATTTTTTTACTTTTTACCCATCTAACTTTTTTGGAGATTTCTTTCTTTCTTTAGATATATACAAAAGCCTGGAAAGTACATAACGAGTTTTTCTTCTTAAGCCAGTAGAGTATCCCTCTTTTGAATCTTTATTGCAACTCACAACATCCCGTCGTTAGACATCGACGCCACTAGACTAGGTTGAGATGCACAGCCCTCTCTAGAGGAGGACAGATATTTCAACCCATGTACTACTCCGAGGCAAAGGATTCTACCTCCTCACCACCTCATCAATGAAGAGCTACGTACATGGTGCTTGTCCAAGTTAGGTCACTATCTAAAAGAATCGTGCGTATGTATGAAATATTCTACTTAGACCAATCAAGATGACATGTGAACATAGTCTTGTGGACTCAACGAATTAAGTCACTCAACCTAAAAAATCTTAACCAGTTCTTATAACGTTCCTCTGAAATTAGGTGGATTAAGGCCAAATCAAATACATCATCAACTTCTATTCATAACTTGGTTCAAGACCTACTAACTTTCCGCTTTGCATATGCACGATATGGAAATGAAATGCAGATGACATGAAATGCATATGAATGAAGTGCAAGACATTTTTTTAAATGAGTGCACGGATGATATGCATGGTAAATAAGAAGCCTATTTTTTCATTTTTTTCCTTTTCAAAAGTTTTTTATGGTATAGCTCCTATTTTATAATAAATTTTACAAAATTATTATTTACAAGAATTTTACAAATTTATATACATTTTATAATTTATATACAATATACATATTATACAAGTATATATGTAGTTTACAAAAAAAATTAAATTTTTATCGATTTTACCCATCCCATAATTATTGAATAATTTATATAAAAATATGTGAAAGTATGAGCTATGGGTCAAGTATATATGAAATATACACGCCCCCTATACTTAGCATGTGTTATGTCCTCAAAGCACAAGAAGAAAGGAAAAGACATAGCTCGTGCTAAGCGTAGGAGAGTGAAAAGAAAAAAAGTAAAGAAGTTGACCTGTCCCCTTGACGAGTCGCTAAATACGATGTTTAATTCGTGTTCGTTGTAATACGTGTACTTAGCGATTCGGTCAGAACCGAGAGAAGATCTCCGTGAAGAGTGTCTCGGCTTTGATTTATATCCCGGGCAAGTCCGGGGTCGAACACAGGGAGGCAAAGGAACAACTTGGGTTTAATTTGCAAATTTAAGATCTAGATTTCCAAGTGGTATTTTTTTAGATTTTTTTTATGCAAATAGAATGCAAATGCAAGTGAATTACAACACTAAGAAAACACACAACAAGGCCAAATTAATTTTAATGGAAAAGAAGTCCAAATTAGCCAATTTGTATTTTTCCTAGAGTCCTAATCCAGAGACGAACACAAAACATATTTTTTTAGAATTTTAGGGGTTAAAATGCAACAAATAAAAATGCACACTTTTTATGGGTATTTTTGCAATTTATCACACAAACAGTAAGCAAAAATCTTGAAAAAATTACTGGAACTAAAACATGTTGCAATGAGACTACAGTAATATTTTTGGAATTTTTTGACAATATATGAATTTTTATGGATTTTTTAGTGAAAACAGAGTGAAAATGAGTAATTAATTCCTAATTAATCCACATTATCAAATTAATCAAAGTGCGAATTATCTCAGAAAGATATTTAGATCTAGAATCCAGGAGAGTTGAAATTTCGCAAAAAGAATATAAGAGGATTTAATTAAAAATCAAAAACTAAAATCACTCTGCAATTTATTTAAGGCACAAGACAACTCCATTTTGGATAAAATTTGGACAGTATGTTAAGCACTCATCAAAGCATCAAATATAATTTTTGTGGAATTTTTAGAGCAACCGTGTGTTAGATATAATTTTAAGAGCACGGAATGGGTAAAATATATGGATTTTCAGTTAAACAATTTTAATTAATTACCCACAACTCACAAAAATACAAATAAATATTCAGAACGTACAAAATTAGTTGCTCAACACAATGCCATTTTTCATTGAATAAAAAGATGCAAGATTGATGTCCAAATTAACGCATGAACATAGGGGTCTTTGTGCAAAACAGAAATTGAAGATTACAATGCAAGTTATAAACAGGGACTTATATGCAATATTATAAACATATAATAAACCAAATGCAATTTTTACAAATAAAAAAATAGAAAAAGAAAAGACCTTCTTCTTGCTGGGCACGGGATGAGAACCCAAAAGGTAGTGGGCGGCGGCGGCGGCGAGAGCGCGGCCACGCGCGGCCGCGAGGAGGGCGGCACGCACCACGCGCCGGCGGCGGAGAGCTGGAGGCGTCGGTGGAGGATGTCGGCGGTGTGCGGCGAAGCTGCGGCGGAGGGCTGGTGGCTAGCCGCTGGCGGAGGTGGGGCGTCCAGCTGGGCGTAGGCGCGGTGGACGCCACTGGTGGCGGCCGGATGTGCGCGGGTGGCCGCACGGTGGCGGGGCTACCGGCGCTTGGCGGAGGGCGGTGCGGTGGAAAGGGAGCGCCGGTGGCGGGCTGCGGTGATGGGAAGAAGGAGCGGCTGCGGTGGGTGTTCCCACCGCTGCTGCTGTTGCTTTTTTTAATTTTTTTTAATTTTTTTATAAATTTTTTAGTGCTGGAACTGTGATACAATTTTTTTGTTTTAATTTTAATTTTTTTAATTTTTTTATGTTTTCAAACAGGAAACAAATATGTACATATAAAGGGGGGGGGGAATGATGTGGTGATAATATGTGGAGTAGAACAAATGGAGGATGGTGGTGATATGATGTGTTAAAAAAAATTGCCAAAATCACAAGATGATATAATGAGAATAAAATTACCTACGATGAATGCCGTCGCCTATGGAGTGCTCACGAGAGCACGGTCTTCGCTCAAATCGCCGGCGTGCGATGAGCTCGAGCAGCGCGCGGTTGCGGCTGCGATGTTGGCCAAAAAGCCAACGGATCACACCGGAGAGAGGGCCGTCGTCGCTCGACCGCGGTTGCGTCGCTGTCACCGATTCAACTCAGGGAACTAAGCTCTCCTCACATAAAGATGGATCAAAGGCAAATTGAGGAGGATGGAATGTATATAAAGAGATGGAAAAAATGGAAGTTAGAATTAAGATGGAGTGGGATGGAGGTTAATAAAATGGTGGAGTGGAATTAGAAGTTAGAAAAATGGTGGGGTTGAATGGAGGTTGGTGGTAAAGAGTTGAATGGTGGTTATTGTAGAGAATGAAAATTAAATAAATAAATAAAATAAAGTTGGCTACTTTAATTACAATAGAATAAAAAAGAAGAAAATAAATAGTGGAGAATTTACAAGGGAAGACAAACAACATGTACACATTTTTTTTACTTTTCTAATATGTAATTTTTTTGTCTTTTTTAATAAGAGATATTTACAACGGAAAAATACTATAAAATAATATAATTAAACTACAACACAATCATGATATTTTTGTATTTTTAGCAATTATGAAAGATACAATAAAAATTAAAGAAAGAATGAATATATACAAGGTATACAATGTACATCTAGGTCCCAAAACACAACTTTTGCAAATGAGCTCCGATTTTAATGAAACCACTTCTGTTGGATAGATAATTTTCTAACTTGAACTTTAAAAGTGAGTTTGGTGAATTTAGAGTTCATACGGAGCGGGAATTTAGCTTGGAAGTTGGTCTTTACGGCTTTTTCCCATTGGGATCTAGGAGTATTTATTTGAGGTAAAATTTGTTTTGTATTTTTGTATTTTTATATACATTGATATGAACATGTTGGAGAAAGAATTAGCCAAAAAGGAGTTGATATGAAATTATTAAAAATACATAAAGTTTTGGGCTGTTTACATGTATAAAACTCCTTTGATTTTGCGGCTTTTTATGTGTAATTTATTTTGTACAATCTAATATACAATAATTAGTGAGTTTTATTTACAAGAGTCATTTTGTTAATTTAATGAATTTATGTACATTTTTATGAGCTTTTACTCGGGGATTTTGCTAAGATCAAGATATTGAGATGATGAATCGTGGATTCATCACCCCCCTATACTTAAACTTTGCTAGTCCTCGAGCAAATAAAGAATGAATAAGTTGGATTAACCCCTGACTGTGCATGTGAAAACAAGACTTGATCTATTCAAGAACTCTCGGTTTTAGAAATCCTAAAATTCTAAGCTGAACCAAGCTCTAGTCAAAAGGTATCCAATTTCCCTAATCATCAGACTCTCTTTGTATACATATATAGTAGGGATATGACTTTAAGTGTTGACCGCAGTTACAAGAGTAGAGTCACAACGTCACCCAAGGTTCCAGTCTAAGAGACTCTCCTAAGGACCTGATCCTCAACACTAGGGAATAAACCATTTCTTGCATCTAATCCACCGTCTCTTTAGTTGTCAGACTTAAAAGTGTAGATGGAAGGCCAGTTGATGGAGGACATAGGATTGTGTCATTTCTTCTCTCCCTCTCATTGGAACAAGGATCCTCTCGAGTGCCTTATTACTCAACGCATTTTTTTTTGTGTTGATCAGTGTGTCCGTCAAGAGAAGTTGGAGCCTTCTGCACTTGTTTTCCTGGGAGTACACCGGGGTGTGTCTTTTTTGAGTATCTATTATGCCTTCTACACCCAGACTTGTAGCATTTACGATGCAGAGCCCTTTTTTGGTGCAAGCCCGACTCATGGTCCTAATAGCGGTGGTCCAAGTGGACACTTTTGAAATGGTTGGGAGCGCTCGCCTTTGGTGGAAGCTCTTTGATATTTGACTTTGTATGGAATGAGAGCTTTTCTTTGACATTTCATTGATTTGTAGTATTTTGGCTAGCTCCACTGCTTTTACCAAGAGTTGGCGCACACTGATCAACAATTTTTTATTTTATCACACCCTGGCACATAGGTAAATGTCAAGAGATAGTACAAGAACCATGTTCTCATACTGGCTAAATGTGCTGACACTCAGATTTCATGAAGCCTTCATTGATTTTATCCCATCCTCGAGCATCATTAAATCAAGTCCAAACTCAAATCCCCCATCCCAGCTCCTCAGGTGAAATTTCAACTCATCTCATCATAACTGCAGTCGTGTATGTGAGGTGCTGATCATATTCTTAAGGTAGAGACTAAGCATGCAATATAGCATACAAATCTTTCAAAGTAGGGAAATATGAATAATTAAGTCCAAGACCCTAATGACTAAGGCTGATTAACTCAAAATATCAAGACCTCATAAACCAAGTGTTCTTGAACATCACTAGTCTTGTGTGAAAGTGAATGTGTCAGGGGTTAAACCAACTTATTAGTTAGTTTTTTTTAGTGTTTTTTTATGATTTTTTTTATTTTTTAAGTTTTACAAAAAAGGTTTTTTCAAAAAGTTTTTTTTTGACAAACAAAGGCAAAGAAGTTTTTATTGTTAGAAAAGTTTTGCTCTCTTCTTCTTTTTTTTCAAGAGTTTTTTTTGAAAGATAGGTACATAAGAAAGGATTTTTTTAAAGAAAATTTTTTTTTGAAAAGTTTTTTTATATGTTTTTTTTGAAAAATATAGATAAATAAGAAAGGACACATTTTTTTTGAAAAGATTTTTTTAGAGCAAATAAGAAAAGAGAACAAAAAAAAACATTTTTTTGAAAAGTTTTTTTTAAAAGTTTTTGAAAAAGTTTTTTACCCACCCCATAATTATTGTATAATATATACAAAAATACATGAAAATACGAGCTATGGGTAAAGTATATATGTAATATATACACGCCCCCCTATACTTAGCATGTGCTATGTCCTCATGGCACAAGAAGCGAGAAAAAGATATAGCTCGTGCTAAGCGTAGGATGGCTAAAATAATAAATAGTATAGAAGTCTATCCGCCCCCCCAATACTTAGGCTCTGGACAGCCTAAGTGTAGAAGAAGAGCAAAAATGGGGCGGACGAGGTCAAGAAGAGAAATGGATGAGTATACATATGGAGGGCATCGGCTCCCCCTATACTTAGGCTCTTGGTAAGCCTAAGTATAGGACAAGAATAAGTGTAAGAACCGATGTGATCTGGAGAATATACAAAGAAGGGCGAATGTACAAGAGGAATGAATCTTCTAAGATGTTGAATCTTGATGCTGCATCTTCATGATGAGTAATATGATATATCTGCTCTGTGCTCGCTCTGCATGAAGTTGATGACCTCGACTTGGACTAACTGCTCTTTTGAATCAACAAAATGCTTCAATAGTTGTCCATTTACCACATGAGATTGTGCACCATCTGTGAGATCAGCTATCTCTACACTTCCATTCTCGTGCACTTTCTTAACAACAAAGGGACCCGTCCATTTAGATTTGAGCTTCCCATGGAACATCTTCAACCTGGCATTGAACAACCATACCTTTTGTCCAGGGACAAAGTCTTTGCATCTAATGTGCTGATCATGCCATCTCTTTACTTTGTCCTTATAAATCAAACTGTTGTCAAATGCCCTGTTTCGGATTTCCACGAGCTCGTTCAAGTTCAAGTCTCGACAAAGCTTCCCTAGGTGACAACTCCAGTTAATCTTCTTAATTGCCCATTCGGATTTATGAATCAATTCTGTGGGCAAATGGCATGGCTTGCCATAGATCATTCTAAATGGTGAAGTACCCAATGGTGTCTTGTAGGCTGTCCTATAGGCCCACAGAACTTGGTCCAAAAGCTGAGACCAGTTCTTCCTATCGGGACGAACCAATTTCTGCAAAATACTCTTCACCTCTCTGTTCGAAACCTCTGCCATGGCGTTGGACTGTGGGTGGTAAGGACTAGTAACTCTATGCTCAAATATATAGTCCTTAGCTAAAGATCTCATATCTCGATTCACAAAATGGCTACCCCCATCAGATATCAAAACTTTTGGCACCCCGAACCTAGCAATAATATGATCTCTCACAAACTTACAGACAGTCTTACTGTCTGCGGTTCGGGTTGGGATAGCCTCCACCCACCTAGATAGATAGTCAACCGCCAACAATATGTACTCATGTCCTTGGCTGTTGGGAAAGGGACCCATAAAATCTATGCCCCATGCATCAAAAACATCACAAATAATCATCGGTTGCATAGGCATCTCATCTCTCTGTCCAACTGTCCCTCCCATCCTTTGACAGATCGGGCACGACCGTACAAAATCAATGGCATCTCTAAACAAGGTCGGCCAATACAATCCACATTGAAGTACTTTGTGAGCGGTTCTCTTTCCCGAATGGTGTCCTCCAGCCTCAAGTGAATGACAATATGTGAGGACACTCTGGTATTCCTCCTGAGGAATACACCTTCTCCAAACACAATCCAGTCCTTCGAAGAAAAGGAAAGGATCGTCCCAGTGGTATCTCCTCGAATCCGACTTCAGTCGATCAATGCTGCTCCTAGTCCAACCATGGGGAACCTGCTTGGAGACAAGATAGTTCACCATGTTGGCATACCACGGGAGTGAGTCAATAACACAAATTGACTCATCTGGGAAGGTTTCTCTAATCCGCTCATGATCAGGAGAATCCTTAAGTTCAATCCGAGAAAGGTGATCAGCCACAACATTCTTCACTCCAGGTTTATCCTTTATCTCCAAATCAAATTCCTGGAGGAGTAAAATCCACCTAAGAAGACGCGCCTTCGCGTCCTTCTTTTCCATTAAATATCGAATGGCTGTGTGATCTGTATAAATTGTCACCTTAGAGCCCAAAATATATGATCTGAACTTCTCGAGGGCCCATACTACTGCGAGCATTTCCTTTTCAGTCACTGTATAATTTTTCTGTATAGGATCTAAAACTTTGCTCGCATAGTGAATCGCAAACGGAATCCCCTCTCGCCGTTGTCCTAACACAGCTCCTATAGCAAAATCTGAAGCATCAGTCATGATCTCAAAGGGGAGAGACCAGTCAGGAGCTTGTAGGATAGGCGAGGCACAAATCTTCCTCTTCAAGAGCTCAAAGGCCTCCAGACACCTGTGATCTACAATGAACTCTGTGTCTTTTCCTAAGAGCTCAGTCAGTGGGCGGGCGATCTTTGAAAAATCCTGAATGAATCTTCTATAGAATCCAACATGCCCTAATGACCGCACTGACTTCACGTTGGTAGGTGGATCGAGTTTCTTGATCACCTCCACCTTGGCAGGGTCAACCTCCATTCCTCTTTTGGAGATGACATGCCCCAACACGATACCCTCCGTCACCATAAAGTGACTCTTCTCCCATGAGAGTACCAGATTCACCTCTCTACACCTCGTGAGGACTCGGTCCAAGTGCGCTAAACATGTATCAAAAGAATCACCATGAACCAAGAAGTCATCCATGAATACTTCCAGGAAATCTCCCACCATCTCGGCAAATATGGCTATCATGCACCGCTGAAATGTGCCCGGGGCATTGTAGAGCCCGAATGGCATGCGCCTGAAAGCATAAGTACCGAATGGACATGTGAATGTGGTCTTTTCCTGGTCCTCAGGGGCAATGGCCACCTGGTTGTAGCCTGAGTACCCGTCAAGAAAACAGAAGAACTCTTTCCCTGCTAGTCTCTCCAAGATCTGATCAATAAAAGGCAAGGGAAAGTGATCTTTCTTGGTCGCAGCATTCAGGCGCCTGTAGTCAACACAGACACGCCACGACGTAGGTACTCGTGTCGCGATCTCTACCCCCTCCTCGTTGGTGACCATCTGAATTCCCGACTTCTTCGGGACAACATGAAGTGGGGCCACCCACTTGGAGTCAGAAATAGGGTATATAAACCCTGCTTTGCACCATTTCTCAATCTCTTTCTTCACCACTTCCCGTAGATTGGGGTTAAGTCTCCTTTGGAACTCACGGGAAGGTCTCACATTATCCTCAGTAAAAATGTGGTGCGAGCAGAGAGCGGGGTTGATGCCCACGAGATCCGACACTGTCCAGCCTATTGCTTTGCGGTTCCTCTCTAAGACCTCTAACAACCTAGACTCCTGTTCTAAAGTCAAGTCTGAGCTAATGATGACAGGATATCTCTCTTTGGGTCCCGCAAGAAAGGCATACTTAAGTGTAGGAGGTAGTGATTTCAGTTCTGGCAATGTGGTATCATCAAGCAGATCTGGCTGAACTGAATCTGAATCTGGTTCCGTGCTGCATGAAGGTGGGCTAAGCTGAGTAGTACTCGCCACCATCTCAGAAGTAAAGGGAGTCGGATCGCCAAAGAAACGCGGTAGTACGGCCAAAGCCGCGTCCGACTCATCTTCTATATCCCATGATCGTTCCGAAGGAGATGGAACTGACAGATCCAGATGGATCTCTGTGTCATCATGGGAATAGGTAGATGCATCTCTCACAAGATCAGACAACACGTGGCAAACTGCATCATCCACTATACCCTTTCCAGATGAAAGGGACTCGCTCTGTCCTGAAGGAATCTGTCCCCAAATCCCAACTGTGCTAATCAAACTACAATCTGCCTCTGAAGATGAATACTCTGTGCTACTCTCTGAATCGGGTCGCTGACACTTGGTTTGCTTCATCTCAAGGTTCACTTCTCCTCCTGGAGAACGGAACTTCATCATTCCCGTACCATAATCGAAAGCTGCGCCTGCGGTCCTAAGGAAGGGCCGCCCAAGAATGATCTGAGATTCTCTCCAATGATTGGGGGTCTCCGTGTCCAAGACTGTGAAGTCAACTTGATAGTTCTGCCCCTCAATCGAGATAACGACGTTCTTCACTTCTCCCTTAGGTCTCTTCATTGAACGATCTGCGAATTGGAGTAAGGCTCTAGATTTGCGAAGTGGTCCCAACTCCAATTTCTGATATAATGCTAAGGGAAGTAAGTTGATTGAAGAACCGTTATGTAAGAGTGTGCGTGCAAACGCAATGTCGTCAATACGACTCTCCACATAGTGAGCACCCATGTCTCTCTTTTTCCTTGGCAAAGTCTGATTCTTGAGACAATAGGTTGTGGCTACCGATAAGACATGTGTCTTTATATTTCGGTTATCTTTCTTCCTGCTAACCCTTATAGGTGTGCATCTCACCTTAAGGTATTTCTGGAATGCAGGATGGTTAGCCACATATTCATCAAATGGCACCTTTACAATGATGTTTTCTTTACAAAACCGTGCCATATCGGGGTCATCTTTCTGAATCTTTTTGATGCGCTTTCCTGCCGTTAGAGCACGGGGGAAAGGGATTGAAGCTAGGGAAACAGAGGATGAAGAATCTGAATCATGAACTGAAAGATCATTCTTTGCATTAACGGAAACAGAGTTCTTCATACAAGAATCTTTTTGATGCAACATGGACTCAAAATCTAAACTATCTACTACAGGTTGTGGAATAGAAGCTGGAATGGTATCCGCCACAATCGGAGATGCAAGGTCCTCCGTAGACTCAGAAGAATATCCATGCTGACGATGCTGCATACGTGCTCTCCTCCTCCTCTCGGCTCCCTGAGTAGAAATCCTCGAATGGTGCTGATGGGGCTCTGAAATATGATGCCTCTCCTCCTCGTCCTCTGAAGACTCCTCAGGTAGAGCTCCAGAGATGCCCCTCCTCGTATCCCTCGCCCGGTCAGGTACGGTCACGGTCCTTCCGCTCCTGAGTGACATGTGGTTAGCCTCGTCACACGAAAGAATCTCATGTTCAGATCTAGGAGATGCTGAATAGAATACCTGACCAAAGTGCTGCTGAGAACTAGATTTGTTCAGGCTATTAGGGTTAGCCTGAACTTGGGCTGGGATAGAGGTAGAGGGTGCAGTCTGCTCGTCTCGCCATCTGGACAGGCGGTTGACATCCACCCGTAAGTCTTGAATCTCGTTCCTATAGGAACGTAGCTCGTCGAGTATCTGCTGCTGAATATCCACGGGACTAGACGAAGAAGGAAGTGGATAAGACTGGGAAGAAGAACGGGAAGACTGGCCCTGCTGGCCAGAGTACTGCCTCTGCTGCTGCTGCTGGGGTTGCGGCCCTGCTGGCCCGCCTGGTAATGGCCCTGTCGGCCATGCTGCTGGTACTGCTGCCTCTGCTGCTGGGGTGGCTGGAATCCAGGGCTCTGCTGTGAAGGAGGTGGTGCGGAGGTGAATGCGGTGTTGTGAAAGGTCGGGGAACGCTGGTAGGTCTGTCGGTCTCCCGTACTTCCCTGCCTGGCAGGGTCCTGAGTATACCATACTCCATTCACCTCCCAAACCGGTGGAGGTTCCTCCTGAACTGTCTCTGCTAATGGAGGTGGCTGCTGGAAAGAGTGGGTGTAGGATGGGTCCTGCTCCCACGGCTGGGGTTGCCCTGACACCAACTGCTCCTGAACATGGTGAACTCGGTATACGGGAGCAGAGGGTGCAGTCACGGCAGGTATCTTTATCTTAGATACCTTCTCAGTCAACTCCTCCATCTGTTTTGGAAGTTTGGAGACACTCCGATCTAACTCATCAATCCTCCTGTCGATCCTCTCGACTACAGTAAGCTTGTCAGCAAGAAGTCCCATGCTAGGGATCACGTCCTGAGAGAGATCAACTACAGCTAATTTTCCCCCTCCAAGTGAGAGTGAACTGGGGGATGGTGTATAGGCCCTGCTGGCCATCTGTGAGCGGCTAGTTTCAGCCATCTGCTCGAATACCCCTCCAGACGGTATCCGCTCCTCGTGATGTATAGCTGCCTCCACAGGCAGCGCTCACTAACCCTGCATCTCAGGGTTGAGACCAGTGAAAAATGATTGGACCAAGATGTTATCATTTAGTCCATGACAGGGACACTTCTGCAGGATGTCCTTGAATCTTTCCCAAGCATCACAAAAAGCTTCATGGGGTAAATGGGAAAAACTCGTAATGCGCGTCCTCATCATGTTAGTTCTACTCAAAGGGTAGAACTTCTTCAAAAACAGGTCCTTGAACTGGGCATATGTGGTGACAACGATCCCAAGATTCTTTACCCAGTAATCAGCGTTGCCACCCAAGGCAAATGGAAGGGCTTTGAGCCTAATATAATCCTGGCTAACATTTTGATTTTTGAGGTTAGCGCAGATAAGCTCAAAGTCCCTTAAGAATGCATATGGTTCCTCAGAAGCATTCCCATCAAAATGTGGCAGTAGGTTCAGAAAGTGCGGCTTCAACTCAAAGTCAACCTCGGGTTCGGCCGGATTTAAGTAGTTCCGAATTTGATATTGTCCGGGGTTATACGCCGCATCCATTGGTAGTTGGACCCCAACATTCAACTGTCCTAACTGAGCTCTGAGAAGTGCATGTTGCTGCTCAGATGCAGCTAATCTGGCAAGTATCATTCTCATTGGGTCTTCATTGTTCTCTTCTTCCTCTTCTTTCTTCTTTGGAGGCATTTTTCTTGTGTCTTCTTTAGGTCCTGAATCAGCAATGTGTTCTTGATTAGAAGAGGATTTGTGAATCAAGATATTCTCATCGAGGCGAAGGTCTTCCTCGGTGAGGTGGGAAGAGAGAAAGGAATGGTTTGAGAGTAACCATCCCGAGAGTGGGTGATCCTGGGCTCAAGAGGGTCATGAGTCCAGGTTGGTCCATGTTGCGCATGGACCTGTGAAGACATACTTCTTGGAGGGTTCAACGGGAAATTCGCAAGGTCCGAATAATTATCCCCCCAATCAGTCATCTTCGATGTCAAAAGAACCGATTAGAACACGATATTTCAATGAGGTGCTAGTTCTACGGTGCACGTAAATGTGCGGAGTAAACTCACACAATACAAACGCAATTCAAACCCTCAATTTCACCAACTCAACACGTGAAGGCCGTAAGAGTTCGGCCGAATTATCTTGTCAATTTTAGTTGGTGAGAATACAATCTTGGAAAGATTAACGAGCTGTTAGGTGTCCGTATTTTCCTACAGACTGACCCGGTTCTTACGACTAGTGTCGCCTGAAAATAAAGAACCAGTAGTAAGTAAGAAATCCAGACTTGGCTCTATCCTAGGGTCGTCTCTCTCTCACTTGCAAGTAAAACAAACAATGAGGGCTTTATGCACCCGAGAACAAGGGTTCTTTTTATTCCAATTTTTTTAAAATCGACCTGCTCAATTCAGTCCCAATTTTAGCGTTAGGTTATCACTTGAAATTTATGTGAACACACAAGCACGTCTACCGTTCAGTCCCAATTTCCTTTTAACCTTAAGTTATAAAACAAGAGGGGAATTGGAAATCAGAATGCAAACGAGAAACTATGATGCATGCTCAGAAGAAGGTATACTTACAGTGAATCCCAGCACTCTTCATGCGTTATGCAGAACAGAATTTTTAAATGTTACACTAAATGCATGCAGATCGAGAAAAACCGCACCTAAACAGTATACTATTAGCGGGGAAGAATTGATTGAATTTGAACTAAGTAGTACGTGTCTATGTGCGTCTCATTATGAATCTTATAAGATATGTGAATCTTCTAAGATATGTGTGGCCTAACTTACGATGGGCACAAACAAATTTTATTCTAAGCTACCGTGTGCCTAATCCTTAAGTTCGCCACTCAAGTCAAGCCCCACCCTCGCCGGAGAGTGAAACAGGTTTGACACACCACAAATAATGTCCAAGTTTTTTTACACACGCGAGCTCTCAAACAAGAGCCGCTATAAAGGAGCAAGCTAAATAATTACAAAATTTTTTACAAAAATTCTCTCGAAGATAAATTAATTCTCCAAGCTCTTCAGCAGTCGGCACGCGTCGCGTCCGTCGACCTCCGATGCACTCCAAGTCCACCGGGCCCTCGCAAGGAAAAAGAGATTTATATTAGAGAGATAAACAACAAAATATATACAAGAATATGAAGACAAATAATTAAAAGAAAAATGGAATAAATATAAGTGGGCTCGGGGGTCAGACTACCCGAGTAAATGAAAATCTAAATCCAAATTTTTAAACTAATCCCTAAGCTGTTTGCCTCCCCGGCAACGGCGCCATCTGACGAGTCGCTAAATACGATGTTTAATTCGTGTTTGTTGTAATACGTGTACTTAGCGATTCGGTCAGAACCGAGAGAAGATCTCCGTGAAGAGTGTCTCGGCTTTGATTTATATCCCGGGCAAGTCCGGGGTCGAACACAGGGAGGCAAAGGAACAACTTGGGTTTAATTTGCAAATTTAAGATCTAGATTTCCAAGTGGTATTTTTTTAGATTTTTTTTATGCAAATAGAATGCAAATGCAAGTGAATTACAACACTAAGAAAACACACAACAAGGCCAAATAATTTTAATGGAAAAGAAGTCCAAATTAGCCAATTTGTATTTTTCCTAGAGTCCTAATCCAGAGACGAACACAAAACATATTTTTTTAGAATTTTAGGGGTTAAAATGCAACAAATAAAAATGCACACTTTTTATGGGTATTTTTGCAATTTATCACACAAACAGTAAGCAAAAATCTTGAAAAAATTACTGGAACTAAAATATGTTGCAATGAGACTACAGTAATATTTTTGGAATTTTTTGACAATATATGAATTTTTATGGATTTTTTTAGTGAAAAGAGAGTGAAAATGAGTAATTAATTCCTAATTAATCCACATTATCAAATTAATCAAAGTGCGAATTATCTCAGAAAGATATTTAGATCTAGAATCCAGGAGAGTTGAAATTTCGCAAAAAGAATATAAGAGGATTTAATTAAAAATCAAAAACTAAAATCACTCTACAATTTATTTAAGGCACAAGACAACTCCATTTTGGATAAAATTTGGACAGTATGTTAAGCACTCATCAAAGCATCAAATATAATTTTTGTGGAATTTTTAGAGCAACCGTGTGTTAGATATAATTTTAAGAGCACGGAATGGATAAAATATATGGATTTTCAGTTAAACAATTTTAATTAATTACCCACAACTCACAAAAATACAAATAAATATTCAGAACGTACAAAATTAGTTGCTCAACACAATGCCATTTTTCATTGAATAAAAAGATGCAAGATTGATGTCCAAATTAACGCATGAACATAGGGGTCTTTGTGCAAAACAGAAATTGAAGATTACAATGCAAGTTATAAACAGGGACTTATATGCAATATTATAAACATATAATAAACCAAATGCAATTTTTACAAATAAAAAATTAGAAAAAGAAAAGACCTTCTTCTTGCTGGGCACGGGATGAGAACCCAAAAGGTAGTGGGCGGCGGCGGCGGCGAGAGCGCGGCCACGCGCGGCCGCGAGGAGGGCGGCGCGCACCACGCGCCGGCGGCGGAGAGCTAGAGGCGTCGGTGGAGGATGTCGGCGGTGTGCGGCGAAGCTGCGGCGGAGGGCTGGTGGCTAGCCGCTGGCGGAGGTGGGGCGTCCAGCTGGGCGTAGGCGCGGTGGACGCCACTGGTGGCGGCCGGATGTGCGCGGGTGGCCGCACGGTGGCGGGGCTACCGGCGCTTGGCGGAGGGCGGTGCGGTGGAAAGGGAGCGCCGGTGGCGGGCTGCGGTGATGGGAAGAAGGAGCGGTGGCGGTGGGTGTTCCCACCGCAGCTGCTGTTGCTTTTTTTAATTTTTTTAATTTTTTTTATAAATTTTTTTAGTGCTGGAACTGTGATACAATTTTTTTGTTTTAATTTTATTTTTTTAATTTTTTTATGTTTTCAAACAGGAAACAAATATGTACATATAAAGGGGGGGGAATGATGTGGTGATAATATGTGGAGTAGAACAAATGGAGGATGGTGGTGATATGATGTGTTAAAAAATTGCCAAAATCACAAGATGATATAATGAGAATAAAATTACCTACGATGAATGCCGTCGCCTATGGAGTGCTCACGAGAGCACGGTCTTCGCTCAAATCGCCGGCGTGCGATGAGCTCGAGCAGCGCGCGGTTGCGGCTGCGATGTTGGCCAAAAAGCCAACGGATCACACCGGAGAGAGGGCCGTCGTCGCTCGACCGCGGTTGCGTCGCTGTCACCGATTCAACTCAGGGAACTAAGCTCTCCTCACATAAAGATGGATCAAAGGCAAATTGAGGAGGATGGAATGTATATAAAGAGATGGAAAAATGGAAGTTAGAATTAAGATGGAGTGGGATGGAGGTTAATAAAATGGTGGAGTGGAATTAGAAGTTAGAAAAATGGTGGGGTTGAATGGAGGTTGGTGGTAAAGAGTTGAATGGTGGTTATTGTAGAGAATGAAAATTAAATAAATAAATAAAATAAAGTTGGCTACTTTAATTACAATAGAATAAAAAAGAAGAAAATAAATAGTGGAGAATTTACAAGGGAAGACAAACAACATGTACACATTTTTTTACTTTTCTAATATGTAATTTTTTTTGTCTTTTTTAATAAGAGATATTTACAACGGAAAAATACTATAAAATAATATAATTAAACTACAACACAATCATGATATTTTTGTATTTTTAGCAATTATGAAAGATACAATAAAAATTAAAGAAAGAATGAATATATACAAGGTATACATTGTACATCTAGGTCCCAAAACACAACTTTTGCAAATGAGCTCCGATTTTTAATGAAACTACTTCTGTTGGATAGATAATTTTCTAACTTGAACTTTAAAAGTGAGTTTGGTGAATTTAGAGTTCATACGGAGCGGGAATTTAGCTTGGAAGTTGGTCTTTACGGCTTTTTCCCATTGGGATCTAGGAGTATATATTTGAGGTAAAATTTGTTTTGTATTTTTGTATTTTTATGTACATTGATATGAACATGTTGGAGAAAGAATTAGCCAAAAAGGAGTTGATATGAAATTATTAAAAATACATAAAGTTTTGGGTTGTTTACATGTATAAAAACTCCTTTGATTTGCGGCTTTTTATGTGTAATTTATTTTGTACAATCTAATATACAATAATTAGTGAGTTTTATTTACAAGAGTCATTTTGTTAATTTAATGAATTTATGTACATTTTTATGAGCTTTTACTCGGGGATTTTGCTAAGATCAAGATATTGAGATGATGAATCGTGGATTCATCACCCCTATACTTAGGATCTGGTCATCCTAAGTATAAAAAAGAGAGAAAATATTGGGTGGTCGAGGTAAATAGAGAAATGGATGGATAAATATATAGGACGGGCACCGGTCCCCCATATACTTAGGCTCTGGTCATCCTAAATATAGGACAGGAGTAAGTGTGAGAACTGATGGGGTTGGGGTATAAACAAAGACATCACAATCTGAATCTTTTTGATGTTGTTGATGGCTAGATATCAATGTTGCAAGTCCTCATGCATGGCTCTATGTGTGTCTTGTGAATTTTCCTCGCACATGAAAACAATCTCCTCAAGACGGACTAACTGTTCATTTGGTTCGACAAAGTGTTTCAGCAGTTGTCCATTCATTAGGGATGTTTGTGCTCCATCTGTAAGATCTGATATCTCTACACATCTAATGTCATGCACAACACGGACTATAAACGGACTTGTCCACTTGTATTTGAGCTTCTCTTGAAAAACCTTCAGCCTGACATTAAACAACCATAACTTTTGTCTAAAAACAAAGGTCTTTCGTCTAATTAATGTATTATACCAAGGCTTAAACTTGTCCTTGTATGCCAAATTGTTGTCATATGCTCGATTTCCGATTTCTACAAGTTCATTCAGATCCATCTCTCTCTGTTTTGCCCTAGGTGTGTGTTCCAGTTGACCTTAATTTCCCATTTTGATTTGTGCAATAACTCTATAGGCAAATGGCACGGCTTCCAAAATACCATCTTGAATGGGAATGTTCCTAATGGTGTCATATAAGCCGTCTTGTAGGCCCAAAAGACTTGGTCCAAGATCTGGGACTAGTCCTTCCTGTCTGGGTAGATGAGCTTCTGCAATATGGTTTTAACCTCCCTATTCGATACCTCTGCCATGACATTAGTTTGTGGGTGGTAAGTACTAGCGACATGGTGCTCAATGTCATAATCCTTCACAAGATTCTTTACCTCCCTATTCATAAAATGGCTACCCCCATCAGATATCAACATTTTGGGGACCTTGAAAGTTGAGATGATATTCTCTTTGGTAAACTTACAAACAATCCTACTTTCTGTGGTTCAGGTCGGGATAGCCTCCACCCACCTTGACAAATAATCTGTCGCAAGAAGGATGTATTCGAATCTGTGGATGACTAGGAATGGGCCCATGAAGTCGATTCCCCAAGCATCAAAGACATCAATGATGACAGGCTTCATCGACATCTCATCTTTGGAACCAATAGTTCCTCCCATTCATTGGCAAACGGGGCATGACTTCACAAAAGTGAGAGCATCGTGAAACAGAGTCAGCCAATATAAGCCACATTGTAATACATTCCATGCGGTCCTCTTCCTGAAGTGGTGTCCTCCTGCCTCCAAACTATGGCAGTAAGTAAGGACACTCCACTATTATTCATGAGAAATACACCTCCTCCAAACATAATCCGATCCTTCAAAGAAAAGGATCGAATCCTCCTAATGGTAATGTCTCGAATCAACTTGAGTCGTTCTATGCTACTCTTGGGTCAATCTTCAGGAATTTCCTTAAAGACAAGATAGTTCATTATATTGACGTACCACACGTGTGAGTCAATAACAAAAACCGACTCATCATCAAAGGAGTCTTGAAAAGATGTATCATCAGAAGCATTAAGAATCTCGAGACGGGAGAGGTGATAAGCTACTACATTCTTCTTTTCAGGTTTATGTCTAATGTCCAAGTCGAACTCATGTATAAGAAAAATCTACCTAAGAAGACGTGCCTTCGCATTCTTCTTTTTTAAGATGTATCATAGCGTTGTATAATCTGTGAACACAATAACCTTGGATCCAATGAGGTGAGACCTGAACTTATCCACGCCAAACACTACCACTGGCATCTCTTTTCCATAATCGTATAGTTATGCTGGATAGGGTCAAGAAACATAGTATATAATGAACGGGACGTCATTCCTCCTCTATCTTACACAGTCCCAACACTAAAATCTGAGGTGTCCGTCATGATCTCAAAAGGATGATACCAATCTAGGGCTTGTAGGATCAGGGCATCCATGATCATCCCTTGAAGTAGCTTAAAGGCATTAAGACACTTGTGGTCGACAATAAACTCCATGTCTTTTCTTAAAAGCTCAGTTAGCGGAAGGGCAATCTTTGAAAAATCTTTTATAAAACTCCTGTAAAATCCAACATGCCTGAGGAAAGACCGTAACTGTTTCATGTTGGTTGGTGGTTGGATTCGTCTGATCATGTCCACCTTGGCAAGGACAACCTCCATTCCTCTCTTAGAGATGACATGCCCCAACACAATGCCCTTCGTCACCATGAAGTGACTCTTCTCCTAGGAGAGCATTAGACTGACCTCACAATATCTTTTGAGGACTCGGTCCAAATTTCTAAGACATTAATCGAAGGAATCATCGTGGACTGATAAATCATCCATGAAGACTTCTAGGAATTCACCGAACGTATCAGTGAATATAGCAATCATGTAATTTTTAAAAACGTACCAAAAGCATTGCATAATCCAAAGGGCATGCACATGAAAGAATAGGTACCAAAGGGGGCAAGTGAACGTAGTTTTATCCTGATCCTCAAGAGCAATAGCTACTTGGTTGTACTCCGAGAACACGTCTAAGAAACAGAATAATATTTTCCTGATAATATCTCTAAGATAGGATCAATAAACGGTAGGGGAAAATGATCATGCTTCATCGCGTCATTCAAGCGTTTATAATCCCACAAATAAGCCACAACGTATGTACTCGTGTCATGATCTCCTCTCCATCCTCATTAGCAGTCGTATGAATTCCTGACTTCTTCTGGACAACATGGATAAGTGCCACCCACTTAGAATCAGATATAGGATAAATAAAACCTGCATCGCACCATTTCTCGATTTATTTCTTCACGACCTCTCGTAAATTTAGATTCAGCCTACATTGGAATTCATGAGAGGGTTTGGCTTCATTCTCAAGATAGATATGTGAATATAGAGCAGGATTTATCCCAAGGAGATCAGAGATGCTCTAGCCTATTGCCTTGCGATTTCTCAATGATCTCTAGCAAGCGAGATTCCTTCTCCTCGGGTCAATCATGAAATGATGATGACCGGAAACGTCTTCTCTTGTTCTGCAAGGAAGGTATATTTGAGTGTTGTGGGTAATGATTTGAGCTCAAGTAAAGTGTGCTCATTAAAATGATCTAGTTCAATCAACTCTGGCTCTGTGTTGAAAGTGGTTGGATCTGTCTCTGAAGTGACTGCTACCAACTGATTCGGCTCTGGAGTCGGATCGTCAAAAGTATTCAGGCAATCGGTAAAATCCACGTCCGACTCATTGTCCTCATCTTCTGATTGTCCTAGAGGGGAAATGACTGACTGGCCCAGTTGGTCCTCTACAAATATAGGGGTGCATTCTCTGTGTAATCTGCACCTTGCCATTCATTACTAAGGATCTTACAAACTATCTCATGTACAAGATTCTCACTAGAGGACAAGGTCTCATCTGTACTGGCTAGGTTATGTCTCCATGGCCCAACGATATCTATATTAACACAATCTGCTTCTGACGAAGTGTACTCGATGATGGATTTAAAATCTGGCCTCTGCCATTGCTTCATCTCTAGTTCCTCATCTCCGCCTGGAGTTTGGAATTGAATCTTCCCGATCTTGTGGTCAAATAAGTCCCCTGCTATCTGCAGGAATCCAAGTATAATCTGGGAATCTCTCCAATTTTGAGGATCTCCATATCAAGGATTGTAAAGTCCACCATATAACCTCATCCCTCGATTTTTATGATAATATTCTTTAATTCTCCCTTGGACCTCTTAGTGGATTGTCGGCAAACTAGAGTAAGGCTATGGATTTCCTAAGATGTCCTAGATTTAGCCACTCATAGAGGGTTGTTAGCATTAGGTTAATTGAGGATCCATTATCCAGGAGAGTGCATGCAAATGCAATGTCATCAACACGACTCACCACATAATGGGCACCCATGTCCCTTCGTTTCCTTGAAAATGCATTCTTAATGGCGCAAGTAGTGGGTACTGTCAGAATGTGATTTCTCAGCATGGCTTCTTGTTTTCCTATTGGACCCTTATAGGTGTGCATCTAGCCTTAAGGTACTTCTGAAATACATGTGTCATATCCACATACTTATCAAAAGGGATTGTGACCTTGATGTACTTGTTGCAAAACTCTGCCATCTCAGGGTCATCGTTTTGGATTTTTTGGATATCTTATTTCCACCCTTAAGAGCATGGAGGGAAAGGGATTACTGAAGACAACTTAGATTATGAAACTGAAATATTTTCACTCAAACAAGAAAATGAGTTCTGTACAGGACCGGGACTCTGACTCTGCTTGGAAAGAAATTCATGAAAAGAAATAGGTAGTGCATCTTTTGCTGCTCCCGCTGTGGCCTACTCAGATGGAGTGCAATCTCTTCATTAGGATCGCTTGATTCACTGTTGGTGCTCCTCTCTGTCATTTTGTTTTTATTTTTCTAATTTTTTTGATATCTTGTGGATTTCGATTCCATTTTATTTTGTTGAAGGTGATGGTGCTGGTGGAGGTTATGTTTCTCCTTTGTGTCCAAGTTCTCCTCATGTAGAGACTTAGTGGTGTGCTCCTCATGTTCACCTACCCGATCAGGTATGGTCAAGGTCCTTCCGCTCCTGAGGGACATATGATTCACAATATCATACGAAAGGATCTCATGTTCAGATAAGTAATAATCAAAATAGTATACCTGATCTTGTGGTCGATGCTAACCTTAATTCAAGCTATTGGGATTGGCCTGAACCTGGGCAGGAATTGGAGTCCTTGTGCCATCTGCTGCCATATGCTGACTGTGGCATGAGACATGATTGAGATATGTCGTTATGTCATGATAATCATTCTGCATCAGTTGAACCATGTCTGTCAAAGACTGAATGGCTAATGTAAGGGTCCCCAGATTGCTCATGGGTGGGGTTAGCTGCTCCTGCTGACTGGAGGATGGGTGATTCTACTGCCTATATTGGGCCCTGTTGGCCCCGTCGGTACCGCTGTTGGGGGTGGGACTGTGAGATGTAAGGTGGTGTGATGAGTCGCTAAATACGATAATTAATTCGCGCATGTTGTAGTACGTGTATTTCGCGATTCAGTCGCTAAACACAGAACACCCCTGTGTTTGCATTTTAATTTGGACTCCAACTTTGCGTCATTTTATTCAATGAAAAATGCCATTATGTTGAGCAACTAATTATCTACATTCTAAATATTTATTTGTATTTTTGGTGAGTTGTGGGTAATTAATTAAAATATTTAACTGAAATTCTGCATAGTTTAA
>JAZKJV010003187.1:0-79071 GCA_037367405.1 Ottelia alismoides
TCCCCCATCCCCCCATCCCCTGCCCCCTTCCCCGGAGGCCACCGCGGGCCCCCCTTATCGCCCCCTTCCCTGGAGGCCACTGCGGGCCCCCTCCCCCCTTCCCCCCGGAGGCCACCGCGGCCCCCGTCCCCCCCGTCCCCCTTCCCCGAGCAGGCCACCGCGGGCCCCCATCTCCCCCGTCCCCCGCCCCTTCCCCGGAGGCCACCGCGGGGCCCCCTCTCCCCCCGTCCCCCTCCCCCCGGAGGCACGCGGGCCCCGCCCCCCGAGGCCACCGCAGGCCCCATCCCCCGTCCCCCCTCGTCCCCCTCCCCCCGAAGGCACACGGGCCCCCCGTCCCCCTCCCCCGAGGCACCGGCCCCCTCCCCCCTCCCTCGTCCCCCCGAGGCCACCCGGGCCCCCCTCCCGCTCCGGACCCCGCCCCCCCCCCCTGAAGGCCACCGTAGTCCCCCTCCTCGGACGCCCCCCTTCTCCACTCCTCGCCCGTGATCTTTGCAATCTGCAATTTTTTTTGATGATTTTACCAAAATAATTACCATCTATCCACGTCATTCATGAAGAAACAAATGAACCAAATACCTCGAGATGTTTCTCTGCAAGTAAAACTTCCCTTCTTTCCTTTGAATAACGGAAGAAAGCACTTGTTGGTCTCTTGGGCTTCAAAGGGATCTTTATTCTACATGTGAATAAAAATCTTAATCTAGCCAATTTAGTGAATAATAAACAGCATACACTCACTTGATGTTAACTGCTTCTTTATCAGCCTCCTACAACAATGGCAATTTTAACCCCCAAAAAAGTATCAAATTAGCATCATTTCAATTTAGACGCATAAATCCTTGCTCTTCAAAAAAGTTCACCTGTTTGAACCAGAAGGTACTGATCAAGCAGCTCCATCGACGTCCTCTGCTTCTGCTCAACATCGAGGAGTTTATCGCTGTCTCTTCACGACTCTCCTCCTCCTTCCTATACCTTTCCTCGTAAGGCTTCTTCGCCTCGGAATCGAGAATATTCCACTTCTGCGAACATTGGAGATCTCGCTGAACGTTGCTTCAGGATTCTCCTTCCTAACCTGAATTTCAAGGCAAAATTACATCAATCACATTTTTATCCATGACCACTAGCCAGAAATCTGCATGTTCAAAAACCAACCTCGTTCCACTGATCCTTGAGAACAACAAGTACGCAGCACATGGCTTCTTGATCTTCTTCTTTTCGATCCGTTCTCCCTCGGAGATTGCACAGTTATGATACTCTGCAATCCAATCACGAATTACTCATTACTCTAAATCAAGATGGGTTTATTTAATTAAAAGCTTTGAAAAATTATGATTAGACAGACCATATTGGGTTTAACTTTAAACTTCCTTAAGCTGCTTTAGCTTCTTCACCTCCTTTCTGAGCATCTCCCGCTCCCGACAGCACGGCCCAATCGCCATCTCTTTCAGGAGCTCATCCGTCCTTGGCCTTCTCGATTCGGAGATCCTCAAACCACATTGCTTTCAGCTCCTCGAGCTCCACATGCCTTGGATTTACCAGCGGGCTTCGCCTTAGCAGGCGATAGAAGGAGTGCGAGGCCATATCGGTTCTCCTTATCAGGGTCCGTGGAAAGAGGAAGCGGAGAACGCACCGGCACCTCTCCTGAAGCTGCGTTCATATCTGAGCATCTCCCCATCCCGACAGCACGACTCAATCGCCATCTCTTTCAGGAGCTCATCCGTCTCGGCCTTCTCGATTCGGAGATCCTCAACCACATTACTTTCAGCTCGAGGAGCTCCACAATCGATGACTTTTTGCCTTGGATTTACCAGCGGGCTTCGCCTTAGCAGGCGATAGCAGGAGTGCGAGGCCATCTCGATTCTCCTTATCAGGGCCCGCGGAAAGAGGAAGCGGAGAACGCACCGGCACCTCTCCTGAAGCTGCGTTCGTATCTGAGCATCTTCCCCTCCCGACAGCACGACTCAATCGCCATCTCTTTCAGGAGCTCATCCTTCTCGGCCTCTCGATTAGGAGATCCTCAACCACATTACTTTCAGCTCCTCGAGCTCCACAATCGATGCCTTCTTTGCCTTGGATTTACCAGCGGGCTTCGCCTTAGCAGGCGATAGCAGGAGTGCGAGGCCATCTCGGTTCTCCTTATCAGGGCCCGCAGAAAGAGGAAGCGGAGAACGGACCGGCACTCTCCTGAAGCTGCATTCGTATCGATGGGTTGGAATGACAGGAAAGAGATTAAGATTGTGGAGATTGTGAGGAGTAATGAGTGGGGGTGGGTTAGTTTATGCAGCCGTTGATAACGGTCAGTTTATTTGAATTTGAAATTGCCATTAAAAAATTAGTTTTGTGATGACTATTTTATGGAAATTTATGATTAGGTGCCCAATCTTTGCATGTAACGTCATTCATCACACTGGTATTAAAAGTACTCTTAAAATCACAATTGAACGGAATATCCAAAACAAAACCATCCGCAACAAAATAGACCATAAGTTTTCAATTATTGTTAAGGGTAAATTACAATTTGGTCCTCATCTATGGGTCCGATCTAGAATGGGTCCCGATCTTTTAAATTGTAACGATTTGGGTCCCAAGACCATTTAGGAAATGGAAATTTTGGGATTCATGACGAATATGCCCTTGTTGGGAAGGGAATGGAGGTTGGGTTCCAACTTTTAAAAAGAGCATACTCGTCATTAGCCCCAAAAAGTTCCTTACATTAATGGTTATAGGACCAGAATCGTTACAATTTAAAGATCAGGACTCATTCTGGGATCGGACCCATAGATGGAGACCCAATTGTAATTTACCCTTAATTTTAAACACAAACATTCCAAGCTCGAACAACCGTTATTTTTCCTAGGAATAAAGAAGTTGAGGTCCGATTTTGTATTTACAAAAAAGTTGGGTATTTGACCATGTATTCATTAATTGAAAAAAAACCCTGAGGTGCTATGATTTCCAAACGGTAGAACCAGAAATTTGAAAATAAAAATTGGGAAACCACGTAACCGCACTACAATAAAATTGGATTATAATGATGGATTTTTTTTCCAAAATTCATTATTAAATCAGCCATTGTTTTATATATACGACATATTCTTCGCTGTGAAATTATTTTTTATATTTTAATTATTTTTTATATTTGAAATTAGCGACGAATATAATATCTGTAGCTAATATCATTAGCAAAAAAACGGAAGTATAGACGACTTCTCATCTAAAATAGAGGCTTTAGTTAATCCTCGTGATTTTGGGATAACATGATTGTCGTTTTTACATTTGTTTTCATATTTTAGTTGGAGCTATTCTCAATGGTGAATTATGGATTGCGATCGAACCATTAGCTTTACCTTATGTAATGTCGCGAACTTAGATCTCCAGTCCGCTATCGAGGAGAACTAGCATTGACAACTTATTGAGTTTAAGCGTAATTGGACTCACTGACAACCACTCACAATGCTTAAGCGTAAGTTGTCAAGAGTAATCCCCACAATTTATAACTCACACCCCACATCATGAGTTTCCAATATTAGGATTATGTTTGCAGGTTGGGATGTTACACCTTCCATTACGATAAACTCATATCTCATATATATATACTTTAATAGGGTAAAGTATAGAAAGGTCCTAAAGTTAGGTTTAAACATAACATGGAGCTTTGATAGGAATTGCAACATTTCAAAACCTGATTTGATTTCAGTACTCTCTCTCTCTCGATCGAAGATATTCAGCTTTTTTAGTGAAATGGTAAAATTAAATTAAGGAAAGCTGTGAACAATAACTACAAGGTTAATTTCGTGCAAAAAAGATGGGGCAGTTGAAAAAGCATTATAGGTCTAGAAAAGCTACACTTGTATTGTCAAGGCATTTTGAATACGGACGCAGATCTTCTGCAGTACTGCAGAGTCTGCTGCACCTTGTGGGCATCACCAGAATTGCTCAATCTTGATCGAGCAGTTGGCATGAATTTTTACGGTAGGGCCCACAAAAAGTGGAAATTCTTACGAACCACTCGATCAAGATCGAGCGGCTCCGATGATCCTAAAAGATGCAGCATCCTCTGCAGTGCTGCAGAGGATCCTCTCTATTTTAATACAAGGTGGAATAAGGAATAAGCTGCACAAGTCGTAACTATCCCTTCTTTATCTTTTTATGAAAAACAAACATTAGTACAGTAGGCATAAACACAATAGATGACATAATCACAATTTGACCACTTATGGGGACAACTTATTGTGAGATAAAGTTTCTTTACCCGAATAAATGGCCAAGATATTTCATGTAATTATCCTACTATGCAATAATCCGTCCATCAGAATGAAGTCGATTACATCTACAATCTAATTTTCCTTTCTTATTTTTAGGAATTTTTATATTGCCTTGAAAACTTTGTAAATTATTTTCCCGAACCTTTATAATGATCACATAAACCTAGAAACTTGTTAATTCTTACATTACAATCCTATACGACCATGTGATTAACTCGTGGAATGGTTGTGGTGCAACAATTGACAAGTTTGCAGGATTTAGATGATAACAACAAAGAATATAAGGTCGATAAAGTAATTTAAAATATAGGATTTATAATTGTAAAAATCCCTATTTTTCATCCTTAAGATGAAAGCAATCAAATGAATTGCATGTTGCAAAGAACGATCGCAAGAGAAGAAGAGAATAAAAGGGAAAGTAAAAAGTGGAAAAGGAAGCATCAATTTGCCCCCACTTGAATCCATGTAAACCAAAACCCCAACTTGAAAAAGGAGTGTAATTCAGCATCCTCACTAATCCAATCCATGAGCATTGCCACCATTGTTGTCATCGGAGGTGTTGCTAGTCTTGTAATGGGTGTTCTTGTAGGACGATCCGTGGCTGAGGCTAGCATGGTACTTAGCTACATTGAGCTCCATCTTGTGCAACGAGGTCCACGTCGCATACGTCGGAGAGACGAATGAGGTAGAGGAGTATGCCAGTGGGTTCTTCGCCAAGGTGCTCCCTCTCCTCATCCTTCCACCCGGGAGGTCCCTCGGAACCTCCCTCACCACTAGAATATCTCCAACAGCTCCCCCACCTCTCCCATCTGCACCTCGGTTGTAGTTTATTTTTGAATATTAGCTTGTCGTAGAGAGCAAGACCGGACAACTTAATGTGGGTGTTCGGTTCGGGAATAAACAAGAATAAGGATGGGAAATTAAGAGAATAATGGTCTATTATTCTGTTTGACTGGAGGATAGAAATATGGAGAATATGGAGGAATAAGGGTAGGTAAGTATTATTCTCTGTTCAGATGGCAAATGGGGATAAGGAATAAGGTTTGAAAGTTAGTTAAAATCATTGCTTATTATTAGATTAGGTGAGTTCGAAGCTACCATAAAAGGTTAACATATCGTCGTCTTTTATCCGCATCAAAACTTCTACCAAAATATAAAAATTCAAAATTCCACGAAGATAGAGTTCAATGTACATAATTGACTACATTATCACATGCTTGTCACACACCGGATCGTCGACAATCTCATGCTCTGAAGTTGATTCGCCCGCCAAGTGCACAATCAACCACTTCTTCTCCTGGAGCAGTTATTGGGCTTCTCTAGCTTCTCAACAAAGAATTCTTCTGAGGAAGCAGAAAACTGTCCTTTATTGATCTTTTTGTTTTTTTAAAATTTTTCCATTTTTTGTATTTTTCTAAGATCATCGTCCTCAGGTACAGGAAAAGGAGTCAAAACAACTGGACTATAATGTATAAGAACTCTTGGTGGCATCAATACCACCGACAACATTTGAGTAGTTGTCGGGCTCATCATGTGGTCTCCTTGTGGTATCATCACCACCATCTGTAGCATATGGAGAAGGAACGACATCGGCACCATCGTCTGGTCCATCCTCAAAGAGGGTGGCATCAACACCACCATCACATCAACATCAACAGCATTAGCACCGCTCTCGTGCTCATGAATGGGCATCTTGTGTGGCCTAGATGAGTTGCCACTGGCTGGCTTCCTATTGCTCCTAAGTGTCACAAAATCAACATCAAATAAATAATGCATGTCATCCTATACCTCATTAGGAGTGGTGGACTTGGTAAATTATACCTGCTCAGACCTCCTCTTCAGATTATTTAAGTTTGGCTCAATCTGTGCGAGTATGGCAGCCTTGCCCTTGATGATCTCTATCATCTCCTACCTGAACTCATCCATCTCTCACCTGAAAGTAGTCTGTTGTTTTGTAAGCATATGGGTGAGATCCTCTAAGGTTGGGTTCTCATACGACGGTGCATGAGAATCAGATGGGTTGCTTCTCTGGAAGTGTTGAGGCTGGCTATGTTGTTGTTGGTGGTAAGAGTGGGGAGGAGGTTGGTGAAATTGAGAATTAGGCTACTGCTGCCGCCTCAACTGTTGAACCTGGTACTAGGATTGAGGAATGTGTGCTGTGAGTACTAGGGTTGCTGCTGATGCGTACCCTGCTCTGATTGTACCAGAGGCTGCTGTTGGGACTAAGCACCTCCAATGGACCATCTGAAACATAGGTGATCATGACGGATACCAGACTGCTGCTGGTACTGGGAATACCAAATCCGGTTGACTTCCATCAATGGCTCTGTCTGCTCATGTGAAGGTGGGGAAGGGATGCCAATGACTGATCACTTTGATAGACCACCATCTATGTGTTTGGTGAAGGTGGTGGCGACGACTGGTACTGCAGGGGTGGCTGAATGTGCTCCGCCTGAATGCGGTGATCCTGTCTGTATGAGGCATGCAGCTATGATGATCGGCTCCACTAATTAGCATGTGACCTAGACTGTGGGTGTAGAAGCCGTCTGTGCCTCCTGGAGACACAAGAACAGTGTCTTAAGGTCACTTAAAGTATGGGCTAGCTTGTCCTGTTGAGCTTGTATAGGCCCTATCACATCTTCTTCTCTATAATGTCCATACGGTCCAACTTTTGGCAAATGATGCCCATGTATGCAGTTGATGAGCTAACACTGCTGATGTAGAAGATGAAGATGGATTGACCTATATATGTGCAACTCTGTGGTGAGACAACACCTGGGGCGAGGGATTAGGGGTTATCGTTGTATAGTTCTTAGCCATCTTCTCATAGATGGACCAGACCTGATCCTCATCCTTGGAAAAATAGGACCCTCCACAAGAGGCATTGACTAGCCCCTGCAGCTCAGGTGTCAGCCCACAAAAGAACTCTGAAATAAGTCGTGCTTGTTGATATCATTATGTGGACACTGTCAATGAGCTCTCTAAAACAATCCAAGCCTTATGAAACTGCTCATTTGGGATCATGGTGAAATTGATGATCATGGCTCATGTTGCATTCGTCCGTCCAAGTTGATAGTACTTGTTGAGGTACTCGGTCCTCAGTTTCTTCCATGTGGTGACAACCCTCCCCAAGTGCTTTAGCCAGTAGGCTGCTTTGTCAACCAAGGAAAATGGAAAGGCTATCAGCTTGATCGTATCTTCATCCACCAGCCTGTCATGGATTGTGCTGCAAATTATCTCAAACTCCTGGAGATGTAGATGGGGCTCCTCGGTGGAGTGCCCATGGAACTTTGGCAACAACTGAATCATCTGGGTTCGTAGCTCGAAATTGCCAAGAGGCAACTGAATCCATCTATGAGTAAGAGTCACACCTGGGTTGTGTGTCCCTCATGGTATGAACGGGTCTTGCATCTGCCCTGGCATCTGCCCTGTCCTCAGGTCTAGGAATCTCTCCACCACCGCCAGATGGTCTGTTATTTATCGCATCTGCTCGCTCATCTCTCATTTGAGTCAACTCCTGCCTCACCTCTGTCATGAGTAATCCTTGGTCACGATCCATCTCTGCATAGCCTCAGGGGATGCCATGAGGGTGTTGTTCGTCATCGCCTGATCAAACACATCGTGAATATCTGGCTGCTCATCGTCTCTCTACTCTCGGGCCATCTCGTCAGACTCTGTAAAGGAAAAAGAATGGACCTCATGTGTAACCAAGTCAATAAATATCTGCTCTGACTACTCTAGCTCTTGTACCTCAGGTGATGGGTGGGAAGGCTAAAGAAGAAGGAGGTGGATTGTTTGGGTTCCGAGATGTAAAGCCTTGAACTTGGCATATCTCGGATCCAATATAATAAGATCCGGCTTGTCAAGAGAAAATCAACGGAATTTGTTTCGTATGAATCAGACTTCGTGTCGATTTGTTATGATTTTCGGAAGAAAGAGTAAGGAAGGCTAGGATGTCATTAACCCATAATGACTGTCATTAAGACTAATTAAACATGATTAAAGAAACTAATGACGGATTGAAAACTGCTAATGATCATTAGCAAATACTAATCAATAGTTAGCAAAAGATAAGCGTAAGCTGTGAAAGTTAAATCACGATTAGTGAAAGTTAATCACGATTAGTGTTAATTAAGCGTCATTAGCGAATCTAGAATCCTTTAGAATGTTCTAACTTACACCCCAAGTTTGGGATAAGTTTTGGCAAAAATCATGGGCCAAAACTATGGGCCGCTAAACCATGGTTAAGGTATAAACCATGATTTTCTAACCATGGTTAGTGGTTTTCTGGAGCCTATAAATAGACCACCTACCCATTCATTCTCTACGATTTTCACAACCAACACCACCCCAAGGGCTAGGGTCGAGAGGTCGGGAGGAGTGGGAGGTGAGGGAGGAGCGCTAGCGAAGCGCTGCCGGGAGAACGAGGAGGAGAAAGGTATGATCCTCTCTTAGTTTGTTTCGTAAGCTAGGATTTCAATTCATCCTCTTTTCTTCTAAGCTTTGTTCTTGATTCATCTTTCTTTCCGATTCGTTTTCTGTTGTTGTTCGAGGAGAAATCTGTGTAACACCCTACTTAGGTGCGGGCAGCTATGCACGTCAGTGAACCCTGTGATTCGTCACACATTCACTCATCTAAGATGCGCGGTGTCTACCGATTCTCCATCGCTTATGTTTCTATTCTTTCAGTTATGCTTTTATAGTTATTTTGATGGAGAAATCTGTGTAATACCTTACTTAGGTGCGGGCGGCTATGCACGTCAATGAACCCTGTGATTCGTCACACATTCACTCACCTAAGATGCGTGGTGTCTACCAATTCTTCATCTCTTGTTGTTTGAGTATATTTTTTCAGTTTTGTTGTTGTTTTCCTCACGATTGATTTTATAGAGGAAACTCTTTTCATTTTTATTTTGAAGTATGTCCTGATATAAGGGGAAACTCTGTCGAAATTTTCCGAGAAATATGTCCCGATATAAGGGGAACCTCTGTCAAAATTTTCCGAGAAATATGTAGGGAAAACTCTGCCGAAATTTTCCGAAAAATTTGTTCTTGGTGTTCTTCGTGTTCCTTGTGTTCTTCGCGTTCCTCGTGTTTTTCGTTCGCTCTTCGCGTTCTTGACACGCTCTTAGCATTTTGATACGAAAATGAAATTTAATCTTTTCAGGAGCCTTAAAACATCCTTTCTAAAAATGAAATACGATAAAGCCTTGCATACGCGAGAGAGAGATCGAATAGGTAACGAAATCCTTCCTTTTGTTGTTGGGTTTTCAAACGAGATTATTGAAGTTATTGATTTTATGTTCTGTGCTATAAAGAACCCTAATTTTGGCTATTTTTAAAAAAGTCTGAACAGTTGCTTTGTGAATCCCACTAAAATAAGATTTAAGCATCGAATCGATGTGGTGGATTTGAACGTTAGGGTTTAGGAGTTAAAATAGGCATAAACACGAGTATATATGCATATGAATAATATATATGTGATTCTATACTAAGTGTTGCAAATTATGCAAATCGAAGACTTAACGAAAGAATTACATCATGGGAATTGATGTGGTTTGAGTTGGATCCTGAAAAGGATCGTGTGTCACGTTAAGGATGACTGGGAGTAGAATTACAGGTCAGGCATGCAACCTTTAGGTTTGTCGGAAGGAACCCGTATTGGTGTTTCCCTACCTAGGTGGTACACGGTTGCCTTATTATGATAAGTGCGCGCGAAATGAATGTTTTGCAACACGTGGTACCGGGAGCCAATATCTTCGGGTTGAACGACGTAAGATGTGGTCATGCCATGTGGAGGCACGGGTGGTTCAATAGCGGTCGGGTCACGTTAATATGTATTTAAAGCCGCTAGGTTATATGACTAAATGTTAGCCTGAAGTTTTAAGCAACCGAGTCCTCAAGGACGGTGTGCTCTTTTGTTTTCCAGGCTGAGGGTTTGAGACCCTATTTAATAAAAGAAAAGGAAATTGTCAGGGTAGTATTGGAGGATTGGTTGAGGCGACGTGCGGCGACATAAGCTTACCAAGATCAACGTAATCTCCAATCCCAAAGTGTCCACAGCTTCAGAGTCCTTATATGGTGAGGTAATTCCCTAGGCTAATCCCTGACGTGGAATAGAATGGGAATAGTACTTATACTAATGAGAAGGAATGAAACCTTTTGTGATAACAAGTTTTGCAAAATTATCCATTTGTTTGTTTTTGTCTTCTTCTTACTTAGCATTCGCTAATTTTTTTATCCTATGATTTATGGAAAACCCAACAGGTGTCAGTGAGCCATCACAAAGACTTTAGACATCCAACCAACCAGATTAGCTTTACTTTGCAAGGTAGTTAGTAATCTTTCTGTGTATTTCCTTTCAACTGATGTATATGTAAATGGTTGTAGTGGGACAATGGATCATGTAAACTTTATTTTGTGAATGGAAAAGTATTAAATACTTCTTTTTTAGTATTTTTATTTGCAATTTATTTTTGAATGTTAGTTGTGATTGCTGGATAAATTATTGCTGAGTAACCAGATCCGGATATGGGAGGATCCGACGACCCGGGATTCGGGGTCGCGACAGATTGGTATCAGAGCTTGATAACTCCAATAATTTATTTAGTAATAGACAACTATGAGCGGTATTCAAAAAACTAAGGTTGTATTAAGATCTTTTGATCTTAATAACTGATTATAATATCATTCACAAGTCATTGTCCCTTATGTACATCATGCTAAGACATATAGGATCTGACCTTTAACCTTGACTCATCCCAGGATCATGGCAGACCAAGACGTGTCTGGACAAATAGCGGCTATGATGGCAATGCTCCAAGACATCGGGCAAAGGCAACAAGCATTGGAGGAGAGGCTCAATGCACAAGCTGAGAGACCCGAGGCATCTAAGCCTGCAGATGCTAGGATTGAAGGTTTTGTCCATCTTTCTGAGGAAGAATCTAGTTACCATCCTTCAACTGAGTCTGCTCCTACCCCGACTGAAGGAGCAATGGAGAAGGCCCTTCTTAGACACATTACTAGATAATTACCGAAAGGGAAAAATTCCTCGATTCAAAGGTGTAGAGACACCTGCTAAGGCTGAATTATGGCCCGATGACATTACTAGGATGTTGAGGATAATCAATGCACCAGTTGACACCTAGGTGCACTTTGCTGATTAGTCCCTAGCAGATTACGCACGACGATGGTGGAGAGCAATTTTCAAGAAATTAGCAAATCTTGTTCCATGGGATATCTTTGAAGAGAGGTTCCGAACTCACTTCTATCCCTCTCACTGGGAAGAATTAAATAAGAGAGTGTTGTCTTCTCTGAATCAGGGTTTTAAGATCGTACGAGATTACCATATCCACTTTACTGAGCTACTACGTTACTCACCAGCTCTAGAAGCTTCACCACAAGAGTGTCTTACCAAATTTGTTAGCAGTCTTCAGGGAGATCTACGAGAAAAGCTTGCTAGTTTTAGAGCTACAATCGTAGATGAAGCAACGGACATCGCCTCTCGTATTGAGATGGAGAGGGATGAAAACCGTCAAAGAAGAAGTTTCCACTTTAATGGAGGGCCATCCAAACGCAAGGCACATTATAATCGTAGAGATCGTCGCTATCATCCAGTCGGTTCCAATATAAGGTCACCACAGACCTTGGGTCATGAATTATCAGGAAGAGGGGGTTTCTCTAGACCTCTACTATACCCCCGTAACTCAGCACCAGGAACTAGTACCTCTGTGGTTGGGTCTTCAGCTCAGACAGGAACACGTGCATATTATCACTGTTATCAAGAAGGTCACATTAGGAAAGATTGTTCGTAGTTGAGAGGTTCATGGTTTAAACTAACTCCAATTAACAGTATAATATCCACCCCGAGCAATGGAGCAACACGCGGAGGAAGACATGGTAGAGTTCGTGGCTCACAAGGAACATCTCCTACACAGCAACCACCACAAAGCGTTGCGGGTTCTAGCTTGCCTATTCCTAATGGCCAGCTTAATGCAATTACTGAAGAACAAGCCTACAATTCAGGCACGGTCGTACGAGGTACTGTTACTATTCATGGCTTTTCAGTACATGCCTTATTTGATTCTGGTGCTTCACATTAATTTATTGCTCGACGATTAGTACCCACTTTGGGTAAGGAACCGGTAGAAGCACAAAAATCCTATCTGATCAAGGGACCAGGAGGACAAGTGTTTATAATCCGAGAAATCCTGGATGATTGTGTAGTACTGATAGCAGGACATCAGTTACATGTTTCCCTATTACTTATTGAAATGGATGACTTTGATCTCATTCTTGGTATGGATTGGCTAGAAAGGCATCATGCATGCCTTGATTGTTTCCGAAAGACAATAACTTTTCACATTCCTAACTCGATAAAGTTCCAATTTATTGGAAAGACATCCAGTAATGATGTCAAGTACATATCTACTTTAAAGGCTCAACAACTGTTAGAACAAGGGTGCCAAGGCTATTTAGCTTATGTATCCACTACATCAGGGTCATAAAGAATGATAGAAGATGTGCCTATAGTTTTCGAGTTTCCTGATGTATTTCAGAGAAACTACCTGGATTACCACCTGAGCGAGAGATTGAATTTGAGGTCTCTCTTATACATGATACTCAACCTATCTCTATCCCTCCATATAGGATGGCACGAGCTGAGTTACGAGAGTTAAAGGCACAGTTGTAAGAACTATTAGATAAAGGATTCATTCGTCCTAATACTTCACCATGGGGAGCACCTGTCTTATTTGTCAAGAAAAAGGATGGGTCAATGCGGTTGTGCATTGACTATAGACAGTTAAACAAGAGGACAATAAAGAACAAGTATCCTCGACCAAGGATAGATGATCTCTTTGACCAGTTACAGGGTTCGATTGTGTATTCCAAGATTGACTTAAGATCTGGATACCATCATTTGAAGATAAAAGATGCATATATCCCCAAGACAGTCTTTTGAACTAGATATGAACATTATGAATTCTTAGTTATGCCTTTTGGACTGACAAATACCCCAGCAGCTTTCATGGATCTCATGAATAGAGTATTCAAGGAGTTCTTAGATCACTTTGTAGTAGTCTTTATTGATGATGTGCTTATCTACTCCAAGGATAAGTATCTGCATGAACACCATCTCAGGCAGCCACTTAGAAACATTAAGGAAGAACAAATTGTATGCTAAATATAGCAAATATGACTTTTGATTATCTGAAGTATCTTTCTTAGGCCATGTTATTTCTAGGGAAGGTATATCAGTTGATCCTACAAAGGTTAGTACGGTGATGAGTTGGGAACACCTGAAGACTGTCACAGAAATACGATCTTTTCTGGGTTTTAGCTGGATATTATAGAATATTCGTGAAGGACTTTTTACGAATAGCGTTGCCAATGACTAGACTAACTCATAAGGAAGTCCCATTCTTATGGTCTGATACATGTGAAGCTAGTTTTCAGACACTAAAAGAATGCCTAATATTTGCACTAATCCTTACTCTGCCCTCTGGGAGTGAAAGGTTTACAATGTACACTGATGCGTCTAAAGAAGGACTTGGGGCAGTTCTTATGCAACATGGTAAGGTAGTTGTGTATGCATCACAACGACTCAGGACACATGAAAAGAACTACCCAACACATGACCTTGAATTAGTTGTTGTAGTTTTTACTTTAAAGATATAGAGACATTACCTCTATGATATTACTTTTGAAATCTTCACTGATCATAAAAGCTTGAAATATCTATTTGATCAGAAGGAACTCAATATGAGACAGAGACGGTGGCTAGAGTTGTTGAAAGACTATGATTGCACCATCTCCTACCACCCTGGTAAGGAGAACGTCGTAGCAGATGCTCTTAGTAGAAGAACCTATTCACCTGGGTTGGTGAGTGCTATCCACTTCTGGGGTTTACTATCAACGTTAAGTGAATGGAAACCATTTGATAGTAGTGCTGATACTATAACTTTTCCTCACCAATGAAAACCAGAGATCTGGGATAGAATAAAGAAAGGACAGGAGGATGATCCAGTCCTTAAAGACTTGAGACAACAACTTGAGAAGAATGAGATAGAGGGATTCCAGATACAAGATGGGTTACTATATAACCATCACAGAGCTTGTGTACCAAACATACCTGAATTAAGGAAAGACATCTTACATGAAGCGCACTGCTCAAGATTATCTATTCATCCAGGAATTACAAAGATGTATAAGGATCTTCATACATACTTTTGGTGGTCGGGAATGAAGAAAGATGTTGCTGAGTTTGTGAATTCATGTTTCACTTGCCAGTAGGTAAAGGCTTCACACCAAAAGCCACCAGGATTATTGCAACCCCTCCCTATACCTGAATGGAAATGGGAAAGCATTTCCATGGACTTCGTTACTGGCTTCCCTCAGATGACTGGTAGTAAAGAGAGTATCTGGGTTATAATAGATCATCTGACAAAGGTAGCACACTTTATTCCGATAAGCTCATCTTTCACTCCAGACCAGCTTGCTGAGTTATATATTACACATGTGATTCGCCTCCATGGTATCCTAAAGGAAGTAGTTTCTGATCGAGATTCACGATTCACCTCACACTATTGGGAGAACTTCATGAAAGCCTTAGGTACACAACTATGCTTGAGTACAATATATCATTCACAAACAGATGGTCAGTCAGAACGTACGATTCAGACACTAGATGATATGCTACGAGCGTGTGCCTTAGAATGGAAGGGATCATGGATTAAACATTTACCTATTGCAGAATTCACATACAACAACAGTTACCATACAAGTATTGGCATGCCACCATTTGAAGCACTTTATGGACGTAGGTGTACTACTCCTTTGTGTTGGCAAGAGGTCAGGATAAAGAACCTTTATGATTCAGATACACTGCAACAGACATGGGAAGCTGTAGAGCTTGCTCGAAAAAGACTATTGACTGCTCAAAGTCGTCAGAAAAGCTATAGTGATACTAGGCGAAGAGACCTTGAGTTTGAGGTAGGTGACTTTGTATTTCTCAAAGTATCACATGTGAAGAGAATTCAGAGGTTTGGTGTGCATGGGAAGTTAACAACTAGGTTCGTGGTCCCTTTGAAATTATTCAGCGTATTGGAAAAGTGGCATATAGACTTGCACTTCCTCCACATCTTTCGACAGTACATGATGTTTTTCATGTTTTAAATCTGAGAAAGTACGTTAAGGATCCAGAGCATAAGATAAGTTATGATGATTTACATGTTGAGCCAGACGTGACATACCAAGAGTTACCTGTGCAAATACTTGACAGGGATATCAAGAAGTTGAGAAACAAAGAGGTGCCTCTAGTTAAAGTATTATGGCGGAACCAAGAGTTTGAAGAAGCCACATGGGAACCTGAGGTGGAAATGAGAGAGAAATACCCCTACTTGTTTGAGTAATAACATTATGTATTGTATATCTTCTTTATAAATGAAATGGCGTTCATTCTCTTTAAGGTTGTTATGGTTTCAATCCTCTTTAAGGTTGTTATGCCTGTATTCTAGTCTCGAGGATTAGACTTCCTTTAAGGTTGTTATATTTGTAAAGCCTTGAACTTGGCATATCTCGGATCCTATATAATAAGATACAACTCGTCAAGAGAAAACCAACGGAATTTGTTTCGTGTGAATCAGACTTCGTGTCGGTTTGTTATGATTTTCGGAAGAAAGAGAAGGAAGGCTAAGATGTCATTAGTCCATAATGATTGTCATTCAGACTAATTAAACATGATTAAAGAAACTAATGACGGATTGAAAACCGCTAATGATCATTAGTAAACACTAATCAATAGTTAGCAAAAGATAAGCGTAAGCTGCGAAAGTTAAACCGTGATTAGTGAAAGTTAATCATGATTAGTGTTAATTAAGCGTCGTTAGCGAATCTAGAATCCTCTAGAATGTTCTAACTTACGCCCCAAGTTTGGGATAAGTTTTGGTCAAAACCATGGGTTAAAACCGTGGGCCGCTAAACCATGGTTAAGGTATAAACGTTGGTTTTCTAACCATAGTTAGTGGTCTTCTGGAGCCTATAAATAGACCCCTACCCATTCATTCTCTATGATTTCCACTACTACCACCACCCCAAGGGATAGGGTCGAGAGGTCGGGATGAGGAATGGGAGGCGAGGGAGGAGCGCTAGCGAAGCGCTGCCAGGAGAACGAGGAGGAGAAAGGTATGATCCTCTCTTAGTTTGTTTCGTAAGCTAGGATTTCAATTCATCCTCTTTTCTTCCGAGCTCGTTCTTGATTCATCTTTCTTTCCGATTCGTTTTCTGTTGTGATTCGAGGAGAAATCTGTGTAACACCCTACTTAGATGCGGGCGGCTATGCACGTCAGTGAACCCTGTGATTCGTCACACATTCACTCATCTAAGATGCTTGGTGTCTACCGATTCTCCATCGCGTATGTTTCTATTCTTTCAGTTATACTTTTATAGTTATTTTGATGGAGAAATATGTGTAATACCCTACTTAGGTGCGGGCGGCTATGCACGTCAGTGAACCCTATGATTCGTCACACATTCACTCACCTAAGGTGTGTGGTGTCTACCGATTCTTCATCTCTTGTTGTTTGAGTATATTTTTTCAGTTTTGTTGTTGTTTTCCTCATGATTGATTTTATAGAGGAAACTCTTTTCGTTTTTATTTTGAAGTATGTCCCGATATAAGGGGAAACTCTATCGAAATTTTCTGAGAAATATGTCCCGATATAAGGGGAAACTCTGTCAAAATTTTTCGAGAAATATGTCCCGATATAAGGGAAAACTCTGCCAAAATTTTCCGAGAAATATGTTCTTGCCGTTCTTCGTGTTCTTCATGTTCTTCGTGTTCTTCGTTTTCTCTTCGCGTTCTTGACACGTTCTTAGCGTTTTGAAACGAAAATGAAATTCGATCTTTTCAAGAGCCTTAAAACATCCTTTCTATAAACAAAACATGATAAAGCCTTGCATACACGAGAGAGAGTTCGATTAGGTAACAAAATCCTTCCTTTTGCTGTTAGGTTTTCAAATGAGATTATTAAAATTCTTGAATTTATGTTCTGTGCTATAAAGAACCCTAATTTTGGCTATTTTTGAAAAAGTCTGAACAGTTGCTTTGTGATTCCCACTAAAATAAGGTTTAAGCATTGAATCGTGCGGTGGCTTTGAAAGTTAGGGTTTGGGAGTTAAAATAGGCATAAACACGAGTATATATGCATATGAATAATATATATGTGAGTCTATACTAAGTGTTGCTGATTATGAAAATCGAAGACTTAACGAAAGAATTACATCATGGGAAATGATGTGGATTGAGTTGGATCCTGAAAAGGATCGTGTGTCACGTTAAGGATGACTGGGAGTAGAACTACAGGTCAGGCATGCAACCTGTAGGTTTGTCGGAAGGAACCTGTATTGACGTTTCCCTACGTAGGTGGTACACGGTTGCCTTATTATGATAAGTGCGCACAAAATAAATGTTTTGCAACGCGTGAACCGGGAGCCAATATCTTCGGGTTGAACGACGGAAGATGTGGTCGTGCCATGTGGAGGCACGGGTGGTTCAATAGCGGTTGGGTCACATTAATATGTATTTAAAGCCGCTAGGTTATATGATTAAATGTTAGCATGAGGTTTTAAGCAACCGAGTCCTCAAGGACGGTGTGCTCATTTGTTTTCCAGACTAAGGGTTTGAGACCCTGTTTAATAAAAGAAAAGGAAATTGTCAGAGTAGTATTGGAGGATTGGTTGAGGCGGTGTGCGGTGGCATAAGCTTACCAAGATCAACGCAATCTCCAATCCCGAAGTGTCCATGACGTGGAATAGAATGGGAATAGGACTTAAATTAATGAAAAGGAATGTAACCATTTGTGATAGCAAGTTTTGAAAAATTATCCATTTGTTTGTTTTTTCTTCTTCGTTACTTAGCATTCGCTAATTTTTTTATCCTATGATTTATGGAAAACCCAACAGGCGTCAGTGAGCCATCACAAGGACTTTAGACATCCAACCAGCTAGAGTATCTTTACTTTGTAAGGTAGTTAGTAATCTTTCTCTGTATTTCCTTTCAGCTGATGTACATGTAAATGGTTGTAGTGGGACAATGGATCATGTAAACTTTATTTTGTGAATGGAAAAGTATTAAATACTTCTTTTTGAGTATTTTTATTTGCATTTTGTTTCTAAATGTTAGTTGTGATTGCTGGATAAATTATTGCTGAGTAACCAGATCCGGATATGGGAGGATCCGACGATCGAGAATAAGGGTCGTGACACGAGAGCAGGTCTGAGCTCTCAGAAACCTCCCCAAATGAATGGGCAGGTGTGCTATGAAGAGGTTCTACCAAAGGTAGCCTAAGAGACACCAATTCACCAACTCGATGCAATGATGACAGTGAAAGTTCGGTCGTTAATCTTTTCTCTTTTAGAGTTTAGTGAGAATATAATTACTTGATCAAACTAACGAGTGAGGTCACCTAGGGTAGAACTTGACCAAGCCGGCGGTGCACACCCAACTTGGACAAGACTACTTCTGCCAAGGGTCGAAGGTAAGTGCTTTCATTTCAGTCATACATCAATGAGTAATGTACATGAGCATAGGACACAAGTCCAAGGATTTGGGCTCTAATCCTTAGCGGCTACGTCCTAACTCACTCTGTCTGGATGTAAGTACCTACAAACAACGAGGAGGATATCTACCCAAAATAATGAATGTGATCTTTACGTTTATTCTAGGGTCGAGTTTGTTTAATAGTCTTGATTTTATTGGGTTATCACTTTTTTTGCCATTTTGAATAAAGACAATCGTCTAACGAATTTATCGATTTCCTTTTATTCCTAAGTCCAAGAAAGCAGGGGGAGGAAGATGGAAAAGTCCATGTATGATGGAATCAATGATGCATTCATGAGATAGAAGGCGTACCTTGCTCTAATAGTCTACATGCAATATGATCCGCGTATAAATATAAAGATATAAAGTAAACTACCTATATGATGCAAGAAGACATCATCCTAAGTAGTAACTTCTATTACGGGAAGAACAAGGTGATAACTATCCATAAACAAAACTAAGGTCCGATCTTGCATGCCGCTTGGTGCCTGCCACAACGTGTCCTGCTAGCGTTGTATGCGACCTCTCTCGGCACACGGTCTCAAATCCAAATAGTTAACAATTTATTTTTTTGACTAAGTCCAATCGATTCTATAGGAACATATATTCTTTTAGGTGTTTGAACCTAATTACTACCTGATTCGACCAAATAAAATCTTAAGTATAGGGCTCACACACAGAAAATAAAATAAAATGAAGTCAGAAAGCTCAAATCCACAAGAAACAAAATAAAATAAAGGCGGTGAAAATGACGATGAAAACTGGTGAGGTCCCTCGAATGCACCGGTACTCGACGAAACAGACCTCGAATAATATAATGTCTAAAGTCTCTGAGAGTTATTACAAGTTTATACATAAATTAGATAAAATACGGGAAAATAAAATCTAATCTAAAACAGTCTCTTGCTCCTCCTAAGCTGCTCTCTCCAACCGATCGATGTAGAACGTCCAACCTCTGCCTTGCTCGAGTGCGTTGGCTCTCCTAAGATCGCCTCTCTTGCTCCGTAGTCCCTCGCAATAAAGACAGACAAGAGAATGTGTTAGAACCGATTTTTATGAAAAATATGATAAATAAAAAAGGAAATAAAGAGGAAATATACACAGAAAGAAACAAACATGAAAGCAGATTCCTAACTACCTAGTTGTTCTCCCTGGCAACGACGCCATTCTGAAGTTCACCCAACCAACAAGGGTTAAGTTGACTAATTAATGTGTCGTTGTCACCCAAATCAATTGAGTCAAAATCAAGAAAATTATTCAACCACAAGAAAAATCAAGCAAACAAAACGGTGGTCTAATCTACTTTTATTAACATGATACAACGACCAGGGTCAAGCACAATGAGAACAATTAAACCTAAGTAGTCAAATCAAAAGATTTAAATGTTTTTTAGTAGTTTTGAATTTGCAAATTTTAAAATTATGAAAACAAGGTAAATAAAAACAAGGGAAACAAACTTTTTTTATATATTTGAAATAAGGTAAAAATAGTCATAAAAATCAAGTAAAAATAATTTTGTATTTTTAACAAATTTTTAATATTTTTTTGATTTTTGTAGAAATTTTGGATATTTTTGGGATTTTCAAAAAGATTAAAATCAGAAAATAATGAAAACAGTGAACAACTAGGGGTATTTTGCAAATATAAAATTTCAAATTAGCTCAAAACTTATGGATGCTAATTTTATTAAAAAGTATAAAAATATCTACAAACAGGAACTAAAATCATAATTTTTGGATTTTTCTAGGATTTATATAACATTTATGGTGTTTTGAAGGTGTTGTAAATTTTTAGGATTTTATAAAAGCAAATGAAATGAAAATTGGACAGACAGTAATAAAATCAAAATGACGCTCTAATTTATAGACTTTTAAAGACATTTTTCGAATTTTTATGAATTTTCTAAGGCAAACATGTCCTTTTTCTACTATTTTTGAATTTTTAGTAATTAAATAAAAAGAAAATGTCAAAAAAATCACCATAAATAAAGTACACAAGCAAGAGTTAAAGGTATTTTTTATGTAATTTTTGGATTATTTTGCTATTTATTTCAATTAATAAAAAAGAGCAAAAATGAAACAATGTAGAGGGACCTAGATGCAAAGATTCCAAGTTTAAGGGCCAAATCGTAACAAGAAATAAAAGTATAGGGGACCAAGATGCAATTAATCACAAAGACACATGCGTATGTGATTCATCCTTCACAGGGGTATAAGTGCAATTCCTATAAAAGTTCTCTGATTGAGATAACAAGTGAAAAGCACGAGTAAAATTCTGTATATATGCCGCAATCACACATTAACGTGCATGTGAGTGCGGTTCGACTGGACCAGAATGCAAATAAAGAAATTGTAGGGTCCTAACTGCAAATGTTTTAACTACAAATTACATTTATTCGACTAAACGGAAATAAAAGAAAATACATGGTAAAAAGGGAAATATACCCCTGCAGGACATGTGGCAAGCACATAGAGGCTCTCTTATGCACGACCATGATGGAAAGATGTTGTGGATCCGACGGTCGAAGCGTAGCGCGGCCGTATGGACATGATCGACCGTTGGCGCAGATCTGATGGTGTTGAAAAAGGCGCTGACGTGTGGCTCAGATGCAAGTCAGATCTGATCGAAGGGTCTGCTTCTGGGCGTGAAAGGATGAACTCGATCAAATCTGGGGGAAACAATTTATCTAACAACGTAGAGGCATGCTGGAAGAACTGGAAGAAGGTGGTGTTGAATGAGCTTCGATCGAGTACATCTGGCACTCCTCGGCTTTGATCAACTTGCTACAAGGAGCAGCACGTCGCTGGAAGTGCTCCGCGTCTAGTGAGACCCTCCGATGACCCGATGAACGGCTAGATATAGAGCAAGAAGGTGAATCGCCTGGAGTTGCTCTGTCACTGAAGTAGGACCTCAAATCAAGCCTCATACGCACACCTGAACCTGCAAGGATACGCGAGGCTTGGAGTCGATACTCCGACAAGAGTTATTTTGAAGCTAAAAGCCAAGAAGCGAAGGGAAATGGGGTGCGACCTCCAGCGAACATGGAAGATGGAGATCAGACCTTAATTCCTACCCTAAGATTGGAGTTAAGGGTGATCGGGTTGCGTTGGGAGATAGAGTATGAGCGGATGATGCGATCTGAACGGTTGGATGGGTGAGATGTAGCTCCAATCTCATGATCGAAGCAACTAAAGTGACGACGACAATAATGGATCAATCAAGTAAATAAGGAAAAAAGGAAAGGGAACGGGGGGTAGTTGATAATCGGAGATCGTTGTGCGAAGTATGGCGGGTTGTGGCCTCAACCAGGTGGCGGAAGACCTAGGAGGCTGATCGCAGTGGTGGAGTCCGGCCACGAAGTGAGCTGCATCGATTCAGCACCAATCCGAGCTCCAAAGGAGAGCTATGAGACCCTGTCACGATCCTAAAGACTTGAGTGGAGGAGAGAAGGCGTGAGGAACAAGCTACCTCACAACGGAGGCGGAAGAAGATGCTTTATAGGCATCCTAGGGTTCTGGAAGGATCGAGCAAAAGCACACAACCCTAGGCGGATTCAACAACATAGGGATCCTCGAGGATCGTGAACCTAGGTGAAGAATCGGGCGCATGAACCGAGGTAAGAAGTGGTCGGACCCGGGAAAGAAAATGGCGAGAAATAAGGTCGGGCAAACGTCTGCCCGGGTCGGGTCTGAGAGAGGGAGGGTTGACCTTGGTCAACAACCCGGGTCGACCAATTAGGAAATTATATTTTAAAAATAAAAGAACAAAAAATAAAAATAGTAAAAGGTCTTAAAATAAAAAATGATAAAAAAGAAAAGTTTTAGGTATTTTACAAAGTATTTTTGGTGATTTTTAATTATTTTAATAATAATATATACATGGTATATATAGTATATGGTATTATGTGTAGGTATAATATACATATATATTATATAGATGTATTTTATTTATTATTTTTACAAAAATACAATGTATTATTTATTTTATTTATTTACAAAATGATATGAAGATTATAAAAATATTTTTATTGGATTTTCATATATTAATTATAAGTGTTAATAAATTAAGTTTGTGTACAATATATATAATTATGGTAATACGATACAACGAAGAAGTGATTTTATTTTTTATTTTGTATTTTATGAATTTTATTTTAATTTCATTTAATTATTAGGAGTATATACAAATGTTTAAAAATACAAAATATATACAAATTATTTACAAAATAAATAAATATATATGCAAGTATATGTGTTGTACAGTTGTACGCAATCTTATTTTGCAATTATTTTTATTTAGAAAATTTATTAAGAAAATTGAATTGTTTTAAGATTATTTTATTTAGAAATAAAAATAGGTAAAAGATATATACAAGATGAGTAGTGATGAATATATACAGTGAATAAGGACACTATCTCTCACTACTTTATTTCTATCGATCAGGCCAATATTTGGCATTCTCTCAGGCTTTAGGTCGGTCTGCATTTATTGCATAAATACAACTTTATTTTATTCTTTCTTTTATTGCATAAATACATACTTATTTTATTCTTTCTTTTTCTTTTCTTCTTTATTCTTTTATTTTGGGTCAAAAAGAATGTTAATTACACAATATTAACAAAAGCATGGTGAATGCTTATTTATTGTATTCGATATATATTTACAGATATTTTGTATAGGGAATTTGGCTAAAGGATGTGAATCATGGATTCATCAATGCTTGAGGAAGGGATAAAGCCACTGAAATCTTCATGAAATATGAGTGTCAGCAAACCATAACTAATATGCGAATAAGTTCTCATGCTATCTTTTAATATTGACCTATGTGCCAAGGTGTGATGAAACTTAATAATTCGTTGATTAGTTTGTGCCAACTTGGTAAAAGTAATGGAGCTAGCAAAAAGGAAAAAATAGTGAATTAAAAGCTCTCTCCATACAAAGTCAAATACCAAGAGCTTACATCAAAGGCAAGCGCTCCTAACCATTTTAAAGTATCCACTTGGACCAAAGCTAAATAGGCCAAATGAGTCGGGCTAGATACTTATTTTGCAAATTTTGATATGCCATCGGAAATGAACTGATTTTTTAAGGATTTTATCTGTATGCATTTTCTTAGAAGTTTTTATACGGATGTTTATGTAGAACGTCCAAGATGTACATGTGATGCAAGTTACTTGACAAAATGAGGTGAAGTACTTTGAATTGAGTTTTTTTTCACAACAACAAATTCATTATTCATCGGGTACCTCAAACGGAATATTATTGCTGGTAAAATTCATATGCTTCTTTACATTCGAGAGGAAAAATACGACAAATATAAAATAAGACGAGGCATACATGCACTCCCCAAGCAAAGCACCATTTGAATTTTGAACATTAAAGCAAACTGAAAAAAAATATATCATTTATGCCTTCTTAACTTCTGCAATATCAGTATGCTCCTCCCTTTTTCGGAATATCATTTATGCTCCTACCTTCTTTCACCATTGTCACTTGTATCCTTCTGTTAGTTTTACCATCTATGAGATAAATGGAAACATGATTTGTCAAACAAATGTATGGTTCACTAGTAACTTTCATATTACAATACTAGCTAGGAATATATGTGGGGTTTCTCGAACTCATGTTTCTTTTGACATCTGCTATCATAGTATAGGGAATTCTCAGTACATGGTTCGATGCACAAAGCTCATATTTTCCGACAGAAGTTTATGTATACAAAAGTTTATGATGGGGCCTTAACCGGCGTAGGAGAGGAGAAATCACTTTCCTTCATTGTTGACGTGACTGGACGGTGAAGGAGGGGTTGGGGTCTCCATCGATGATCAGGCGTTTCGATCGGGCGAAGTCAGGTATTAGGGGTTTAAGGGCGAGGAGGGATCGGAGGGACGGTGCACAGCCTGGTGAGGAGTGGATGCGGACGATCAAACAGGGCCAGATCGAGGGGGAGAAATTTCAGTGTTGTGGGGCAAGTGCCTAGAACTCGAGACCTCGCGACGGCGGAGGAAGGTGACGGCGGTGCTCGTTTGGGGGAGGGAGAGCCGTAGACGGGGTTGGGACATCCAAAATCTTGATTTATAATATAGACATGCAAGGACGAAATAATGCAATTTTCCTACGTCAAGGTGGAGTCAACAACAATTAAAATAATATTATCTCCAATAATCCCATAATTACTATTCAGCTCATATATAGTTTGCATTTGAATTACCTTACTCGAATGTGGCTCAACTAGTGTTGCCAATTTTGAGATTCCTTATTTTTTTAGTTGGAAGGGTTACTGAATAAAGAATAAACGGTATTAAATTAAATATTCGGCAAGATTTTGCATTTTGAACTATTTTAAAGAAAAAAATTTTGTGTAATACGTTATAGTCTTATCTATTTATACACAATCATTAATTAATAAGATAATATTGATTGAGTACTCATTTTACTTGTACTTTACAATAAAGAAAATTCTGAAAAATCGAACAAAAGATTAAAAATTAGTATTTTTTATTAGTTGGCCGACTAATCATTTTGGGATAGACTATTTGATCAAAGCGAACAACATAATAATACCGAATAATCTGTCTAGTCGATCGACATTTGTTCAATCGATATCAAATAACATCTCTAGATTCAATTCTTATAGACTGCAATTACCCACAACCTGATTTTATTTTTTTATTTTTTTATGATTTTCCTAAGAAAAAGATTATTAGTAGAAAACATAATTATCACAAGAGGTCGGGGAGCTTGTACCAAGTTGCTTGTAACTTTACATACACCGACGTCATAAATGCCCATATATTTTTATTTTTCTGAAATGAAGTCATATGGTATTTAGATCACCATATATCACTATGATATCATTCAAAATTCAATTTAATTCGAGTCTTCTAACCCATCTATCAAGACGCGAAATTTTAACGATCTCAGAATTGCTGGAATTTATTTCTTCCAAATGGACATGTTAGAAATGTCTGAATTTCATGAAATTTGAAACACGTATTTCACTAATAACCATGAGTAAACTCCTCATGTTTTATTTAAAAAGATAGGCGTTTATGGTACCGGTGCATGTAAAGTTACATGCATGCACCGGTGCCATAAACACTCATATATATTTTTTTAAAAATGAAATCATGTGTGATTTGGACCACCATATATCAATATCATTCAAAATTCAATTTAGTTCGAGTCTTCTAACCCATCCATCAAAACTGCAAAATTTTAACGATCTCAGAATTGCTGGAATTTATTTCTTTCAAATGGACATGTTAGAAATGTATGTTTTTCAAAAAATTTGAAACACATAATCCACTAATAACCCTGAGTAAGGTAGCAATATCAGATGCATCTAAACTAGGCAATAACAACGTAATGGTGCAAACAAAAAAAATGCTCTAAACTGGTGAAAAGTAAATGATTATCAATTAATTATACACAAGTCTATATAAGAAAAACCCAATAGGAAAAGTTTACTAAGACCACAAGCATTTCACATAAAAACTAAAGGCAAGCCTAAGAAAACACTACCTTGTTAGTCCTTCCTACCTATAAAATGGACCCTAAGTAGGCTATATAATTTTCAATCACAAATACAAAAAAGGCCCATTTGACTATTGGGCCGAGCTTGGCCCAAACCAAACTCGTTGGATTCACCATTATCCCATGCTGCTCTCTGTCTCCCTTTTTCTTAGGTTGTTTCAAATCACGTGGATCACGAAGGAGGGGGAAATGGGATTTTTAATAAAATAAATTCACATTTAATTATAATTCAAATAATAACAAATAATTTCACATTTATTTAACTAGCCAAATTGTGGTACTTCTAGATACTGAAAAAAGGGTGTTGATGTCCAAACAACACCTCAAATGTCGAAATAGATACCTGAGATGCCGAAATGAGATTTATTCCATTTCGACACCAGGTGGTTTGAAATGGGTGTGAGGATCGCTCTTTAACGTCTGAGTCTCGACCTTAGTATCTCATTTCAGTACGTGAAGTGTCGAAATGTGCTTAATATGCCCAGCGGTAATTTTTAATTACAATTAAATTGATGTTTCTTTTTTAGGAAAAAGGAATAGGAGAAAGTGAATGTCAGAATATCAACTTTAAAAGGAAGTTAATAATAAGGGGGCTAAGAAGTCCCATGGCCTTTTTTTACTTTGATGAAGTAGGCAAGGTCTAGCTTGATAGGGGACGTTTCAGACCCTCGAAATTACCGGATCTACTATGAAAAAAAGGTCTAACTTGCTAAGGGATCATTTTCTTAGCTTATTTTCACCTTAGCGTTCTACTAGTTGTATATACCAAGAAAAATAAACATACAATAACATATGCACATGTAATATAATTACTAAATTTTATATTGATGCATGCCCATGAGTTACTTCAATGCAACTGCACATATGCTCTTGTCCATATAGGTACATTTGTGTGCCTTCATTACTTATGTTAACTAACACTGTCTAATACAACACTTTTGTTTAGATATATTTAACTTTTACTTTTGTTTAGATAAATTAAACTTTTGCAATTTATATTCCTCTATTTATTGTCTTCCTCCCACGCTTTTTCCCTGCCAACTCTCTCCACCCTTCACCATACATTGTTTTTAATTTATGCATGATATTATAAATCGGTTTCGAATAAGAGAAAAAAAATAAATGCATTTTTATTTACTATACCACAAATTTGAATTAGATAGGATTGTCTTAACTTCTTTAAGAAGGCATGAGAGAAAAGAGGTTGGATCTTGTAATTTTAATGAGATATGGGTGGAATAAGGAGGTTTGTTATTATTCCTTGTATGTTTATTGTTCATGAGAATGTGAAATAAGCGGTAGTTATTGTGAAATATATGTTGTGAATGAGAATTAAATAGTAATCATTGTTTAAAAAAAACGGAGTAACTATTCCAAAAATAGTTGCAGAACCAGGAAGGGGAATATCAGTTCCAAAAATAAGGAAAATTAGGATAAGGAAAGAGAATCCATGATACATTTTCTTATTTCCCAAGTGACGACGTCCTGTGCTTAGCTTGAGCCATTATCGAGGAAAATTGATATTGTCATCTTATTGGTTTGAACCATACCGAGCCCCATTGACATTCACGTAAAATGTTTAAGTTCAAGTTGTCAAGTATTAATCCTATATCCTGACAAACTATTTCAAACTATGTGTGTATTAAATGTAAGACTATATTTGGAGATGTTACAACCTCATTGACTTATATTTGCAATATCTTCGTTGTAATTTGACCCCTCTCGCTCCAGGGAAAAGATTATATCTATTTATAGTATGGTTTCACCTCTTGAGCATCTCACTATTAAAGAAAATATGCTTTGATATGAAATATCCATCGTTTGCGTCGATGCCTTATCAGAGAAAACTAAGCATGCTACTTATTGAATTCGATATCAATTGAACTTTCTCACAATCACTTAAAATGATAAAACCCAATTTTATCAAATAGTAATCCTCCACCATTATAACCCGTTCCTACAATATGTGAGCATTAGATATAAGATTATGCTTGGGGATCGGGGTGTGCAATATATGAGCCCACTCATATAACCCAACCAAATCGTCGAAAATGAGTTAAAATGGTTTGGGTCATTTGGGTTTGACCCAAACCATATTCCTTCAAAGGATATTGAGTCAGTTGGTAGGTCTAATGTCTTCCACCCAAATAACCCAACTATATCTTTAGATGACCTAAGATTTAATCCCATCCAACCCAATTGATATATACTTAATATTAGTGTTAAGAATTCTAAACTCTTATATATCTCTAATTTACAACTCTAAATCTCTAATCTAAGTTATCAACTTGTTAACCAACCTTGTCTCCTCCAAGCATTATTTAAATTGTTATTATGTGTTATACTCAATGTATCTTTTTTCTAACAAACTTAACATGATCAGTGCATACTAAGACTATTGAGATCATGCCTTATTACCTCATAATTATACTCCAATCCCAATCCACTTTAGGTTATATAAATTATTCTTGAAAATCCCTTAGCCATAACTGAACAATTCCGTGTTAACTTAAACATATCCCAATCTTCTTCATACATATCGACCTTGATTCCTCCAACCTTCTTCTTCTTGTTCGAGATTGATACATGCTTACTTTGGCATCATTTTCCATACATCAATACTCCATCACTACATAACCTTGTAATTTGGTTTTTCACCCAATCTAGTCGGCACAAACAAGTCACCCAAACATCTCAAACAATTTGCTTGGGCACTGGGTATCATTTTTCAACCCAAATCGATTTCAACCAAATAGAATAATTCAAACACACCCAAACCAATCAAATGCCAACTCCTACTTTGGGATGCCATAACATTAGATTAGACTTGAGGAATATTAGCTTTATTTACCAATTTTTTTATTTCTTCCAATATGTTTGCCATTCTAATTTGGTTAATCATTTGTTGAGATTTTATCCCGTTCTTGGACTTGAAAAAAATGATTTTGTTGCAATGTTTATGTAATTTTTGCATATTTTGAGATTTGGAATGCGACATCATGCATTTAACGTGAAGCATATGTCAAAAAAGTTAGATTTCCATGATTAAACTGCACAATAACAAACATAAAATAAATGGAAAATAGAGTTGGAAAATCATCATTAAATTAAAGCATTTATGAAAAGCAATTCGTCTTGGAGAATGGCATACACAATACAATATACGTATATGGGCCAAGCGACGTGCTTTATATTTTCAGAAGGATTTACACAAGACGAAGACAATAAAAGTTGCGGTTGATCATGCATGATCAATCACAACATTCACCTACAAATCTTGGCATTGACGAGGATGTCGGAGAAAAACACTATAAGGCTTGAAATCACCAGATTTGTTACCAATTTATAGTGTTTTAAAGCATGTAATAAAGCAAGGTGTGGCCCGAGAAAAAATGTTATTCAAGGAGTGGTTTGATATCCTCGAGGTTCACGAAGATCAAGTAGAAAGGCCGTAATTTTTATCAACAACGTGAATTTTTGTCATGATGTCCAAAAAATATGATGGAATATATGTATCGGCCTTAAGGATAGTAGATGACGAAGAAATCGTCCGTAAGGGTGATTACAAGGCATGCTAATGATGAAGGAGAAGGTAAGAGAAAACATATATAAAGAGTAGTTGGGGATCAATGACAAACGATGGACAAAAAATTTGTCCTAATCTCTTCATTAGGTCAGCGAGTAACTTTGTATATTATCTTATATGTCATGTTCTTGAATTTTAGCTTCACCAAATTTCTAAAAGAAACCCAATGTGTTTTTTCAGTGTATTTTCTTAATTCGAGGTATCACTTATAAGCATAACACCAAGACTCGTTTAGAGCATTTATTGACTCCCAAAACTATGATGGAGAAGCTAATAGAGTCAAGTGAAATGCAAACAAATTACTTAGAATGAGGTAAAAAAGAAGTCAATAGGTAAAAAATTCTACTATATCCATTAAAATTAATAATTGGCATCGAAATTAAAAATTATAAAAATAAAACTTTTGTCTAGTTTTTTATACTCTACATTTTCGTAGAATGTTAAAAGTTTAAATTTGACCTTTTGAGATAGTTAGAAACTTTTAAACATTTTTAGAACTAAACACAATTGTTCTTTCTAGTTTTAAATTTTATTTTTTCTTGTTAATTTTTGTACATTTTATAATTTGTTATAATTACATTATAGTTTAGGAATTTAATGATATTTTTTGTGGATTTTTTATTATACGATATACATTTGATATAAATTGTACAAGTTTATTCATATGATTCATTAACTTACAAACACATTTTATTATTGATTTATTTTATTTTTGAATGTTTTTGCGATCATTATATTTTTATATAAAAAGAAGTATAAAAATACAAAATAAAAACGAATAGAAAAGATCTAACATATGCTTTGTACAAATTATTGAAGTTTAAATGAAGTTTGTAATGTATAATACCCTATTTAAGTCTATTTATCCTCATTTCCCAAATATTAACAAATTGAAGTTAATATGCATGATAATGTCCTTTGATTATATGCATATAGACCATTGGGCTTTGGATTTTATTTATATATGTGCAATAAGAAATATTTTTAATCTATATTTTCATATGTATTTTATGAATGATTACAAAATAAATTATGTTATATGGAGTTAAAATAAAAATAAAGAAAATGTTAAAGTTTTCTAATTTATTCAAGAGAAGTACACAAAGAGGTCCAAAGCATAAAGCTCATTCCGTTGACTTGTGTATATTTAGAACTTTTTTAGAACTCAGTATTATATATACAATGAAGTTTAAAAATAAGTTTGGATATTTTGTAGTTTTTAAAAATAGTTAGATGCCCAAATTTGTGGTATTTAGAAAATCATGGTTTGGGTTTTCTTCCTGGTTATCAAGATAGTTATCTTTCACATTTTTTTATATTTTGTATGCATTTTATGTGCAAGATGAAAAAATAATTATTTAAAAGGAGTTGAAATAAATTTATTGAGCCAGTTTGGGAACAATACATACATGTATTTTGAGGGCAATTGGGCCAAAGTTTAGAGTTACATTGAGCATGTTTTTCGCATTTATTTGTCTATCGGTTCATGTAAGGGTCGGAAAGTGAAGATGATGACAATTTTAAATTCAAAATCAGGCGGAAGAGGCAACGATGATATAACATGGGGAAATCTAGCGAAACAAGGTATTCTTGCAGAGGGGAAGAGTATAGTAGTGTATTAAGATTTGAAAGACTACATTCCAACAAAGAATATAAAGGTTCGAGTCCTTTCCTGAGGTCTAATCCTACAAAGCTGATATATTACTACACATATCATGTATACATGCACTTGTAACCATAACCACAGGTGGAAATTAAACACCAAATGATACCATGACGAAAGATTTGATGTCTTCATATTTAAGTATGAATGTTGGAGAAGATTCAATATTTGGTGGTGGAGCTACATCAAGTCTCAATGATAAAGGTGGATGTGCATAGTGAATGATACGATTTTTCCCTCTTGATTGTATTTATAACAATTGTAGTTTGGAGCGATTTCAAGAAAAGCAGTCATACGATGACGATAACTCCATGAAGAGTAGCACTGGATAGGGCATATGAATTTATATATTTCTATCTTTTAACTTGTTGGGCCTCCAATGCAACCCTCGTGGATGTCATCTCCTCTTGCTACATCATCTTCATAATGTGGTACTCAAGCTGCATTTTCTTCTCGTTGACCTCTCCGTGATTCTGGCTTCTCTGCTAACAACTACCCTCGGATTAGCTTCACGAGTAACCCTCGTGGACGACATCTCCTCTTGCTTCATCATCTTCATCATGTGGTACTCAAGCTGCATCTTCTTCCCGTTGACCTTTCGTGATCTGTCTTCTCTGCTAACAACTATCCTCGGATTGGCTTCATGAGTACATGTGGCAGACCATGAATACATGTAATATTTGATGGACATCAAAGTCGTACAATCTTTTAAATATGTGAGAGTTTTGTATATAGAGACTCGATCAAGAGATGATATACAAGAGGATTATGTTGTAAACAGGATCAACCAAGCATATAAGAAATAGTAATTACGCTGATCCAAATGAACAGAAATAAACGTATCATAGATTAATATCATTAACGTCATATATTTCCAATCCATTATCCAATTACGACATGCAAGCAGGAACCGATTAATCATACGGAAAGCAACAACCTGGCGAGATCCAGAAAAGGGTAAGCAATAAATCAATTGCGGCAAACAATAGATAAGAAAGATTAGATCAGAGATCACTGAAGCGTCGATGAAATGGACTGTCCTTAGAGAGGATTTCGCCCCCACAATACCGGTGCGAAGGGTACTGGCGATCCACTCTCAGGATACGACGGTTCACAGTCTTCGTCCACGCACACCGACGAGACCGTCCTCGAAAGCATCTCCGAGAACTTGCAGTCGAGAAGAAACAGGGGTCGCAGGCGCGAGAGAGAGAACAAGAGTGACGGTGAGTTTTTCTTGCGAGTGAAGAAAGACGGCGTCGGGTGAGGGATATAAAAAGAGGAGCTCGCGTGCCCTAGCGCACGGTCCCTTCGGTTTCCGAAAACGCCCCTCAACGGGCGTGTCCCTTCAGATTCCAAAATCGCGGCTAAGTCGAGCCGTTTGGATCAAGTCCGATTCCCAATGTGATCGAAATCAAATTAATCTTCCTGATTAATTTAATCGATCAGTCAAATGAAACCCGCAACAAAAGTATCGAGATCCGAGACCCGAATTAACTCTCCCGAGCCGGAGCCGGGACGGAGCCAGAGACGGAGCGGAGCGGAGCGCGCGCGCGCGTGTGTGGTCCTCCATTCCTCCTCTCTACTATTGCTACAAGAGCTTGGGGTGTGAACTCATATATAAGTCCACCAAAAGTTTAGAGCTCTAAGGTATGGTACTAAACTTCAACCCAAACTCATCCATGTTTCAATTTTGGGAATTCCCAACTTTCCCTCTAAACCATTTGGTTTCCCAATTGAAACCAAATTAATTCCAATTGTAATTACATAGATTTTCCAACTAAAACTTAAATATAATTTTTAGTACAACAATCTCCCACGAATTCACCAATTTGAAAAAGAGATTCAAAAATGATTTAAGAGACTTCTTTTGGCTGCCCACACTTTGCTTTCAGTAAAGGTACCTTTCGGTTTGAACCTCTACCTGAGTTTACTACTTTAACTTTAACAGGAACGAAGTGAACTACTTCTTGAACTTCAGACCTTAGTGTTAAGGTATACGGTAGAAACAACAAAGCATTGTTCTTGGTGCAATCTTCAGGGTTGGTGCTCTTAAAGGCCATGCACCCTTATCCTGTTTCATGAGTGTATTTAGGAGAGACCCTCTTCCTTTAACTGCGGCCTACAGTAACACTCACATAGGTGGCGTTCTCCAAGGATGCACTGCTAACATCCTGCCCAAAGGCTTGAACCCATTCAGAGCCTACGCTCTTCCTTAACTTGCAGCTTAAATGACACTCAGTCTTCCTGGGATAAGACACTTATGCTTTCGCACTAAGATTAGAGTGCCAACCAGTTCTCCAAACAACTTGTTATTAACATTGAACCTACTTTGTGGGATCTCCACTCAGATAGGTTGGTTTGCCACTGTGGAGGAACTCCCAATGGGTCTCAGTCCCATCCCAAGCCTAGACTTTAAGACTAAAGATCTATCAAGTCCCTTAGTCAACGGATCTGTCGTGTTGTCTTTGAATCCAACAAAATCCACAGCCAACACTCCTCGAGACACAAAATCCCTTAACGTCTTAAGTCTGATTTGTATGTGTCTCCTTATTTTCTGATTGAACTTTGAACTCTTGATCTTGGCAATTGTGGTCATATTATCACAATGTACCGAGATCGCAGGAACAAGCTGACCTACCATGGGAATTTCAGATAGAAGTTCCCTTAGCCATTCAGCCTCAATTCCAATGGTGTCCAAAGCACACAGCTCGGCCTCAAAAGTGGATCGAGCTAGAATGGTCTGCTTCACAGACCTCCAGGAGACTGCACCACATCCAAGGGTAAATACATACCATGTAACACCATTATTCCCAGACTCCTCTATTTTCCCTATCCAGCTTGTATCATTGTATCCTTCTAGCACAGATGGATGTCTACCTAATGCAAACTAAGGGAAATAGTTCCCTTCAAGTACTTCAGTACTCGATCCAGAGCCTCCCAATGAGTACGGTCAGGACAACTAGTGTATCTACTCAGCTTCGCAACCGGGAATGAAATATCAGGTCTCGTGCAATTTACAAGATAAATTAAACTTCCTGTCACTTGTGAATACCTTAGCTGAGCTACAGGTACTCCACTTTTATTCTTAAACAGTGTTTTGGATGGATCAAAAGGGGTGCTTACAGCTTTGCAATCTTGATATCCAAATTTCTCAAGTACCTTCTCAACATAGTGAGATTGAGAAATTACAATCCCATCAACTGACCTTGTCAGTTTGAGACCCAAGATCACATCAACAACACCCATGTCCTTCATCTCAAACTTGCTATTTAAGAATGCCTTAGTCTCATTAATAATCCTCATATGTGATCCGAACAACAATATGTCATCAACATAGAGTCACAAGATAACACACTCATCACCTTTCACCTTAAAATAGACACACTTATCGGATTCATGAACCTTAAAGCCACATGACAAAATAGTCTTGTCAAATTTTTCATGCCACTGCTTTGGTACTTGTTTCAATCCGAAAGGGATTTGACAAGCTTGCAAACCTTTTCCTCATTCCCAGGAGTCACAAGCCCATCAGGTTGATCCATATAGATCTCTTCCTCAAGATCGCCATGCAAGAAGGCAGTCTTCACATCCATCTAGTGGATGGAGAGATCATATACAGATGCTAATGCTATGAGCATCCGGATTGTGGTCATCCTAGTCAGAGGGGAATAGGTATCAAAATAATCGATAGCTTCCTTTTGCCTAAAGCCCTTGGCAAATAATCTGGCTTTATACTTTTCAATTGATCTGTCAGGTCTAGGCTTTCTCTTAAACACCCACTTGTACCCAATGGTAGAGCACCCTTTGGGTAAATCAACCAACTCCCAAGTTTCATTAGCCATAATGGAATCCATCTCAGATTTGATGGCTTCCTTCCATTATTTTGCTTTAGATGAAGCTATGGCTTCCTTGTAACTTGATGGATCACCCTCGATCTGGTAGACAACAAAGTCACTACCCAGATCCTTGGCTATCTGAGGTCTTTTACTCCTCCTTGGCTCAATCTCTTCAGAAAGATCATTGGGTTCAGGTTGAGTCTCAACCCCCACATTCGTTATCCTTTTCACTTGATCTGGAATAGATCATGATGTGGAGGCGACCTCAATGGTCAGATTCTGAGGAATCCCAGTCTTCAATAGGAAGACATCCTCAAAGAAGGTAGCATCACGGAGTTCAACAATGGTGTTGACATCTATGCCCGGTATCTCGGACTGAATTACCAAGAACCTATATGCATAGCTATTTTTCAAGTAACCTAAGAAGACCACATCAACTGTTTTAGGATCAAGCTTCTTTCTCTTGTGTTCTGGGACTGAAACTTTAGCGAGACAGCCCCACACTTTGAGATATTTTAGACTCGGTTTCCTATTTCTCTAAAGCTCAAAGGGACATTTTTCCATATGTCTTGGAGGAACCCTATTCAGAATATGGCAAGCTGTATTCAAGGCTTCTCCCTACATATATGTTGGAAGTCCAGAACTTTGTAAGAGAGCATTGATCATGTCAGTTAAGGTTCTATTTTTCCGTTCTGCTATCCCATTTGATTGTGGTGAATATGGGGCCGTAACTTCATGAACTATGCCAAACGATTTGCATTGTTCATTAAATAAGTTAGAGGTATATTCACCTCCTCTATCTGATCTAAGGCGTTTAAGCACTTTTCCTGTTTGTGTCTCAGCCTCATTCTTAAAAATAAGAAATTTCTCTAAGGCTTCATCCTTGATTTTCGTTAGATATACATAGCAGTATCTACTGCCATCATCTATAAATGTGATAAAGTATTTCTTATTGTCTCGGGTCAACACACCATTAAACTCACAGATATCCGTGTGCACTAGATCCAAGATCTCACTATCTCTAGAGACAGACTGAAAAGACTTCCTAAGCGTCTTCGTTTGTACACAGATTTCACATTTTTGAGTTTTATCAATAGTGTGTTTAGGGATCAACTCTAAATTCATCATTCTTTTAATTGAATTTAAGTTTACATGTCCCAATCTACCATGCCACAGATCACAAGATTCTAAATTATTCACAACATGAGACACAGAATTAGAACATTCAGAATTCAAAACATTCATTTCATTAAATGTTTACCGAATCACATCTAATTCTAAATAACAAATCAAAGTCTGCCAAAATAGCCTTTTCCATAAAAAAGGCCATGTCTCAGAATGACAACTTTATTACATTTAAAGTTTAATTCAAAACCATTTCTAACTAAGATAGAACCAGATAAAACATTCTTTTTGACGTCAGGAACATGCAGCACCCTGTGCAACGTCCAGACACGTCTAGAGGAGAACATCAAGTTGACTTGTCCCGACCCTAGCACCCTGGCTGCAGAATCGTTCTCCATCTTCACTGTCCCACCACTGCAGGTCTGATAAGAAGAAAACAAAGTTCTGTCAGAACAGATATTTACATTGTCTCCCGTATCCACGAGCCACTCATTTGGATCATGGATATGGTATAGTTCAGGTTTTACAAAGACATACCCTTTGCTAGCCCCGAGTCCCATAGTGATCATATTCACTTGTGGACTCCCGTCTGTAGCCTTAGGTTGAGCCTTCAAGGACGGACAATCCTTCTTCCAATGGCCAACTTTATTACAGTGCCAGCATGAATTATTCTTTGCCTTTTTCTGGATCTTGCCCTTTGATTTCATTTTATTGTTGTTAAGACCCTTTCCCTTCTTATCCTTGCCCTTCGAGGTCATGAAATTGACCTTAGCCTGAATGTCGACAGGAAACACATGTTTTTGTTTCCTGTATTCCTCCTCTATGGCAATTGCCACCATCAAGTCGTCCATAAAAATCTTCTCCTTTCTGTGTTTCAGGGTCATACCGAAGTCTTCCCACGACTTGGGGAATTTTTCTATGATGCACATGACCTGAAACTTCTCTGGAAGTTTCATTTCGGCATCTTCTAACCTATGGAGCAGGAGTAAAAACTCGTGTGCCTGTTCAGAAACTGACTTCCCTTCGGCCATGGAAAACATCAAAAACTTGGCCATGGAGTATTTCTCAATACCAAGGTCTTCGGTATTATACTTCCGATCCAAGTCTTCCCATAGCCCCTTCGCAGTCTGCGTGGACGAACAATATACGTCAAACAACGTGTTGGACAGAGCCAACAAGATGCAGCCATGACATATACGGACGCGTTCCTTACAAGCAGAGTGCGCCTTCTGGCTATCAGGTGAGGGGTTTTCTTTTTCCACCGTAGGACAGTCGGTTTCAAGCATCGAAATCAATCCAATGGTGGTTAACCAGATCTTCATGCGTTCTTGCCAATGCCTAAAGTTTTGTCCACCGAACTTTTTAGGCATACTCGTCATATCAACCCTCGATTTAAACATGGTTTCCGACATAGTTTTATAATTGGTTACCGAAATCCTCTCTAAGATTGTTGTAAACATGATCAACCAAGCATATAAGAAATAGTAATTACACGGATCCAAATGAATCATTAACGTCATATATTTCCAATCCATTATCCAATTACGACATGCAAGCAGGAACCGATTAATCATACGGAAAGCAACAACCGGGCGAGATCCAAAAAAGGATAAGCAATAAATCAATTGCAGCAAACAATAGATAAGAAAGATTAGATCATAGATCACTGAAGCGTCCATGAAATGGACTGTCCTTAGAGAGGATTTCGTTCCCACAATACCGGTGCGAAGGGTACTGGCGATCCGCTCCCAGGATACGACGGTTTACGGTCTTCGTTCGCGCACACCGACGAGACCGTCCTCGAAAGCACCTCCGAGAACTTGCAGCCGAGAAGAAATAGGGGTCGCAGGCGCGAGAGAGAGAACAAGAGTGACGACGAGTTTTTCTTACGAGTGAAGAAAGATGGCGTCGGGTGAGGGATATAAAAAGAGGAGCTCGCGTGCCCTAGCGCACGGTCCCTTAGGTTTCCGAAAACGCCCCTCAACGGGCGTGTCCCTTCGGATTCCAAAACCGTGGCTAAGTCAAGTCCGATTCCCAATGTGATCGAAATCAAATTAATCTGCCTAATTAATTTAATCGATCAGTCAAATGAAACCCGCAGCAAAAGTATCGAGATCCGAGCCGAATTGTCTCTCCCGAGCCCGAGCCCGAGCGGAGCGCGCGCGCGCATGTGTGGTCCTCCATTCCTCCTCTCTACTATTGCTACAAGAGCTTGGGGTGTGAACTCATATATAAATCCACCAAAAGTTTAGAGCTCTAAGATATGATACTAAACTTCAACCCAAACTCATCCATGTTTCAAATTTGGGAATTCCCAACTTTCCCTCCAAACCATTTGGTTTCCCAATTGAAACCAAATTAATTCCAATTGTAAGTACATAGATTTTCCAACTAAAACCTAAATACATTTTTAATACAACAGATTAAGTATGGAAAATTGATCCAATAAGACACTTTTGGTTCCAACCAGCGATGAATCTTCAACTTATTTATGTATAAGTATATTATTGGTAAATGATGAATTATGAGTTTATGTGAATATGTTATTTGGTATTCCAACTTATTTATGCATTCTACATTACCAAACTTTTAGTTGCATGCCTTACATAGGAGTGTATATCAGTCCGTGTGGAGATTATGGTGGTAATACTAATACAAAAATTGTATTTAGACGTCTACTTTAGCGAAGCAATATGTATTTTTAGAGTAAATTACATAAAAGTCCTTGAACTAATTATACATGATTTCAATGCTGTACCTAAGCTTTAAAAGGTAGCAATATGGTACTTGATCTTTAAGATTTATCTCAATGTGATTTTGAGTTGTTGTGATTTAAGTCAGAAAGATCAAACAATCAACTAAATTTCAATTTCCTAGGGCAGCATTGAGAGAAATCTTAAAGATTGATCTTTCTAACCTTAAATCACAACAACATAAAATCACATTGAGACAAATGTTAAAGATTGTGTATCACATTGTTACCTTTTAAAGTTCATGTATGACATTGAAATCAGGTGTATAGTTCATTGAATTTTATGTAATTTACTTTATGTTTTATACAAAAAAGGAATGATCTTTACATCGATTCTCAAATTAAGGACTGATCTTTAGTTTGTAACAAATAAAGGACCAAAGTTTAACTTAAAGTTTCAGTCCCCAATGCCGTTAATGGGTGTCTCAACTCATGGTTGTAGTTGACAAAATTACCCATGAGGAAGAGCACCCTCCGGCCTCTTATCCTTCCCCTCGCTATGGATGGCGGAGATGATCCTCTGGTCTTCCGCCGCCGCGGTAACATGCTCGACCCTTCGGCGTAGGTGTGCCACCTTGCCCCCTACCACCTCTGTCGCCTCCCGCTCAAATTTACTACCCCTACCCTCTAGCAACTAAGAATCATGGCAACGTACCAGAGGACCGCATATGATCTAAAAGTGTAGTTTCCATCCGAGCACGCTAGAGCGGGTCGAAGAGACGATGGAGCACGTCCTGCACACGTCTTAGATGACTGCTCTCCTTGCGGCTCTCTTGGCTCCTCCATCGAAGCCCTTCCACATCTATCACCACATAGATCAACCAATTGTACAACCTCCAGTTGGCAAAGTGCAGAGCCGCAAATAACAATGGATCCACCCCAAGAAGAGCTCAATTTTGCTTGCAAGATCATGTTGCATTGAGCTCTAAGACGAGTCCAATGTTCGATACCGACCAAACTCGAGATAGGATGAAAAATCTCGGAGGAAAGCGGAGGTTAATCGAGAGGTGCGAACCTTTTTTCGACGAGCTCCTTCTGTCGTCTTCTCCTCGTGTTTCTGCTTCTGAATCTTTCCTTTGTGTTTTTTGGGCAAGGCGGCAGAGCTGATAGGGGGTAGGATGGTACGTATGCGTCGAAGGGTCGGGCACGTTGCCGCGGCGGAAGCTCAGAGGTCCATCTCCGCCATCCATACCGAGGGGAAGAAGAAGAGGCCGGAGGGTGCTCTTCGCAAGGGATAATTTCGTTAAGTACATCCATGAGTTGAGCTGCCCATTGACGGCGTTAGGGAATGGAACATTAAGTTAAACTTTAATCCTCTATTTATTACAAACTAAATACCAATCCCTAATTTGGGAATCGATATAAAGATCAGTCACTTTTTTTAACTTACCCTAGTTATTATTGCCTAAAGAATGTTGGAAAACTTAATTTGGGGAAACCCGAAAGATGACTTTTACAACTGTTTCCGCAACTTCTGTTAATACCCCAAGACCTTCTTTTCCTTGCTTCTTCAAACGACATTGATTTCGACATTTAAGCACGACATTGATTTCGACATTTAAGATCATGTTTGGTTCCAACAAATGGGTAGGGGAGTAGGGAGGGAAGAGGATGAGAAGAATAAAAATGGAGTATATATAGTTCGTAGATTGCAAAATTAATTACATGTTATATCCTATGATTGTTACATCCAACAACTATATTCAGAGGTTAACAGTAGGAGCACCAGTGTTGTGTTACTGAATATGTTTTGTAGCCATCACCATTGTTTATGAAACAGAAAGGTGTACAAGTGCAAAAATTCCAATTTTACATGCTTTGGCAATTAAGTAGACGGTAATTTAGGTGCGGGTATTTTTATATTTAACTCGCATATGTTTACTATACAATTAGTGAAATTTGTTGGAAATATAAAATATAATTATTTCACGGCCATGGAATTTATGATTCTGTTATAATGATAGCAGAAAGCCTGCCAAATCTGCAGATCGGCCAGTGCAAAATTTTCCGCTCATTAAAAAATAATAATAAAATATCTAGATTAGATAAAACCAGGACAGTAAAGACGGGGAACAGGGCTATCATATTATTGCTAATATCCTTTAGTAATCTACATTATCCCCATCACTACAAAATTAAGACTAAAATAAACTACAGTAAAAAAAAGTCAAACCCACAGCAACAAGGATTATTTAGTAGAAGAGGTGAAGAAGGTAAAGAGCTTCTGAGCAGTCCTCCAGTTCAACTGCCGTCAGCCGCTGCGACGGCGTCGGGAAGGCTAGCGGGGGCGGGAAGCAACAACAACGGCTTCTCCGCCCCCTCGGGACGAGGCGGAGGCACTATCCGCCTCGCCAATGCCTCCAGCCTTTCGGAATTGGTCTCCTCCAGCAATCTCTTACCACCAAACGGCAATGCCTCCAGACCTTTCTCTCTCAGCATCCTCTCCCCCGCCGCCCTCAGCTGCGCAGCCGTCGTCGTCCTTCTCTTCTTCCCCTCATCCTCCGCCGCCGCCACCAGCCCGTTGGCCTGCATGTTTAGTAGTGTTAATTACAGAACGTTACATTTCGATCCAAACAATTCGTAAAGCTGTTGTCTACAAACAGGACAAGGAGGAACTGAGCTGTATGTGAGGGCGTTGGTACCGGTGGTTGGTAGAGATGGAGGGGCATAAATAAATGCCGAGCAACAAACAGGACTGAATGTGCAACTTGTCCCGTATTCAATGCTACCGTGAAAAACGTTTTCGCATATATGGGGATGAATGTACGAAACGAAGTGCATGCAAATATTAAATACAAGCAGAAAGGTTTTCCTGAGTACATCTTCCCTTATTAGAATAGTCGTGCTGGATATGCTTCCTCCAAAAAAACGTAAGGATATGTTTAGGGGTAAATTTTATAAAAATAATATTTTGGAAGCATAGAGGGATGGACATGCAAAAAGGCCCGGGTAAGTTACCTCGATCCTGACGTAGTCCGCAGGGTTCCAAGAGAACGCGTTGGCGAGGACCTGATCGACGGTGTCGGAGACGCCACGTAGCACGATATCCATGACGACCCGGCCATCCCGAGAGAGATCTCGACCGTCGGATGGGCTGCCGTTGCCGACGGAGAGGAGGAGGAGGTCGTGGATGCCGTGCACGTGGGGGAAGTCCCGCTTGTTGTGGAGAACGTGCGTGACGGCAGCGGCAGAGGGGTTGTTCATGACGAGGCCGCCGTCTACCGCCTCGCAGGCCGTCCTCCCGTCCACCGACCTCAGCCGGAACGGCCGGAACAGCCCGGGCGTCGCCGCCGTCGCGCGGCACACCTTCCACAGCTCAAAGTCGAAGCACGCCGATTCCGCCGCGTCTGCCCAGGAGAAAACCAGAGGCGCGGAGCTGCCGAGATCGTAGCAAGGGACCAACAACGGCCGACACGTGTCCCTGAGTGTGAGACCCTTGAAGACCTTGCGGAGCACCGCCTCGAAGCTCCGGGAGGAGTAGCGGTACCCGCCTGTCACATTCCGACGGAGGAGCGACTGGCGGCGGAAGAGGTCGGGGAGGTTGGAGAGGAGAAGCTCGGAGGCTTCGGCGGCGGAGAGGAGAGGGTGGTGGGAGGAAGGGTCGGAGGTGGCGGTGAGGAGGGCGGCGAGGACGCCGCCGAGGCCGGTGCCGGCAATGAGGTCAAAGAAGTGGGGGATGCGCGCAGAGGGGTTGGAGGAGAGGATCTGGAGGTGGGTCTCGAGGCGGGCGAGGGTGTGCGCCGCCACCAGCCCTTCCGGGCCGAGGCCTCCATCGATGGTGAGTATGCGGGTCTTGCGAGACGACGGCGACCATTCTTGGACGTCGCCATCGGAGGAGAGCAGCCACTTCTGCTCCAGTTTCGAGAATATCTGAAGCGTCAACTTCGACAAGTCCATTCCCCTCTCTTTCTACTATCTTCTACAATGACACTTCTACAATGGAATGTGTGGTTTATATATTACTTTGCAGAGAGGGAAGAGAAACAAAGCAAGAGCAAAGAAGAGGAGGGTATTGCTAACTCCTTCACGCTCTGCGCACTGCGGGAATTAAGAGGAGGGGTCTATTCTTTGTGGGCTATATGCTCTCTCTCCCTCTCTCTCCACTGTCTGTGGTTAGTAGCAGAGAGAGGAGTGGGGGTTTTTCTTGTGTGCATACAAGTGTCCCCCTCCTCGGGACGAAAGGAGTCGCAGAGCAGCAGAGCAGAGGTGAGAGAGAACCCTACGAGCAGCTGCCGTTTCTTTGGCGCAAGTCCTTTTGGGCCGTTTCCCATATTTTTCCTCCTAATTCACTGGTTTTACGTATATTAGATTGTCATGTCTATCTCAACCGTCCATGGAAGATCCAAAGGAGGAGGTCAAGCATGGCCTGCTCTGTTACCGCTCACAGCAGGAGATCTGAACTTAGAACCACCCGGTTTGGAGTTGACGCAACCCTTACTATTGACCACTAGGAGACGAAAACGCACGGCTTGATCGTGAGCAGCTCGGTATCTAAGCATCAGGACCAATTCAATGCCCTTGACAAATGGGCCACCATTGCTCAACCCCTCCAACCTGTATCTCTATATACAACATTATGAATCCAAAGCCCTTCGGTGTGATTTTCATTCATGCAGGGAGTAAATAAGGGCCCTCCTCCCTGTACTGCTGTCAGTTCGAGGCTTGCCACTAATATCAGTTTAACTGTATGTTCTTCTCCACATCAATGCCTGCAAAAATGGCCATTGCATCGAAATAACTAGTTTTGGTTGCAGCACACCCAGAAATAATAATTCCTGACCAGAACACTAGACCAACTTAATGCGTATGCCGATTAAGATTAGATCAATATTTGTTGTTCGTTGCAGTAAAGTCCAAGACGTAAGGAGTACCGGAGGACATTGGGTTAGGGAGGCAAGAATGAGAAAGCTACAACGGAGTAAGCGGCGACATGGCAGCCACGTGTTCCCGCTGTAAACTTTCGGGTAATTCTCTGCAATGGAGAAGAGAGGGGCGGAGATGAGATCTGACGGCTGGAACGCGTGGGACCTGCCTACGAGTGGTGGGGATGTGTCTATCATTTTCTGGAGGACTTGTCTGCTGCAGCATAAGGAAGGGGGCCGAAGGTATGGAGGAAAAGAAAGGGGGCAGGTCTTTATTTTTTTATTATTTTTTAAGTTTTTATACCACGGCCCTTATAAAAATCAGAAATTATATATAATCCTTGACTTCTTCGTATTTACCTTGCGATCCCTGCAAACTTACTAACTCCTCCATTAGACCCTTGTGTTTAACATCCATTCATTCCACCGTTAAAGCAAATGGAATATTCGGCTCTTATAAGAATGCTATACTTTTTTCCTACTTGAGTTTTAGGAGTAATATTTTGCTCATAGTGCATAGAAATGGGCTTGTACTCCTGAGGCAGAGCAATCCCTGTTCGATAAAGCCACGTGGAAATATGTATATTTAATATCTCTATATTTTATTAATTTATTATTAAATCTATATTTTTTTACAATTAAATTGAACACAGGTATTGGAAGAGAGAAATGTTAGTTCCGCCTATAGGAATCCGACACTTGTGATCTTCCTCCATACTATGTGGAGGAGCATCACCATTCTTATTTTGGTTAGGACCGGCTATCTTATTCACATCCCTAGTCATCACAACAACCAACTCCTTATATGGAGTTTTAATGGCGATGATGGTAGAGAAGGTGACGAAACTGCAGTAAGATTTACGACTTATATGTAAGAATTCTCCTTCTATAGTACAATATATTCATAATTATTTAATTTCTCAAAATTCTCTCATATATCATTTACTTATAGGTCACAAAAGTCTACATCACATCATAAAGAGATTGATTCTAATGAGGAAGAAGAGGAAAATGATCCAGAAGAAGAAGCACGCATGTATGCATGATTTAAGGAGAGGGAAAAGGAAAAGAAGAAATCAAAGTAAAGTTCGATCTCAAAAATATTTCGATCTAAGAAGAACTGAACATCATAATTTCTGTTATTTATAGAATTTCGATTGCTTTTAATTTTGTAAGGACTTTTATTTTGATTTATGGACTTTTTTAAAAATAATTATTAAATAATTCGTAATTGAGTAAATAACCAGAAACTTTTGATATTTAAAAGTTTAAGCACTAAAATTCAGGCCACGAGGTGCCGATTTGGGCCAGACCCTCCAAATCGGCAACCGTGCTGATTTGGGCATGCACCTCTATGAAATTTATCCATGAAATTTACATCGATGGCCCTGCCTTTTCCCTTTTATACAAAGTTTTTCCATTTTGTTCAAATCTTTTCCATTTTATAGAAATCTTACTTGAAATTAGATTTAATCCATTGATTTTGAGTGTCATTAATTAGATAATTCTTCGACCATTCCCATATTAATTTTATTTTATCATTATTTGATATTCTTTGGCCCTCTTATAATAGCCACGAATTGTTATAATTCTTCATATCTAGGTAATTATCCATGCAAATACATGTATCTAGGTAATTGTACATGAAAATACATTCAACATTCCACCCAATAAATCATCAGTTATGAAAATGATTAAATATTTTATTAAATATCACAGAAGAAATATTTAACAATATTCTATTGATTATCATACAAGAAAGATTTTCCAATTGCATCTATTGGGATAGAAAAGGTATATCTAAAGTATCCATTCTCTTATAAATCCGCTTAAGCCTCCTCCTTTGTTTCCTTTTTGACCTTATCTCGTTGTTTTGTGGCTATCTTCACGTGTATATTTTTTTTATTTTGCTTGATATTTCATTCAGAATGTATTGGAACATCATCAGTAACATGCAAATCATCAACCTTTCAGTCCAGTGATTAAATCCATATCATGAAATGTAGTAGTAGCCTCACCAAATAAAAGGTGAAATGTGTGTGTTTCGCGTCACTACCTCTCTAATAAACTCACCAACAGTGAAGGGTCCATCTCTACCCTTCTCAAATTCACAACACATGAACATCCAGATAGTTCCAATAACCTATTTATCATCACATATCTTTTCTGCATAATGTAAATGAGCATTTCATTGTGCTCTACAAATCGAATCTATAAGGATTATGAGTTAATTGTAAATTATTGTACAATATATTACCAAATTAAATACTCGCCAATCTAGTAGGTTAGGAAGAATGAAGCTTACTTTGTAGATACAACACTGAGGTATTGAATCGTCCAATTAATCTATCCAAGTATGTCATCTACATCAAAAAAATAGATATGTTAATAGGATTAAAAAAAACTAAATAGTAACTGCTTTAATGAACCAAAATGGAAATTATTAAGTAGAAGTACCCATTTATAGAAAAATAAATAGATTTAATTATTAGTTTCTTCGTGTATAACTAAATCGGTTATGTCCCTATTTTTGACAGATCTTACATAACCTTTGTCGCACACACATTTCATCCATTTCATTTCCAGTTCTCCCTTGTAACAAATATCTAGAATTACTCTTCTTAATGATCAAAGGTAAAATAATGATCTCATCTTTTTCTCCCCAATAGCATTGATATGAGATTGTGAAAAACCTGAATTTACCCTTGCTAATTGTTTCTTGTTATTACGTTGTAGTTTGACAATAACGAATCAATAAAAAATACTTAATTAAATAAATTAATATACGAGTGGTTGCATTTTTTACTTGGGCAAGACCAAGGTCTAACTCAAGAAGGCCACCGCCTTATTAGATTAATTTTGAGATATTTTAGAGATTAGATTTCGAAAAGAATATTTTTTATTTTCTTTTTTTTTATGAAATGTGAGTGTGAATGCAAAAATGAACTAGATTCCTTATGAGAACTAACAAACTTAATAAATTTAAATTTAATGCAAAAATGATCCAAATTAGAAAAGTTCTATTTTTTCAAGAAAACCTATTCAATGGTGCACATAAAACACAATTTTATTAAATTTTTAGATTTAAGGTGATATTAATGAATGAGGTGCAAGTGTATAAAGACAATCTCAGGGTCAAATTAGCCTAAAGTGGAAAATCCAAATTAATGTGAAAATTATCTCAAAAATTCAGAAGGCTATTTTCCTCATTTATTTATGCAATGATCAGTCCAAACCATATTTTTTATATTTTTAAGGTATAATATGCATGCATGAAAATGGATCTTTTTCAGGGATTTTAATGTAAATTTGCTTGCATATGAGATACACAAATTATGAAAATTAGGTAAAAGGATATATATGATGATATTATCCTACTATATTTTTTTTTGGAATTTTTGTATGAAAATTGAATTTACTATGAATTAAATATGAACAATTGATGATCTAGAGGACTTTATTTTTAATAAATAGCAAACAATCAATATTTTTAGAAATACAATTATCCTAGATGTATCTAATCAAGACAAAATTAGAGTAATTTTAATTTCCTAAAAATACCATGTATTGATCGACTAAAGTTAAATTACTTAAATAAAAAATCTCTTTATTCAGAGCAAAGCATGCCATGCAAATGAGATGATTTTGAAGCACTTGTCCTAAAATAACTAATCCAAGTAAATGTGGATTTTTGGAAATTTTTGGAGCTAGGATTGATTTACTATGAATTGAAGTCCTGAAATTGGGTAAAATATATAATTCTATATCAAATCAAATTTAAAAAATCAATCAAGGCCCACAAAAATATAAATCAATCACCATAGACTGTAGAATTAACTAATAAACATTATGTAATTTTTGGAATTAAAATCTATGCAAAATGATTGTTCAAAGTAAAGTAGCAACATATGTGTTTGCATGTAGAGCAGAAAATAAAAATAACACAAAGAAAAATAGTTTAATTGCACTTCTTTAATTACCAATACCCACGATGGTGGTGTAATTTTCGCACTAGAGGAGCGTCGTATGCATGATGTCCTAATGGTAGGGATGAAATACAAATCTCTAGATAGTTAGGGGCGTGTAGCATTGTTCGCCATGAGCTGCGCGTGATGCATGCGGTTCGGGTATCGATGTAGGTTCGGCTCCATATGTCGCTTTCTACTTACTTCACGTTTATGTTCGATCGGCTAGCTTCAAAACTGATTAGGGGCGTCAATTCCAGGAGACCCGCTCCGAGGGTTGCGGTGTAGGATAACAGATGCCGCTCGATCAAGATCGAACAACACATGTAGCATCTCCTTGGGTGATCTTCTTCTTTGTTCCTCGTTCTCCTCTGTCGATGATGTTCTTTCATATCCAACACACGGCTGACGGGCATCGTTGTGATTCAAAGTGCTGCTCTTGAATACCTGCACGAGAATGTGGTTCGGATGTTAAAGGCTAGACTAGGGTGTATTTTGTGTTGGGTGAGGAAGATGAGTGGATGTACACCTGTTGCGGGTGTAAGGAAAGCAGAGGAGCAACCAGTATGGCTGCGATTTTGGTTGGATATGAGAGGTCGTGCGGGGCAGAATGTGAAGCGATGGGTTTTGAATGTGGAGGTGATCTTCATCGGTAGCTGGTGCAGTGTGTGCGGAGGTAGAAGGCGAACACAAAGATGTTAGGTTCGGGTTTAAGGCAGAGCAAAGGAGGAGGAGGAGGAGGGAGAAGAAAGAAGAAAGGGTGAAGAAAAAGAGAAGAGGTATAACTTGAAGTGGTTTCTTTGTTGATGGTGAAGCGGAGGAAGCTAACTCCTAGTTGTTGCCCTTAACCCAGTGGAGTAGATGATCAGGGAAGCTCATCGCACTCCTGGATATGCAGCAACAAGGTCAAGGTTGCCTTGGATCACACCTGGAGGAGGTTTTGCTGGAGGGTGAACCCACTTGTTATCACCAAGTTTGCCCTTAGCTCTCTCTCTCTCTCCCCCCGATTGTCGATGGTGGCGGATGAGGTTCCTCAACATCGGCCTGGGGGTTTTGAAGGTGGTTAGGGCTCAGTGAGATCGACAACGATGAGGTTACGTGGAGCAAGATGAGGTGATTATGGATAAGAGGGAGTGGTTGTGGCTTGTAGAAGAGGTCAGAAGCAAGAGAGGAGGTGGTCACGACGATGACAGAGGAGGCAGAGATAGGAGAAAATGCATGTGCTATTGGATCATCCCGAATTAGAGGATGGAGAAAGCACCATGTGGCATGAGGTAGAAAAAAAGAAAATAAAAATAAAAAAACAAAGGAAATGTTATGGACCATTGTATGAAGAGCTCTTCATCCAACAATCAATAAAGAAGACAATTGGATAGAAAGTAGGGGTAACATCTAGTGGCTATAGGAGCAGCCACACGTCGTACCAAAAAAATAAAAAAAAATTAAGATAAAAATCAAAAGAAAATAGAAAATGATTTCAAATTAAAAAGTGATCTTCATGAAAGTTGTTTGTCTTAATGAGATCTTGTGAAGAAATAAAATTAAAAGAAGTCATCTGTACAAAGTGTATTTTTTGGTGGTCTTTTATATACGTAGAATACATGTATTTTAAGGTTTTACAATTTTATGCCTTCTAAATAAAGAAAATTTAAAAAATAAAATAAAAAATAAAAGAAATATTTACAACTTAATCTATTTTTTGGTATTTTGAATAATTAAGAAAATAAAGAAATAAAACAAGAGAGGTTTATTTACAAACACTATACAGACTCAGGGTGATCTATTTTTTTTATTTTAATTCAATTTTAATTTAGATTTTTACACACTTTATTAAAATATAAATCAAAGAAAATGAATCCGTGGGGCCAAAACGCTATCGTCCAGTTCGCGACCCAATCTTCTAATCGCGAATATAATAGCCTTGACGATTTTACTAAATTGCGTTTCGGAGAGGGCACTCCCCCTCTTTTGATTATCTATAAGAGATCCACACCTTGACACCTAAGATTCCGAAAGGAGTAGATACGTTAGCGGGAGAATAATCAAGTTTCTGTTCCAATACATGACGAGATATTTTTCCATACTTTCCACATTCAGTTCGGGAGATTTTCGTACGAAAAAGAAATGAATCAAAGGAGGTAGTTATGTACATAAAATAATAAGGTTAAAGTCTGATGAAATATACAATATACAATGAGGTCCCAAAACCCAAGTGTCACATATGAACTCCGATTCTTTTGAATTGGTCTTGCTTTGAAGATAATTAAATATACATTAATTTAAAAGTGAGCAGGGGATTATAGGAGATGGTACGCGAGAGATGTTTGCATTTGCTTCTTTTTGTCTCAAAATTAGGGTTTGGTTTATTTGTCACATATACATGTTAGTATTTTATAGTATTTTTCCATTATTAAGATTAGTAATATGCATACGATGGAGTTGATTTTAATTTATTTGGAGTTAGTATAAAATAGTTAAAAATAAGGGAAGTTGTGTTAATGTACAAGCAATTATCTACATAGAAATTCAGGCTTCTTATCCATAATAAAATATAGATATTATTTACACATGCATGAGTGCTAATAATGCAAATTAAATGATCAAATGCAATTAATTACTTGGGAACGAGCTCTATTTTTAGCTTTTGTATGAAGGAATGAATGAGAAGCCAATTTATCTGACAAAAAATTCTTTTTGTTATACACTCAATTTTTACAACAAATTACAACACAAGTATACTTACAAAAAAATTTACACCAACTTTACAAAGAGAGCATTATTTACACAAACTTGTAGAAGATTATACATATTTTACAAATTATATAGCTTGTACACATTATACGAATTTACATGTAGTAAAAAAATTTTATCAACAATTTTACAAGTTGTTACCCATCACATATTTATTGAACAGTATTGCACATAAAATATGTGAAAGTACAAGCTATGGGTAAAGTATATATGTAATATATACACACCCCTTATACTTAGCGTATGCTATGTCCTCATAGCACAAAAAGCGAGGAAGAGATATAGCTCATGCTAAGCGTAAGAGAATGAAAAGAATAAAAGTATAGAAGTCAATCTGTCCTCCTATACTTAGGCTCTGGTTGTAGAAGAAGATAAAAACAAGGCGATCGAAGGTAAGAGAGAAGGAAGAAGTAAAAGCGGAGAATACACAACATGCATCAACTCCCGTATACTTAGTCTTTGGTCAGCTTGCATATGGAAGTGTAAGAGTGGGGGGTCTGATGAGATCTAGAGAATGTACATCTAAAAGTGATCGCGAGTCTTCACGATGTTGTTGATGGCTTGAGATCAATGCTACAAGGTTTCATGAACATCTGAGTGTGTGTCTTCTGGATCTGTCCCATGCATGAATACAATCCCCTTAACATGGACTAACTGCTCATTCATTTTGACAAAGTGCTTCAACAATTATCCATGTTCCAGGAAAGTTTGTGCTTCATCTATAAGATCTGAGATCTCAACACATCCACTGGCATGCACAACACAGACCAAATACGTGTCCATCCACTTGGAATTGAGCTTCCTTTGGAAAATATTCTTCTTTGCATTGAACAACCATACATTTATCCAGGAACGAAGGTCTTTCATCTGATAAATCTATCATGCCAGCATATAATCTTGTTAAAGATTGTTTATGCTAATGTATAACCTTATTCTTTTATCTGATTAATTCCTTTTAAAACCCAAAATAAATATCCATAATATTTAATCTATTTTTTTAGCTTTTATAATAGGAAATAAAATAAAATAAATAAGGAAAATAAAAGGGTTACTTTATATACAATAATTAAGGATATTTGCAGAAAGAGGGTCAATTATTAATAAAGCAAAATTAATGAAGATTTTGATTGAATTATTTATACTCAGAGCATAAGGAGTATAGTAATGATAAATCTGAGATTTATCGCCCTCTATACATAAACTATGCTCATCCTTGAGCATCTAAAAAATGAAGAAATCGGATTAACTCCTGATAGTGTATGTGAATTTTGAGGCTCGACTTATCAAAGACTCTTAATTTGAGTGATCCTAAGATTATGGGCTCAACCATGCTCTAATCAAAAGGAATCCAACTTCTCTAATTATCAAACTCTCTATTTGTACGTATAGTCATGAGAGTAGATTCGGGATGTCACCCAAGGTCTCGGTCCAAGAGACTCTCCTATAGACATAATCCTCAACACTAGGGAGTAAGTCTTTTCTTGCGTTCAATCCACCTTCTGATTAGTTTGCCAGACTTGAAAATGTAAATGGAAGGACATATGATGGAGGGCATATGTTTGTGTATTTTCTTCTCTCCCTCACATTAGAATAAGGATCCTCTCGAGTGCCTTATTGCTCAACACATGTATATTTTTTTATTTGTTGATCAATGTGTCCATCAAGAGTGATCGAAGTTGTCTACACTTGTTTTCTTACGAGTACACCGGGGTGTATCTCTTTTGAGTATCTAAGATACCTTCGACGCCCAAACTTGTATCACTATATGATGCAGAGCCCTTTTGGGAGCTAGCCTGATGCTAAAACAAAATTTCACCATGCTAATCATCATATTTTATTGTAGTACATGTGGTGAAAATGATCCATGCAAAACCACACATGAGAGTATGTGGAGAATTTAACTTTGTAAGTCTACCAAGGTCGAACACTGGAACACGAGCCTCCTCATCTATTATCGGAAATTATCAATCAAATTCGAGTGATCAGATTCAATGATATAGGTCTTCATATGCAGATTCAATGCACATATTACGTAATGCACAAATAATATGCAGATAATGAATAAATGCAAAGATTATGCATAGGCAAACAATATGATGCAAATAAATATGATGCAAGGACATGATTCTAGACCATGAAACCTAGAATGATAATGCATTTTTTTATTTTATTTTATGTAAAATAAATGTGGTGCAATATTCAATGAGGATAAGTTGCAATGAGGGGAACCATGCACTTTTTATTTGATTTGTAGCAATAAAATGATGTAGATGTTATGCTATGATGTGCATGTAATAATATGCCCTAAAATGATTAACATACTGAACAAATTAAATGTGATTTAATTTCATCAACAAATTGAGCATCAAAACCGAGCAAATATTCAATAATGGAATTCAAATGACGAGCATAGGATACCATAAACATCTAGAATTTTAACAGCTATAGTAAAGTGTCAAATCAGATAAATAAGCCTGCCATTATAAAGAGCATGAAATATGCAACAAAATGAGACTGAAATCAACCAAAACGGAGTTCATATGATCAAAATATGATAAAAAGATTGCAATGCCATAAATGTAATAAAAACTATAGGAATAAAAAGATAAATATGCATAATAGCCCCTGAGAGGGGCATTCATGCAATAAGGGAAAGCCGGCAGAGGTGTATTGCAAAATACCTAGGTGTGGCATGTGAGGCACGTACGCTTGGGCTGGATCATTTTGTAATTTCTGGAAGCTCTAGGGGCTTGTCTGTAATTAATACAGCATGCACGCACGTTGCACGCATGCGTAGGCTAGGCTCGACGTGAGATGGAGGTTCGGGCAGGTGGCTCGGGCCACGTGGGTGGCCCGAGATGCTTCGGAGGTGGCTTGGCTCCACCGAGCCTTGCTGCTTTAGTTGTGACAGCGTGGATGCTTCTGGGTCATTGGATGGCCACCGAGGAGGCACCATCCAACGACAACTGCTCCTCCTGGCTATCTTCTCCATTGAAGAATGGGCGGCACGATTGGAGCTCCGATGAGGGTGCTAGAGATCTGACGCGTCCTTACTAGCATACTAATGATCAGGGCAGCCTTCTGAGCATCTGGCGATGGACGCTGAAGCTTGGAGAAGAAACATGTCGTGCTAGATTCGTCCCTCGATGGAGCCTTGTCGAATACAGTGAAGGAGGTCGGGGCATGGTTCCTACATCCGATCAATGAATATGGAATGCTCTACAAGTGGTTAGAGTAGCTGAGGGGCATGCGTCTATGGAGTTTGTGAGTGTAGTGGAGATCCAGTGGAGGTGGAGGAGCGGGGGACCGGGGGTTCTTCTCTGGCAAGCCAAAGAAGAAATGGGGCAGATGTGAATGGGGGTCTGGAGAAGGGAAAGGATGAGCGGAGTGTGTCACAGAGATGGAGGTGGTGCGATGAAGCTTATGAGATGGTCAGGTGACGTTGGGGTGCATTGTGTGAGGAAGGAAAAATAGAAGAAAAATCAAAGAAATTGCGGAAAAGGGAGTTACCTAACCAGAAATGAACTGTGGTGGAGGAAGGGCTCGGGATGAGGTCCCTAGGGAGACTCCGGTTGTCGTTCAACTCGCGTAACCACGACAAGGAGCTCGGGCAATCGTCGGAGTGGCGGTGCAACATGTCCTAAACCATGGGTCTCACCAGGTCAATGTCATAGTTGCCTCATCACGCCACCCCTCCATTGTCGCCAGAGAGATAAAGGAAGTTGGGCCTATGCCCGTGGATTGTTGTACGAGGTGTACTGTGGACGGAGGAGGAGAATTTATAAGGTGATGGGCGACAGTTACAATGATGGTGGCAACGTGATTGAGGATTGATTTGGAGGATATGGAGGCGAGGTTCATGGTCATTGAAGACTAGCAAGGGTCACAAATGGTAAGGCTACGTGGCAACGTGATTAGATAGTGGAGAGGTGGCTAGTGGTGTTTGCTAAAATAGGAAGGGGGCACGGTCCTGGCGAGGTGTCGTGTGTTACGGGAGAAAGATGATGACTATGGGTCGTTGGAAGACGTGGAGGCAGGAACGAGCGGATAAGATTAGATAAAATAGTCTGATCTAAGGGTTGTGGGGACACGTGGTGGACGATCAGGATGAGGAGAAGGATTTTATCCAATTGGTGTGAGGGGAATGAAGACATGGCGGTATCTGGGTTGCTGGATGGGCCACCATCTTGCGGCTGAGATGAGGGCGGAATTGGAAGGTGGATATATGATTAGGGGAGAGATCCATGGGCTGAGGGAGAGCGGGAGGTGAACGATGGAGATGGAGGCGAATGAGGGTGATCCAATGGTTCCGGAGGGGGCGGGTGGTAAAAGGAGGTGTTGCCACATGGGTGGCCCAGAGGGTGCCACATGGCCTAACTAGATTATTTAGAAAAAGGAAAATGAGGTCGAATTAGAAAAAGCTGAAAACATGAAAGTTGTATATCACAAGGAGATCTACAAATTTCTGTTGACCAAAATGTCAAATGATCAACATAAAATTTTTGGAAGTATTTTTAATGAGTAAAAACTCTTGATTTTAGTGATTTATTTATTTTTTATATTTTAATTTCTTTTCAAGATTAAAATAAATATATACATTATTTATCTAATTTTTTGGGATTTTTAATAAAAGAGAAAATAAAGAAAATTTTAGAGCTAGATATACAATAATTAGGATTAGAGATCCGGGACGCTGCTGCATGTAGCAGCCAACGTGGCTGCTACATGTGGCAGTTTCCCCAAATTTTTTTATTTTTTTTTCAAAATTAAATCATGAATATTCATCTATATACCCCTTCTACATTGTATTAAAATTTTGTCAAAAACAAAGACTCCTATGCCCTCCATCTAGAACATGTAATTTTAACGGTTTAAAATTTGCTATAATTGACCATGTCTAGATGGAGGGCATAGGAGTCTTTGTTTTTGATAAAATTTTAATACAATGTAGGAGGGATATATAAATGAATATTCATGGTTTAATTTTGAAAAAAAATAAAAAAAATTTGGGGAAACTGCCACATGTAGCAGCCACGTTGGCTGCTACATGTAGCAGCGTCCCTTTTCACTTAGGATTAACAATTATGGTTAATTATATACAACATACTAATTATTAGTACTAGTGAATTAAATGGGAATCTTAATGAATTATTTAGTTTAGGAGGACAATAAATAATAAATAACATGATGTATCATAGGTTAATCACCCGAGTCCTGGTCCTAATAGCTTTGGTCCAAGTGGACACTTTGAAATCGTTGGGAGTGCTTAGTGAATCTCGTATTTATCATGCTAAAAGTCAATAATTAAACCCCTAGCTTAAATAAACCACTAAAATTCACCAATAATTCCTCATTATTATATTGTATATATTGTCTATATTTAACCTATAATTATTGTATTTAATTACATTGTAATTCTTTTATTATTAAAAACCCTTAAAAGTTAGGTTAATCAATTGTCTATAAGTTCCTGACCTTAAAAAGACTAAAAAATACAAAAACGATTCAAAACCCAAAATTCGATATTTTTAACCCCTTAAAAATACCCCTAAAAATACTTTTTGTATAAATGACCTATTTTGGCTTTCGTCCAATATGAAACTTGTAGATCTCGTCGAGATGAACAACTTTCATGTTTTAACTTTTTCCTAATTTTATCTTTAACTAATTCTTTTTTATTTTTCTTTATTTTTTTAAATTCTATTTTCCTTTGGGCCACGTGGCGCCATGATGAATCTACGTTTCATCATATTTATTCTATCATTTTTGCCTTAAAAACCCTAGTAAATGCATGTAAATAGCATTAATCATGCATTTTAGCATTCATGCATATGTGTGTAAATACTGTATAAAATGTGGGTTTTAAAGCCAAAATTATAGAATGAAGAAAAGAAAAGAAAAAAGAATAAAATATTGTAAATATTTATGACCTGAAACCCCGAGACCTAGGCATCTTGATGAATAGGTTGACAAGGAATAAAGTAGGGGGAGATAAGGGCCAGATACCTGTTCTTCTTAATTCATTCTTTATTCATTTTGGGACCTATTTTTGGTTCCACTTTTTATACCTCAAATAAAAAAACTTTGTACATGGAAGTTGTAGATAATTAAATAAAGAAAAATACAAAATTAATTTCACTCAAAAATAATGTACAGATAAAAAGTTATGGTCTGAATAGAAATCTAGAATCCCAACTTCCTAGACCTGTATCTCCCAAATGAAAACTCCAAATACAACAAACTCACCTTTAATTGTATATAGTTTAAAATAAGCTATTTAATGGCAGTGGTTTCACATTTGGCGGAGCTACGGTTTAAAAGTTGAGTTTTGGACCCTCATTGTAAACTTATACGGATTAAAATATTCATTTTATTATTTATTCACTATTCTTATAATTTTATATTTTTATTATTTTGTAAATATTGCTTATACATTAAAATCAGAATAAAAACCTAAATAAATACAAAAATAAAATACTTGTGTATCACATACCTAGGTGTATTACCTATATACATACATATACATTGTATACTTTAATTTTATTAAGTATATAAAATATATCAGAAAAATAAAATAAAAATATAATTAAGTGTATAAAAGTATTTTATAAATTTATAAAATAATAAACAAAAATAAATAAATTAAAATCACAAAATAAAAATAAATTAATAAAATATATAGCAATATATACCTATATATAGCCTAAAATAGCAACTTGTATTTTTATACCTCATAAAAATAATTAAAAATCATAATAAAATACCTTATAAAATAATAAATATTTTTTATTAAATAACCTAAAATTAATAACATCAAATACTATTTTTAAATGATTTTTTAACTATTTTCTAGGGATTTTTCCTTGTTGGTCCACGTGGACCAACCAGGTTGGTCTGACAGTTGACCTCGGTCAACAGTCTGACCTCCCACCGTAGACTTGTCAGAACATCGTTTCTTGCTCTTTTGTCGATTTTTTCGAAGGCTAACCTTTCATCAAACCAGATCGATGTCTTCTGCAATTTTGTTGCCCAAGACTCCATGATTCACGCCCAGATGAAACATTGGGGATCAAACCCGAGATTCAGCCTATCTTCATCGTTCTTTGATGCCACTTCGTCAACACTACAAAATGAAGCCCTCGACTTCCTTTCTCTCTTGATCCCTCTTCCTCCATCGATTGCCCTAAACTCCTCGCCCTTTGCATTCCTGGTGACAACAGGAAGACGTCGAGCCCGAGATCGAGCTCTTTGGAGTCGAATCGAGGTGGTCAAAGCCCCTCGCCGGAGCGCCGCCTGCAGCTTGCTGCAGCCTACGCCGGTGAGCCTCCCCCCTTTCTTTTTCCCTTTTCTTGTAGCTTTAGCTTAGTGTAACTTAGCCTAGTAGCAGTTTAGGGTTTCCTTGTGTTAATCATCGTGAATCATCAGTCAAAGACCACGGCGAAGCTGAGCTCCGCCTCCACCTTCTGCCTTCACCAGTCACTGAAAGCCTCCGCGATCACCCCCATCTTCTTCTCTGTCACACCATCATCATGAACCACCCGCTCATTCATCTCGATCTCGCTCATATCGAGCCCACCGAGCTCCCATCTCCGACGTACGCCGGAGCTCCACGCCTGACCCGTCTCCGCCACCATTTCTTCAACTGAAGACCCCTCTAGCTCCGCCTTGTTTTCGCGCTTCTAACCCTGCAGGAAAGAGCCCAAGAGGAGGCTCTATCGAGCCTCGACAGTCCAGGGAAGAAGCCCCCAGGCGACCCCCCTCGTCCGAGCACCTCCGGTCACCTCAGCTCCGACTGAGAAGCTCAATCGACGCGGACGAGCCCCAGGACCATTTTGCCCTCGGTTCGAGGCCGGTGGAGGCCGTGTGTCAGCCGGAATCGACGATCCAAGCGACCTCCAGGCGGAGTTCTTCGTCATCCTCTCCCTACCTTCAGATCAGCCTTGTTCTTCCAGTCGCTCAATAGCCGTAGGATCGGGTCGTCTCCCAGTCGTCCGATCGTCCTCTCACGATTTAATCTCAGCCGCACAGCGCGAAGGGGTACGGGTCGTCCGATTAGTGCCATGTGTCTAGTGAAGTCATCCCCGCCGTCCGCTGGCGCGCAAGGCTTGGGTATTTTGCATCTTAACCCAAGCCCTTTTTGTATTTAGTTTATAGTACTAAAACTTTAATTTTCAGTTCAAAAGTTTTGTAATAATTGCAATTAGACCCCTTAACTTTTCGTATTTGCACTTCAGTCCTCAGCCACGTCACCTCACGTGACTGGGCCACGTGTTTTTTGGGTATTTTGCACTTTTGATCCTGAACTTTTATGTATTTGCAGTTATACCCCTGTGCGTAGTGATTTAAATATACTTTTGGGTTAATTGCACTCCTGTCCTGCCGGTTTTTATTATTTGCAAACATACCCCTGTGAACAACAGAACACGTGCGTTGCACGTGTGTTTTTGGTGAAAATTACCATCAGGCCCCTGGATGTTCTATTATTTGCATATATGCCCCTACTAGGCCTTGTATTTTTGTGTGTTTCCCCTATTTATTTCGTGCATCTCTAAGCGAAAAAAACCAAAAAATAGTGTAAGCTCATGTTTAGTTGTAGATTCACGCCATATTTTTGTATTTCATGTTTGTTGCATTCTATTATTTATTAAAAATCAAAAACATGTATTTTTCCTACTTTTTGCATTAGAAAATCTATAAAAATTATAAAAACATATCGGAAAAATCCCAAAAAAATATTTTGCTTGTCCTACTGTGTTCTAACTCTACTACAAAAATCACTAAAAAAATATAAAAGGAAACTACTAAAAATTATAAAACCCCCAAAATCTTCCAAAAAATATTAAAAATCATAGAAAAATCCTAAAAATACCATTTTTGATTCGAAATTTTCTTTGTTTTGTTATCTTTAATTTAAAATTAATTTTGGAAAATTTTGTTACTGTTTACTATTTTTCATTCCCTTTTTAAGTCCAGCCAGCAAGTTTGTTCACTGTTTTCTTGTATTTTTGACTTTTAAAAATACCAAAAAAATAAAGAAAAATCATCAAAAATCACAAAAACATTATAAAAATATAAAAAAGCCAAAAACATTTTAGTTCCTGATTTTTGTGTATTTTTGCTTATTTTTATAAATACTTTATTCCCCTCTTTACTTACTTTATACATATATTCTATTTCTTGAAAAGAAAATATAAAAAAATATAAAATACAAAAAAGAAAATATAAAATCAGTAAATTAAAAAAAGCAAAATACAAAAATATAAAATTAAAAATTAAATAAAAAAATAAATACAAAATCAAAAACCCTCAAAAAAATCCATATTGGCTAAGTAGTTTATTAGACATAGGCCTTGACTTTTGTCTGTTCACTTTACACCCTTGTTTCTTGTGTTCGACACCTACTTGCTTTCCATTGTAAATTTTTAGTAGGGAATAATAAATTTTGATCCTTGCTCTTGATTGTTTAATAAATTGTGTGGGTTAATTGTTGACGAACGTGAAGGCCTTAGTAGTCGCCCCAACGATAGTGAGTCTGATTTGTCAGACCACTATTTAGCGGCTCTCGTCTTATCGTTTTTCAAATGGCGCCATTGCTGGGGAGCATCGGCTTGTAGAGTACCCTTGTGTCTTTTATCTGCTTAGCCATTTTTGATTATATGTTTTCAGTGCATAATTTATTTTGAACTGTCTGACATCTCTTCTTGTTTTCTTGCGCGGGACCACTGACCGAGGAGGATCGCCTAGGGGATCCTAAGCAGTCTTGGGAGGAGGAGCCGGCTATTCTACCCTAGCCGGCAGGAGAGAGCAGGAGAGCTTGAGAGAGAGAGATAGTTAGATTTTTCCTATTTTTGTGAGAGAGAGTAATTTGATAAATTTGTAATAATACAGGTACCTCGGACACTCAAGACACTCGGGCCTAATTTCCAAGTGTTTGTTCACCTGGGGGCTCACCGCGGTTTTTATCGCGTTTCTCGCTGTCATTTTCCGGTTTTGTTTTCTTTTTTCTTTCTTTTGTGGAATGAGCCCTTAGATTTTTAAGCTTTGCTTGATCGAGTAGATTAGGTCCAAACACCCTAATAACCTTTGCATGTACCTATAGTACGTTTGAACTTAGTTAAAACTAAACAGTTGATTCGTCTTCTTCGATCCGTCGCGCCGCGAGCTCTCCCTGCTAAGCGCTTCTCCTGAACTCGATGTGTCGAGAGGAGGAGGGGTGAGCCTATACCGGACTCTAGGGTTGAGGATTAGTGGTCAACTTGTGGTTCTTCACGTAGCAATTGCCCGCTTAGGACGATTTCCGTGTGCATATCGGCATTTAGATTAGATTTAAAAATTCCTGTTTTGCATCCCACATGGAGAGAGCTGGAGGCACTGTAAGTCTTCTTTCTTAGCATTCATCATTTAGGCACAAAGGTGAGATTTCCATCTTGGTGCCAACTTGCACGGCTTTTTCGACTCTTCTCACTCTATTTTTGGATCAAATAGGGATCAAGAAAAAACAAAAAAAACGTTAGGCGCTTGTTTGAATTGACTCAAAGCAAGTGATAACATCAAAAAAATTAAAAAAAGGGACTGCTAAAAGAAAACTTGACCTAAATAAAATTGATTAATTGGACTCATTGCCTTAGGGTGAGAAAAGCCCTCATTTGTTTTCAGGTTGCATAGGAAGGTTTCCTTCCCAGTGAGGTGAGCGCCGTCGTAAGGAATAGAGCCCAAAACCCAGTCTGTGGCTGCCTTGTGTATCGCCTGGATTTCCGAAGTATTGGCGCTTCTATCGTACGTAGACGAGTAGGGCTTGGTCGCCATTGATGACTCTCTATTGTTTAAAGCATTGACCTTGTCCGAAGTATCGAGCATAGGCCACAATTTCACGGGTGTGTCTGTCTCATTGTCTTGCGTCCGAGTAGGTTCTCGCATGCTCACGGGTGATTCCATTGCGAGCGAGATCCGAAGTATTGATTTCGCCTATCAGCTTCCTCCCTCTATTTCTTTGGCTGAGTAGGGATCCAAGAAGGGTTACAAGGACCTTAAAAGCGTAGACTACAGGTTACACAGGAGGAGGACAAGTACGGGATACTTTTCCGGCAGTACTCTCGCTCCTATAGACGTAGCGCTCTAAGGACTTGTGAAAAGATAAATTGCCTGAAAATCAAATCTAAAACTCACAAAGATAAATTGCCGAACCTTCACGGCTTCACGGGTCGAGTTGGTGAATCCTTTGATTTGGGTTTGATTGCTTAGTCGAATTTGGATCAATATCAAAAACATCGCGCCTTTGCGCAAATTTTGTTCTCCCTCCAGTTGACCCTTGCTCATTGTGAGCCTTCTACTGTTTTACACTCTATTTGTTTCTTGTTGACCCCCGTATCTTTCATCCACATCGATCTTCTTCTTGATCTCCGAGATGGCGACAAATGAGCAGTTTAGTCGAGACTCTGTCGGCACCCACATTAGTTCCATTTGCTCTCCCTCTCTAATAATTCAGGGTGATTCCCGAGAACCCGGTTCAGACTCCGTGGGACGATCTCCAGACTCCCCGTCTTCTTCAATAAACCGGGATCACTCTCGTCCTGAACTCTGTCCGTTTTGGATGGCAATTGATTTCACTCCTTACACATCGTCGTCCTTAACAAAATTCTGTGTTGACCTTGACACAGACCATTTCTCTCTATCTAGTGCTGCAATTCAGACTGATCGGGGCATTCTTCCATGTGCAGACTTAGAGCCCGATCCCGAGGCAGCATACCAAGTAGAATCCGAAATGGCCGGTGGAAGAGGAAAGGGACCACAACCCCAACCTGAAGCTGAAACCAATCCGGGGGAAGGGCAATATATCACGCAGAATGAGGTTAACAGTCAGTTGCTGGCTTCCATCCAAGCCATTCAGCAGCAATTGACTAATCAAGCCCTGGCCCAGACCGCCTTCCAAGATATGTTGAATGATCTGAGGAGGAGGGCCGACGCAAGAGATGGCCGACGAGAGGATGATCCCAATCATGAGCCTAATTTTGAAGAGGTCAAAGATGAGTTCTCAGTGGGAGGACCAGAATTTGATGCAGCAGAGGCAGATCCACCGCAGCCGAAGCCTACACTGAAGGAAACATACAACCCGGGAGCGGGCCGCATCACTGAGTGGATTCAAGTCCACGAATCCATTCCCACTTCGAGCTGAAGCTGTAGTTTTTGTCCCTGCTCCCCACATTCCATGGGAACCCCACTGAGGAACCTTATATCTTTCTCAAGAAGTTTGGCCGCATCTGTGCTACTGCTCACTACCCTGGTATTCCTCTGGGGGTAGTCAAGATGACCGCCTTTCCTTTCAGCCTGCAAGATAAGGCCCTATATTGGGTCGATCATCTAGGGAAGATAGTCACAACCTGGGAGGAGCTGAAATCTGCATTTCTCCACAAATTCTATCCTCTCGGGCGATTGAATCAGAAGCGTGCCCGTATCTCTAGTTTTTGCCAGCAGCCCCACGAGACTGTCCACGAATCGTGGGAGAGATTCAAGGATCTTCAAGAGAAGTGTCCCCACCACGAAATCCCGAAGACTATCCTTGTGTAGCACTTCTTTGGTGGGCTTACACTTGAAAGCCGAAAGCTCGTAGATGCCGCTTGTGGTGGTTCGCATTTCAATAAGGATGAGGACGTGGTATGGAACGTCTTCGAGGAAATGGGTGAAGGAGAAGCCGCTCAATCCTCGTCCCGAATCTACATGAAGGTGTCAACCGCCGTCAGCAAGCCAGTGAACATGGCTTCTCACACCAAGGACAAGGATGAGAGCTCCAATCTGAGCATCATTGGGAGCCACTTGTCTAAGGTGGATATCATTGAGAAGAGATCGCAGGACCTCGAAAAATTGGCAATCATTGAGAAAAAGACCCAGAGCTTGGAAAAGCTCGATCAGATTTCCCAGCAGCTGGAGCAGCTCGTTCGTGCGTTGAATGCCAACATGTGCAACGCTGTGTCTACTTCTGCTGAGCCGAATGCTGGGAAGAGGGAGCCTACAATGCAGCAGAACCCTCAGCCGACTCCACCGTAGCCCCTGCCTGTTCAGCACGTGTATTACGTGCAGGTTCCGGAGCAGCCCCCGCAGCCTCAGACACAGATGGTTGTATATCAACTTGAGTCCCAGCCAGCCTACTCAGAGCAGTTCTCTCCACCCCCGCCACTGATTCAAGAGATTAATGGTGTATGGAACAATGAAGCGCAGCTGACCCATCCTCAGGGACATCCCCAGGGTCAGAACATGGGCAACATGCCCTATCACCAGCAGCAGCAGGGTGGGAGATCCGTCCAGCCCTCATATCAGTACCAGCCTCAGTCTCACGGGAACACATGGAGGCAGAATTACCAGCATGGTCCTCAGCAGTCCGGATACCATGGACAAGGGTATCATCAGCAACCGGCTGCTACCTATAATCAGAGCTCACAATATTCCTCCAACCCTCCTCCTCGCCAATTTTCTCAGAGTTACCAGTCGCAGTCTCAGCCGTCATACCAGCATTCTAGGCCCCAACAAGGGGATTCTTCAGAGATTGTTCCAGTTAATCCAGCCCTAGCATGCCTTGAACAACTGATGAAGAATATGGCTGAGATGAACCAGAAGATCGACGACTTGACGGCTGCAAAAATAGCCATCCCTGCTCAAGTCGAGGCCAACCCAAACAATTTCCGACGCAAAGAGCAGGTAGTCGGTAGTGTCCAACCCGATTCAGGTAAATTAAATTATTTTTTATCTAATGTTGTTACTCTCAGGAGCGGTAGAACACTCCAGCCATCAGCTACTGTGAAGGGGAAGCATCTTGCATCTGACGGTGAGTCGTCAACCAAGCCAACACCATGGCCAAGGAGTATTTTGGGAGCAGCACCATCACCCAGAAAATCACAAAAAAATGAAGAAAATCACAAAACACAAAAAGATAGCAGCTGGCTCGGTGGAGATAGGACAACATTGGAGACGTCTGCACCTGCTATAGAGACCGCCTCAGACAGAAGGAATCTTGAACCTGCAGCGAGTCCAACGCCAGCACCTGAAGCCGAGCCTGCCGTTTTTGGTCCACATCTTGTAGATGATTCTATTCCTTTTTGCCATCTACCTATAAACAACAACACGGATAATATTTTGAATGACATTGGTGAAGAGTTTGTAAATATTCCTTTCCCAGAAGCAATGGCAAAACAGAAAAAAATGAAAAATTTGAAAAATACTTTGTCTGATCCTGCTATCGTTGAAATTATTCAAAATTTGGTATTGAACATACCATTGATGAAATCTCTTGAGTACATGCCAGCTGTTTAGAAAGGATTGAAAGAGGCATGCACAACCAAGCGCAGGCCGCACCCCCATAACTCCAGAAGCAAAGGTGGCAAGTCCGAAAAGCATATCCTCATAATGGCCACAATTAATGCCATCAGCAACCTCCCGGATAAAAAGCCAGATATGGGAGCACCTCTTGTGCGTTGTCAGATGTTTAATCAGGAGTTTGAACGAACCCTTCTCGACAGCGGGTCTTCCGTCAACCTGATGCCAGCCTTACTGCTTGCAGAATTCAGGCTAGGACCGCATAAGCCTACAAAGATGATTCTGCCGTTTGCAGACAAGTCAGTTAAGCGGCCTAGGGGCCTGTTGGAGGACGTGATAGTTACGGTTCAGGGAAAGCAGTTCCCTGCCGATTTTGTGGTACTAGATATGGACGTCCCCACTCCATTACTCCTTACCCCGATCATACTTGGAAGACCATTCCTGCTGACATCGAACGCAGTAGTGAATTATGGGACGGGAGAAATTACTTTTGGTGCTGGCAAAGAAACAATCAGAGTGGAGACCCTGCCTGAGGGAGCACCAACCGAACGAACATCTGCATCATGTGCAAGGGTGATTGAGTCTTCTGACGACTGCGACTTTCTAGCAGAAATTCAAGACACCAATTTATTTTTGGATGACAATGAGATCCATGAACTCCTCTGTCCCGAGGAGGGAGTGGAGACCGCAGTCGAATTTCCCCGTGTTGATCATGATAAGGAACTCGCTGATGTGCTGAATGAGACTGCCATGGAGGTGTTGTACATTCAGAACCAAGAGCAAATGGTTGAAGAATCTTCTGATGAAGAGGAAATCATTGAGACAGTCTGTCAAGATTTGAGAGAAGAGGCGGAATAGACTATGGTGGACACTAAACAGATGAAAGAATCGTCACCTGAATTAATAGATGAGGTCACCTCTGAAGCAGCTCAGACCCCGCCAGAGTTAAAACCCTTGCCCTCCAACATGAAATATGCCTTCCTTGCGGGAGAGCCGAATATGTACCCGGTCATTATCAATGCACATCTGACCAAAGACCAAGAATCTCATCTGATGGAGGTTCTTGAACGCAACCGCAAGGCGATAGGCTGGCGAACTTCAGATCTCCATGGGATCAATCCATCACTGTTCTCGCATCGCATTTTTCTGGAAGATGATTGCAAGCCCTCTCGAGAACTTTAGAGACGATTAAATCCTAATCTGCGTGAGGTTGTTATGAAAGAGATTCAGAAATGGTGTGATGCGTGATTTATTTATCCCATCTCTGACAACAAATGGGTGAGCCCTCTGCATGTTGTGCCGAAGAAATCAGGGATCACCATTGTGAAGAATGACGAAGGAGAGGAGATCGTGACCCTAGTACCCACTTCGTGGTGAGTGTGCGTGGACAACAGAAGACTTAACCTCACCACCAAGAAGGACAACTTCCCTTTACCCTTCATCGACCAGATCTTGGAGAGATTGGCCGCGAAGGAATACTTCTACTTCTTGGATGGCTACTCTTGATACAATCAAGTTGCTATTGCTCCTGAAGATCAAGAGAAGACCACGTTCACCTGTCCTTTTGGTACATATGCCTTCAGACGAATGATGTTCGGGCTTTGCAACGCCCCAGCCACATTTCAGAGGTGTATGCTTGCAGTTTTTGCCGATATGGTGGGCAACTTTCTCGAGGTCTTTATAGACGATTTCTCGGTCTACGGGGATTCATTCGATCAATGTCTGGATTATTTAGACCGAGTCTTACGGAGGTGCTGCGAAGTCAATCTTGTGCTCTCATGGGAGAAGAGCAACTTCATGGTGACTGAAGGAATCGTATTGGGTCACGTTGTTTCTAAACGTGGTATGGAAATTGACCCAGCCATGGTGGACGTGATTTCCTAACTTGAGCCACCTACAACCATCAAACAAGTCAGGTCATTCTTTGGCCATGTCGGTTTTTACCGACGATTCATTCAGCAAACTGGCCAGACCGTTGACTGAGTTGCTCGACAAGGAGAATGAATTCATTGTAGACGACCGTGTGCTCCTTGCCTTTAATCAGTTGAAAGAACTCATCACACAGGCCCCTGTCTTACAGCCACCGATTTGGACTCAGCCTTTCGAGATAATGACCGACGCTTCAGATTATGCCATCGGAGCTGTACTGGGACAGAGGAAAGATAATGTACCATTTGCGATTCACTACGCTAGCCGAACGCTCGATGAAGCCCAGCGGAACTACACTGTCACTGAAAAGGAGCTGCTAGTGGTAGTTTTTGCCATGGAAAAGTTCAGATCCTACCTCCTTGGATCCAAAGTAATCATTTACACTGATCATTCGGCCATTCGGTACTTACACCAGAAGAAGGACACCAAACCACGTCTCATTCGGTGGATCCTTCTCCTACAGGAATTTGATTTGGAAATTAAAGATAAACCTGGGGTAAAGAATGTGGTGGCCGATCATCTACCGAGGCTTCCTGAGTCGGAATCTCCTGAGCTGAACCTACAGCCGATCACAGAGACTTTTCCAGATGAGGCAATTCTGTCTGTCACCTCACTCCCTTGGTATGCAGACATCGTGAATTATCTGGTGACCAAGAGAATCTCACAGGATTGGCCGAAGTTGAAGATAGACAGATTCTTGTCTAAAATCCATTTCTACCAGTGGGAGGATCCGTACTTATTTCGTGGGGGGCAGATTGTATCTGGAGAAGATGCATTCCTCAGGAGGAAGTCCCAAGTGTCCTCGCCTTATGTCATGACCAAGATTCTGAAGGACATCATTTAGGCAAACGAACGGCAGCAAAAGTTCTTCAAAGTGGTCTCTGGTGGCCTTCATTATTCAAAGATGCAGATGACTATGTCAAATGCTGCACTGACTGCCAGAAGATGGGCAGAACCATAGGAATGAGAGACACGATGCCTCTGAAATACATTCATATATCAGACGTCTTCGACGCATGGAGCATCGACTTTATGGGCCCATTTCTCAACAGTCAAGGCTATGAATATATTTTGCTTGTTGTCGACTATGTAAGTCGCTGGGTGGAGGCTATTCCCGCCCGAACCGCCGACAGTAGGACTGTCTGTTGATTCTTGAGAGATCACATCATAGCACGGTTCGGGATTCCCAAGATTCTCATATCTGACGGGGGTAGTCATTTCATAAACAAAGAGGTGAAGAAGCTGACTCAGGAATTCTGTATTGAACATCGTGTTGCTTCACCCTACCACCCGCAATCCAATGGCTTAGCTGAATGTTCAAACAGGGAGATCAAGACAATTCTACAGAAGCTTGTGCGTCCGGATCACAAGAACTGGTCTCAACTGCTTGATTCCGTTCTTTGGGCTTATAGAACAGCGTACAAGCCACCCTTGGGAATGTCTCCCTACCGCCTTGTGTATGGAAAGCCATGTTATCTGCCCGTTGAACTAATTCACAAATCTTTATGGGCCATTAACATCTGCAATTTGGACTCCAAGCAAGCAGGAAAGAACAGAAAATTGGATCTGAACAGATTATTGGAATTCAGAAATTATGCATATGACAACAGCCTGATGTACAAGGAGAAGGTCAAAACATGGCATGACAAGCATATCCACTGCAAGTCCTTTGATCCAGGTCAGAAGGTGTGGTTGTTTGATGCAAAATTAAAAATCTTTCCAGGCAAATTGAAGAGTAAATGAACTGGGTCGTTTATGGTTAGGCAGGTGCGTGACAACGGAAGTGTATAGATATCCAATTTGTCAGCTGACGCACAACCCTTTGTAGTCAATGGACAGCTTCTAAAACCATACCTTGAACATGATACATTCATGGCTGTCGTTGACTCGATTCAAGTAATCTACAGGGATGGGCCAGATATCTCCAAAGAGGCAGAGGAAGGCCAATCAGAGCAAAACATTTTTGAATGACTTTTCTTCTTTTCTTCTTTTCCGTCTCTTTTACCTTATTCTACCAACATGATGTCATCCCTTTCATCACTGCTACACTTAGGATGTACTTTATCCTAAGTGTAGGTGGGATGCGCATCCCGAGTTGTTCATATCCACTTTCATACCTTTTCTTCTTTTCTTCTTTTCCTTTTCTATTTTCTGTATCTATCAAAAAGGTGTCGTCCCCTTGAAGACAGTTTTCTATACTTAGGACGTACTTTGTCCTAAGTATAGGGGGGGCGTGCACCCCGAGTTTCTCCATTCTTTGATCCTCTCCATTGTCTCCTCTTCTTGTCTATACTTAGGGATATCTTACCCTAAGTATAAGGGGAGACAACCTGAGTACGATCTGTTCATTCCCACCCTTGACCCTCCCTGCTTTGTGTACAGTCCGCTATACTTAGGATTATTTGATCCTAAGTATAGGGGGGACAGTCAACTTCTCAATCGATCATTCATTTCTTTATTTATTCTTTGGATTTTCCTATACTCAGTACGAGTTATGTCTTCTCTTTTCTCTCTGATCTATAAGTACATAACTCAAGCTAAGTATAGGGGGGCCGTATATACTATGTATATACTTTCGTCATAACTCGTACTTTCGTATTTTCCTAATAATATGGCTAATAATTCTTTAAAATTCATTAAAAATATTAATAAAAAAGATGTTATTGTTCCTCAAATTCTTTTTGTAGTTACTGATTAATAAATCAGGTGAAAATGTTTTTTGCAAAATGTTTGAAAAAAGTTTGAAAATCCTTGTGAAAATTCTTTTGAAAACTATTTTGAAAATATTTTGTTACATGTTTTCAACCTTTAAAAAACATTTTGGTTTGTAAAATTTATTTTCTTTGTGTGAAATAAAATATTTGAAAAATGATTTGCAAATGGTTTGAAAAATGGTTGCAAAAATATTTGAAAAATCTATCTTTACTGTTTGAAAACCTTTGCAAAATGATTTTCAAATGTGTGTACATGTTTGTAAAGATGTTTGTAAAAATTATTTTGGACTATATTTTTCAAAAGCTGTTTGAAAAACCTGTGTCAAATAAGTTTGAGGAATACATACATCACACCAAAATCCACTTTATATATATATGTATAAAATTGATCACTTACCCTTGTAAATTCTTAAAATCCACTTCTTGTGAATATAAGAAGCACTCCCGTGTAAATATTTTAACCTAGTTTTCAGCCAAAAATCTTTTCTTTTCAAAAATCCCAAAAACATTTGCAAGATTAAAATACCAAAAACATTTGAAAAATATTTTTGAAAAATACAAAAAATGCATGTGCATCATTTTCTTTTCAAAAAACCATAAAAAGTTCAAAACCTTTGAAAATTGCATCACAAAAATATTTTCTGCATTCTGCATACCATTTGCATTGCATGAGCATTTTTCCGATCGAGTTTGATGGTTGAACAAGTCTAAATAAAATCCGGAGATTGGAGCTTGATTGGACCTTAAAATCTACCTAATAACGGGAACCTTATAGGAACTGGATTTGAGGTACTTCAGGTCTAGTTGACTTAATTCTTTGAGGATCACGAGACTTGGTTCAATGGATTCTTGACTGCCTAAGTAGAGTATTTCGGAGCACACGCACGATTCTTGTTGATAATGACCTAACTTGGACACCTGCACCTTTCACATGGCTCAACTCAGTTGGAGTGGTGAGGGGATTGGATTTGCCGGTATGAGACGCACATAAGTGGAAACACTTGTCCTCCTATAGGGAGGGAAGTGCACCCCAACCCGTCCAGTGATAAGGAAGTCTAATGACAGGAGAGTGTGGGTTGCAATAAGGCTTCAAAAGAGGGATAGTCTACTGGCTCAAGAGGAAAAACTCCTTATGTAAATGCTGTTGTATATAGTATTTCAAAAAAAATGGTCAGGCCTGTACAAAAATAAAATGCCTGCAAAGTATGTACAAATGTTGTAAAGTCAATAAGCAAGCTTGAGTTCCAAAGGCAAATATGTGAGCATGCAGCTAGATGACTTGACTACACTGGTCTTGCATCCCAGGATAGGTAGCTACACTGGCTACCGTCCATTCTTCTCTTCACCCCCTCCTCTTGAGTTGGTTGTCACTTGAACTTAGAAAGGAATAGCCCGCTCCTCGAGGATGGAGTTATTGGATTGGGGAATCATTGGGTTGTCGTACTGAAGAAGTAAGTTTCTTTGTCATTCTAGTTGGGGAGAGACGCCATCACTTACACTGTACGAGTCAGATTCATAGTCGTAAGGGTTTGCGTATGAATTGAGATATTTCTGACCTGGCTATTGAGGAGACTTGAGTAGTGTTTTGGGATTCTTAGGGATTGTTGGATTTCGAATTCGATTCTCATTAAGGTTCCGCCCGCACTAAAATTCCAAAGGTCGACTTAAGCTCCAAACTTTGATTTTGTGAAGACAAGTTTGATAATTAAATTTAATCCACATTTCTTCTTTTTCTTTTCTTTGTTTTTCTTTTCTGCACTTATTGCATAAGTGTTTGCTAGGGACTAGCAAAGGCAAGTATAGGGGGATGATGAATCTACGTTTCATCATCTTTATTCTATCATTTTGGCCTTAAAACCCTAGTAAATGCGTGTAAATAGCATTAATTCATGCATTTTAGCATTCATGCATATGTGTGTAAATACTGTATAAAATGTGGTTCTTAAAGCCAAAATTATAGAATAAAGAAAAGAAAAGAAAAAAAGAATAAAATATTGTAAATATTTTATGACCCGAAACCCCGAAACCTTGGCATCTTAATGAATAGATCGACAAGGAATAAAGTAGGAGGAGATAAGGGCCAGATACCTGTTCTTCTTAATTCATTCTTTATTCATTTTAGGACCTATTTTTGGTTCCACTTTTTATACCTCAAATAAAGAAACTTTGTACATGGAAGTTGTAGATAATTAAATAAAGAAAAATACAATATTGATTTCACTCAAAAATAATGTATATATAAAAAGTTATGGTCTGAATAGAAATCCAGAATCCCAACTTCCCAGACGTGTATCTCCCAAATGAAAACTCCAAATACATCAAACTCACCTTTAATTATATATAGTTTAAAATAAGCTATTTATTCGCATTTGGCGGATCTACGGTTTAAAAGTTGAGTTTTGGACCCTCATTGTATACTTGTACAGATTAAAATATTCATTTTATTATTTATTCACTATTCTTATAATTTTATATTTTTATTATTTTGTAAATATTGCTTATACATTAAAATCATAACAAAAACCTAAATAAATATAAAAATAAAATACTTGTGTATCACATACCTAGGTATATTACCTATATACATACCTATACATTTTATACTTTAATTTTATTAAGTATATAAAATATATCAGAAAAATAAAATAAAAATATAATTAAGTGTATAAAAGTATTTTATAAATTTATAAAATAATAAACAAAAATAAATAAATTAAAATCACAAAATAAAAATAAATTAATAAAATATATAGCTATATATACCTATATATAGCCTAAAATAGCAACTTGTATTTTTATACCTCATAAAAATAATTAAAAATCATAATACAATACCTTATAAAATAATAAACATTTTTTATTTAATAACCTAAAATTAATAACATCAAATACTATTTTTAAATGATTTTTTAATTATTTTCTAGGGATTTTTCCTGGTTGGTCCACGTGGACCAACCAGGTTGGTCTGACAATTGACCTTGGTCAACTGTCTGACCTCCCCCCATAGACTTGTCAGAACATCGTTTCTCGCTCTTTTGTCGATTTTTCCGAAGGCTAACCTTTCATCAAACCAGATCGATGTCTTCTGCAATTTTGTTGCCCAAGACTCCATGATTCACGCCCAGATGAAACATCGGGGATCGAACCCGAGATTCAGCCTATCTTCATCGTTCTTTGATGCTATTTCGTCAACACTACAAAATGAAGCCCACGACTTCCTTTCTCTCTTGATCCCTCTTCCTCCATCGATTGCCCTAAACTCCTCGCCCTTTGCATTCCTCGTGACAACAGGAAGACGTCGAGCCCGAGATCGAGCCCTTTGGAGTCGAATCGAGGTGGTCCAAACCCCTCGCCGGAGCGCCGCCTGTAGCTTGCTGCAGCCCACGCCGGTGAGCCTCCCCCCTTTCTTTTTCCCTTTTCTTGTAGCTTTAGCTTAGTGTAACTTAGATTAGTAGCAGTTTAGGGTTTCCTTATGTTATTCATCATGAATCATCAGTCAAAGACCACGGCGGAGCTGAGCTCCGCCTCCACCTTCCGCCTTCACCAGTCACTGAAAGCCTCCGCGATCACCCCCATCTTCTTCTCTGTCACTCCATCATCACGAACCACCCGCTCATTCATCTCGATCTCGCTCAGACCGAGCCCACCGAGCTCCCATCTCCGTCGTACGCCGCAGCTCCGCGCCTGACCCGTCTCCGCCTCCATTTCTTCAACTGAAGACCCCTCTAGCTCCGCCTTGTTTTCGCGCTTCTAACCATGCAGGAAAGAGCCCAAGAGGAAACTCTATCGAGCCTCGACAGTCCAGGGAAGCAGCCCCCAGGCGACCCCCCTCGTCCGAGCACCTCCGGTCACCTCAACTCCGGTTGAGAAGCTTAATCGACGCGGACGAGCCCCAGGACCATTTTGCCCTCGGTCCGGGGCTGGTGGAGGCCGTGTGTCGGCCGGAATCGACGATCCAAGCGACCTCCAGGCGGAGTTCTTCATCATCCTCTCCCTGCCGTCGGATCAGCCTTATTCTTCCAACCGCTCAGCAGCTGTAGGATCGGGTCGTCTCCCAGCCGTCTGATCGTCCTCTCACGATCTAATCTCAGCCGCACAGCACGAAGGGGTACGGGCCGTCCGATTAGCGCCATGTGTCAAGTGAAGTCATCCCCGCCGTCCGCTGGCACGCAAGGCTTGGGTATTTTGCATTTTAACCCAAGCCCTTTTTGTATTTAGTTTATAGTACTAAAACTTTAATTGTCAGTTCAAAAATTTTGTAATAATTGCAATTAGACCCCTTAACTTTTCATATTTACACTTCAGACCTCGGCCACGTCACCTCACGTGATTGGGCCACGTGTTTTTTGGGTATTTTGCACTTTTGATCCCGAACTTTTATGTCTTTGCAGTTATACCCCTGTGCGTAGTGATTTAAATATACTTTTGGGTTAATTGCACTCATGTCCTGTTGGTTTTTATTATTTGCAAACATACCCCTGTGAACAGCAGAACACGTGCGTTGTGTGTGTGTTTTTTGGTGAAAATTGCCATCAGGCCCTTGGATATTCTGTTATTTGCATATATGCCCCTGCTAGGCCTTGTATTTTTGTGTGTTTCCCCTATTTATTTCGTGCATTTCTAAGACTCGAAAAAAAGCCAAAAAATTAGTGTAAGCTCTTGTTTAGTTGTAGATTCACGCCATATTTTTGTATTTCATGTTTGTTGCATTTTAGTATTTATTAAAAATCAAAAACATGTATTTTTCCTACTATTTGCATTAGAAAATCTATAAAAATTATAAATACACATCACAAAAATCCCAAAAAATGTATTTTTCTTGTCTTACTGTGTTCTAACTCCAGTACAAAAATCACTAAAAAATATAAAAGGAAACTCCTAAAAATTATAAAACCCCAAAAATCTTCCAAAAAATATTAAAGATCATAGAAAAATCTTAAAAATACCATTTTTGATTCCAAATTTTCTTTGTTTTGTTATCTTTAATTTAAAATTAATTTTGGAAAATGTTGTTACTATTTACTATTTTTCGTTCCCTTTTTAAGTCCAGCCAACAAGTTTGTTCACTGTTTTCTTGTATTTTTGACTTTAAAAATACCAAAAAAACAAGAAAAATCCCCAAAAATCACAAAAACATTATAAAAATAAAAAAAAGCCAAAAAAATTTATTTCCTGATTTTTATGTATTTTTGCTTATTTTTATAAATACTTTATTCCCCTCTTTACTTACTTTATACATATATTCTATTTCTTGAAAAGAAAATATAAAAAAATAAAATACAAAAAGAAGATATAAAATCAGTAAATTAAAAAAAAACAAAATACAAAAATATAAAACTAAAAATTAAATAAAAAATAAATACAAAATAAAAAACCCACAAAAAATCCATATTGGCTAAGTAGTTCATTAGACATAGGCCTTCACTTTTGTCTGTTCACTCTACACCCTTGTTTCTTGTGTTCGACCCCTACTTGCTTGCCACTATACATTTTTAGTAGGGAATAATAAATTTTGATCCTTGCTCTTGATTGTTTAATTAATTATGTGGGTTAATTGTTGACAAACGTGAAGGCTTGAGTAGTCGCCTCAGCGATAGTGAGTCTGATTTGTCAGACCACTATTTAGCGGCTCTCGTCTTATCGTGTTTCACGCCCTCTAGGCCGCCCATGTGGCCCGGTCCTCCTTCCTCCACCCGTCACCTCTCTTGGACCATCATATCTTCTTCGTCCTGCCTCCATCTCGACCGTTCATCTCCGCTCCATCTCCCGCCGTTTGATCCTATACCTGATCAGATCTGAGCCATCCCTCGCACCCACTTCTCAGCCACCCGATTGCCTCCTCATCCTACATGTCTCAATCATCCACGTCACCTCTTTTTCTCCCACCGTCAGATCCCCCTTCCCATCTCCATCCCAGCCGTTCGCAAAACACCTTCTTTCGCCATAGTAGGATCAGACTTATGATCATATCCAACCGCTCCTTTGCGCAACGCCTCCCGCACGCCACGCGTCCCCGCCCTCAGCCATTTGATGATCAGATCCTAACCCTTAAATAACGGCTCCACCCAAGCCGTTGGATCGCTAGATCCAATGGCTACTGCTCATCGTCCTCCTCTGGTCCAGCCGTTTTGACTCGTCGTTGCGCCGCCCCCTTCCTATTTTGGAAGCCGCCACACCCGTTCCCTCCACATCCTAACGGCTGATCCACGTAGCCCTATCTTCCTCCTCCCTCATGTAACCCCCTTAGACCATCGCCATTACTTCCAACCTTCAAGACGTCTGTTGCAAAACTCCGCCTCATCACTTGAAATGCCTCCACCTCCGCCTATAAAAACCCCTCCCCATCGCACTTCACCGTGGTCCACCATTCCAAGCACTAGCCCATCTTCACCCGCCCCTTCGGTGAAAGCAAAGGGGTAGATCGTCGAGGCAATGATGACTTTTCGCCCCGGTGTCGACCCACAACTAAAGCAGTTGTGCCGCGATGGCTCCGTCCCGCTTGAGCTCCATCATCGGTCGGGCACGCTGGGTAAAGACCCTGAACTCCAACGAAAGTCGACCACAGGCCTCCTCCTCCGCCAACCGCCTGGCTCCGATCAGGTACCTGCTACCTCTTTTCTTTCCTACTTCTCTTAATTTTCCCGACATCGTCACTTGACGTCATCGCCATCTGACCCCTCGACCACCTCCACCAACCATCATTCATCTTTGTCGACCCCCTTAAGCCCATCCTTCCCTTCTCCACAACCCTAACACCACACCCACCTTCTTCTCTGTCTCGTCGGAGAAGAAGGCATTGGTCCCCCGCTCCGATCACCTCCACGGGACCCCATCGCACTCACTTCATTCACGTAAAACCATCGTACGTTGCTTCAGCTATACATTAACCAATGCAGGTCAGGATGAAAACGGACGAATACAGATACAAATATAGGTAATAATCACCTTATCTATTTTAAAATACAAATACGAATGCGGATACGAATATTGATGGGTGTGGAAAATGTGTTACCATATCCTTAAAAACGAATATGAATGTAAAATGAATATGAATCGGATACGAATAATAACAAAAATATTTGATAGATTAACTAAAATATATATTTTTAAGATGGTTTACACAAAAATAGATATACTAAATATAGTAATTTCATAACAATTCCATCAACAATGGTGAATATAATCATAAAATATTGTTACACATAGTTATAAATAAATATAATACTATACTTATATGTGAAAACGAATATACGAATACGAATGCGAATATTGACGAATGTCAAAGTGATATCCATATCCGCATCCATTTTAAAACGAATACGAATACGAATGTCAAAATATGTATAAAATGAATTCGATAGTGGATCAGATATGAATAAATTCACATTCGTTTTCATCTCTAAATGCATGTGCTCAATGGTCGGAGTTTGCATCCCCTCGCCGATCTCCAGCTCGACCTCCGACAACCGTCCTCCGCCGTGCTACTCCAAGCGACAATGAAGCTCTACCTTTGCTCCACGATCTTCGTGAGCCCCTCAGCATTCTTCCTTGACCTTTAGGCGACAATCTGGAGCACGATGGAGCTCCATATAGATCGCCGGAGCCCCGCCTTCTCCGGTGGCCCGCGGAGGAGCATTATGATACAGCTATCGTCCGTTCGTTTCGATCGAACGGTTCATATGTCTACATGTGTCATACCGAGCCAAATGCAGAACCAGCAGGGTCAGACTCTATCGAACCTCTCTCTGAGCCACAATAATCAGCCACATCAGCATCAAGCCTGCCACACCCACCGAACCTGGTCCTCACGTGCATGTCACGTGCATGACTGGGTATTTTGCAGGAACACCCCAGTAGTTTTCCAGAATTGCAATAAGGTCCAGGCGTGTGCGTCTCGTGTGTGCGCCTACAGGTTTCGAGAACTGCAAAAATGCCCTCGTGCATATGGAAAATTTACAAAGAGGCCCAGGCGGTTTTGCAAAATTGCAAAAGGGACCTATTTGTAATATTTATCCTTTTATTTCCTGCATTTTATTTACATTTATGCCCTTGCATTTTTTTTCTTCATAACTTGAGCATCGTAGGTCCAAATTGCATGATTTTAGTGTCGTTTTGTTCCTTGTTTCATCCTATATTTCATGGCATTTTAATTTTTTCATCTGACACCATTTTTAATGAAGTGAATTTTTAATGTTAGATGATGACTCTTGTTCCAGTGCCTTGTCATAAAATAGATGTTTTCTCTTGATGTTACACTCAAAATGACCCTGATTTCAATCTTCTTTGTGTTGCTCAATTTATTGATCTTTCTAGGGTATATTTATAGCAGTAAGTTGCGTACATTTAATCTTGCATTATTTTCATGTATACTCCACATTTGCATTGAAAAATAACTAAAAAATTTGCATGCATCATATTTCTGCATTGTTCTACATTTTATTTCGTGCATCTGCATGAAGACATGAAATTGAGAAATAATTCACACTTGCTCTTAATTGATTGAAATTCAATAAATAGATAGAGTAGCTCGTGTCCATGTATTCGACCTGGGTAAACTTGCCAAGTAAAATATCTCCACAACATTCAATGTGTGCGGTTTTTGACGAACCAAATATACCTCATATACTATGACATTCTCTGATTATTAAAGCGGCAAATTTGACGTTCATCAAATGGTGCCATTGCCGGGGGCACGACTCACATTTATTTATTTATTTATTTTTTGATTTATTTTTGATGGTGAATATTTTCAAGATTCACAGGTCTTCCTTTCATGCATTATTCTAGCATCATTTCTGCTGATTATTTTCTTCTCTATTTTTCTAACATTTTACTTTTGTGGCAGGGCCCATGATGATTGAGTACACTTGATCTCCATGGAGGCATAGAGTTGGGAGCTCATTGAAGAGACCGCAAAAGATTTGGTGGAGAAATTTAGGATTGTTTATCAGTCTTCTTGCATTTGCATACTGTAAAAAAATTGTTGCATGTGCATTTTTTTAACAGTCCTCATTAGAGGGCTTGTATTTTTTAATAAAAAAATAAAAAAAACAAAAGTAGATCACTAGATGATGTACCCCCCCCCCACACACACTTACACATATACACACACCCCTTACCCCCTTGTATCTTAGTGTAAATGCTTCTCTCAACACAGATTCCCCCCTAACTCAGATCCGTTACTTAA